>VZTN01001393.1:935-57855 GCA_013400515.1 Erpornis zantholeuca | reverse complement strand
TGAAAACCACAGAGCCCACAGCTCTAGCTTCACAGGAACACTCTAGCTTCAAAGGCCATGCCAAGGCCAGCACGGCAATGCCAAAATATTGCTCCCTCCACTCTTGATTCCTTGGCACCAACATTAACCTCAGGTCGTTCAGTCCAATGCGGAGGTTATACTTGCAATCTAGGGCTTGGGTTAGGGTTAGGCTTAGGGTTAGGGTTCAGAAAACCACAAAGCCCACAGCTCCAGGGACACTGCAGCTGCAAAGGCCATTCCACCGCCAGCGCCAAACTGCCACAACATTGCCCTTTCCACACTTTTCTCTCCCTGGCACCAGCCTTACCCGCGGGTGGCTTTCGAGCTACGCCAATGTCAAGGTTTAGAGATAGACTTAGGGTTAGCCTTTTTAAATCCAAAAAGCCCAAAGGTTCTGCGACACTCTAGCTGAAATGTCATGCCAAGGTCAGCATGGCACTGCCACAACATTGCTCCTTCCACTCTTTATTCCTTGGCACCAGCCTTACGCCCGGGTGGCTTTCGAGCTATACCGACATTGAGGTTTAGAGATAACCTTAGGGTTAGCATTTTGAAAACCACAGAGCCCACAGCTTCCGGAACACTGAAGCTGCAAAAGCCATGCCAAAGCCAGCATGGCACTGCCACAATATTGCTCCTTCCACTCTTTATTCCTTGGCACCAGCCTTAGCCTCGGGTGGGTTTAGAACTACTCCGATTTCAAGGTTTAGAGTTAACATGAGGGTTAGCGTTTTGAAAATCTCAAAACCCACAGGTTCTGTGACACTGCAGCTGCAAAGGCCATGCCAAGGCCAGCATGGCACTGCCACAATATTGCTCCTTCCACTCTTTATTCCTTGGCACCAGCCTTACCCTCGGGTTCGTTCAGTCCAATGCGGAGGTTAAACTTGCAATCTAGGGCTAGGGTTAGGGTTACGCTTAGGGTTCGGGTTCAAAAAACCACAACGCCCACAGCTCCAGGGACACTGCAGCAGAAAAGGCCATGCCAACGCCAGTGCCAAACTGCCACAACATTGCTCCCTCCACACTTTTCTATCCTTGGCACCAGCCTTACCCCCGGGTGGCTTTCGAGCTCCGCCGATGTCAAGGTTTAGATTTAACATTAGCGTTAGCATTTTGAAAACCACAGAGCCCACAGCTTCCAGGACACTGCAGCTGCAAAGGCCATGCCATCACCCACAGTGTACCTTTTTTTCTGCCCTTCATCAATTACCTTCTTTTGTCTTTTAAATTTTTTCTAGGCCCTGTTTTTACGTAGCCCCACATTTTATCTGTGTCTTCCCAGCAAAATATAATCTTTTTTCGGTATTTTTTTACAATTTTTTGTCCTGTATCATTTCCACCGAATTGACACTCCAAAATTTTTATACAGGTTTACAACTTTCCTCTCTGAATTTAATTCTATGTTGAAGACTGAATGACCTAGCCCTGCTTATTCTCTACCTCTGCCTTTATTTCCAGCTTGATCATAATAATGCTTTAATGAGATTTTCCCCTTGCGTTGGGCTGTAATTATAGACTAAATCGAAATCATGATCACTTTCTCTGGTGATTTTTTGTTGTCAGGACTGCGTGGAAGGAATTACGTAACTTCTCCATCCATATGGTCATCAGTTGGGTGCAAGACCAGGTAAAATAGTGAGGAATTAAGGAAGGATTATACTGGAGTTGTTGATTTCTTGACTTCAGTTTCGTAGGACAGCAGCCCTGTGTCTGTAGTGTCTCCCTTGTTTTTTTATTTGTAATAAATCTTCTTGATGTATGCACCTGTCTGATAAGAAAATAAACAGTAATCTAACTAATAGCAGAATGTAATAAAATATGCAATAAAGTATTACTACTGAAAGCATTACTCACCTCAGATACTCATCAAATAATCCCCGGAATAAAACACTTGCATTAATCCTTTATCAAACGATTTTACTTACTCTGTTTTTTTTTGAACTTATTCTCTTCCTACCCTTGTTTCTTTAGAATTCTTTAGAATTTTTTCTGGCTTCAGTCGAGGCCATAGGACTCTTGAAACTATGCAGTAAAAATGATGCATTGTTCTTTTCCTTCTGACAAATTCTTTCTTCAGTTGGAGATATCCCTGTGAAATTCTTTGATCTGGGTTGAACATTCTAGTTTATATTGCAAAGCTGGGTATAGAGAAGAAAGGAAAAAGCAGCTTTGGTCTTTTCAATTTTCTTTTTTCTTTTTCTTTGTTCAAAAGGACTCTTAACCACACTCAATTCTCATCTTGTATGTAGATTGCTCCCAGGATTAAACCACGGATGACAGAAGAGGGACTGACAATGGTTACCTACCGACCGCAAGGTGAAAACATCAACTTTTTCAGAATCGTTTTCTCCAACCCAGCTGCCAGAAAACCAGATGTTTACTTTCTCCTTGAATAAATTGAAAGACTTAGCTAAGGTTTGTGACAATAAGGTACCTGAACACAGGACAATTTTCTTACTTTGCATTAACTGAACATGGTATTAATCATTCTAAGGGTGGCAATAGACTGTTAGCATTGGTATGCACCAGAAGTATAGATGTTTTCACAGCACTCAGCTTATAATTTTTTTTTCTTTTTACTTCATTACAAAGCCTGCATTTTTTTGTATGATGCTTCTTTTACTGAAGGGTTCTTTTTCACTCTGTTTAGAGGATATCTGAACAAATACGCTTTAATTATTGTTAATTGGTGTGAATCCTATACTCTCTGTGGGGCTGATATTTTCTTTATGGCTTGGTTTGTGTCTTGCAGCAGGAACTGAGTGCTATAAAAACAGCATTCCCTCTTTCATCAGCAAAGTGAGTAGAATAGAAAGTCACAGCTTGGCAGACCTTGAATAGCAGCTGTCTTCTCTACAGTCAAGCTGAGATTTTGAAGCTGTGTTTGGCCGTCTCATTGTTTTAGAATGCTCTCGGTTGCTTATTGCTGCACTGCATCACATCTTCATAGGAAATATTCCATCTAAGTTTGAACATGTCAGTTCTACTGTGTGCACTGATGTACTCAGTCTGTATTTTGCTCTCATCTGCAATTTATGTCAAATGCTGGCTGAGTCTTGTAACTTGTATGTTTGTGTTGCAGCACAGAATACTTAAAACTTCCCTCCATAAAAATTCAAATTAAGTTTTTTATTCCAGTAGATGTTCCCTGCTCTATCTACTATGTATTTGAGAAAAAGTATGCCAGTTTAAAGCTACTAAAGGGCAAGAAAGGACTTACAGCACAGGGATGAGATTACCTTTCTCTTTAGGTAGCCTTGGAAATGCCTCAGAGCTTCATGTTAAGTTTTATGTCCCCTGTTGAATATTTCCTTTCAAGAAAGTTGTGGGCAACCTGGAGGGAAAACAGTGAAGGTCTGAGAGTAGTTAGAAATCTTGAATATATGACATACCAGAAAACATTGAAATAATTGAAGTTCTTTAGGCAAAATAAAATTGGAAGATCATCTTGAAATAACTAATCATCTTTAGTTTAATTAAGATTAATCATCTGAATCATCTTTAATAACTAATAAAAAGATTCTGCAAAAACTAAGTAGAGTATATTCCCTTAATATTCATAGTGGATAGGATAAAAAACTCCAGAACAGTCAAGGAGGTTTATGGGTTCAAAATTAAGAGGCACTTTCCTGATGATAGGGACAACCAAGTACTAGAACAGTTTCTATTACTTAGCATAATCATTTGCCATCTGAGGTTTTTACAACCAGATTTAGCTAATATTTTCCAGTAATTATGTAGATATAATTGATCCTGCCTGGTGCTGAGAAAGCACACCAAATGTTTTCATGATGTTTTCCTGGTCTTATGTTGCATATGCACTTATCAGCATCAAGCAATGAAAAGAAAGGAGGAATGACCAGGTTGCTGGAACTGGACAGATCATGGTCACCACCAAAGGCCTGGATTTCTGTTTGTGTCATAACTCATACACATGTCAGAGCACAGGGTTGTGCAAACCTCAAAGTAAGCTGGAAATTGTATGTAAAAGTGAAATTGTCCTCACCCACTGTACATATAAAGCGGTGATTAGATCAGTTCTGATCAGTGTGTGTATCCTTCAGCAATTATTAGAGTAATTGCTAGAGAATATACTATAGAAGGATATCTTGCACATTATCAATATGCAGACTAATTGACCTAAAACCGAGTGTTCTATTTTATAATTTTTATTAAGTTGCAACACTGTAAGTAAATTGAGTATAACACATTGTACAAGACAATAAGATTGAATTAGATATTTTTAAAAGGCTGTTTTTCCTCTCCTATTTAAGTACTTCCATGTTTTAATGCTTTAATGTCCATAGGGTTTGCAGAACACCTACATAAATTTGATTAAACTACTCTATTTTCTCTGAGCCAGGAGCATTTCATGTGCATATAGACAAAAAAGAAATCTAATTATAAAGCACATCAGAAAAATCACATCTATATCTGAAATCTTTGTGTATCCCAGTTTCACACTTTAGTTCTTTAAGCAAAAAAATGAAAAGACAATGGACAATGAGAGGGTGTTTTTATGGCATATGCTACCAGCTGCAAATTTGGAAAATGGAGTAGAAAAACTGTCAATGTGAGTGCTGAAAGAGACTACTGCAGCAAGTGGTGACAATTAGCTTCTTATTTTCTCAGCATCATTGAAGAAGAGGTTAATCCTTTTCTTGTAAATTCAGAAACTGCAGCATATTGGAGAGTTAATATCTTTCAACTCAAGGACCATGACCAGGAATGGGAGTTCTGAATGATTTCCTCCCCATAACAGAAGCTTCAATTCCAGCTTTCAGTTCCAGCTCTGTTCCTGTCTCTTCTTCACAATCTGCTGGATGGGAGACTCCAATATGTCATTGTGACTGACACCTCAGGAACGAGGCAGTTCAAAAGATTTCTGCATTTCAATTAGTTAAACCTTACAGGCACAAATTTTTGAAGTAACCTTACGCACTAGGGCTAAATGTGGTACCTGTCCAGTAATTGCTAGAGAGTTTTTGGCAGACATACAGGTCTCTGCTTCTCCCACTTGAGAAAGCTGTGTATGCTCTTCTGTTTCAGGATCAAAAAGCTGAAGAAATAAAATCATGATGGTGTTTTAAAAAAATGACTAATCAAGTGTCAAATGAATATCCAAGGAAGAAAAATATCAGAATGAGAGTATTGGAATTTGTGTCTGTGCTTACTTGTGCCTTAGGTGGCTTTGAGTTATAACTAGAAGACTAGGAACAAATTAGATTTCTTTTTGGTTTTTATTATATTTCTCTTGCCATGTTTTTGGTCTCAAATGGATGTCAGTAGTAGGCTTTGTGGTGATTTGCTGGTGACTGATTTGCTGATAACAAATGTGAACAAAAATTATTCTTCCTACAGGGCCTGCAGCAAATTTCAGTCCAAGAAGAACTACCCTCCCCCTCTTCCATGAGTCCCAGAGATCTGAGATCTGAGACTTGAGTAGCTCACTCTGAGAAGAATGTGGCAGGGGAAGACTGGGAGCTATTCTGACCCTTAAACTGAGTCCAAATCTAAAGCAGGTGTGACAAGATGACAGGTGCCCATTTCTTTTTTGTCTTCTTGGCCCCCCTCCTGTTCAATAATGGGAACCACAAACATATTTCAGGAAAATGAATTCAAAGGGCTGCTCACGTTCCCTCAGAACTAGTGCAAAGCTTCCCAGCAGTATGGTCAAAATCAGACTTTGATGATTCAAGACTGACAGCAAAATACTGGAGATTTTGGGGGATGAGGGTGTGTTTTTTCTCTCTATTTTCAACAGGGCTAATGTCTTAAATGGCTACCTAGAAACAGAGACAGGACAGGAATAAAGGAATAAAGGAGGGATTTATTTGAAAGGCCTTCAGATGTACACTTTGGGCTCCAGAGTGTCTTGCCTCAGTGGATCCCAGAATGGATGACAGGTCATGAGTTCTTCACACTTTTATATCAGCATAAATTCACCAACCAGAACCCAGCCAAGGATGTCGTTTGGCAACCTGAGCTTGCCAAGATGAAGGTTTACAGTTCTTGTTCTGGGTGTCCTTGGAGAGTGAGCTGGAGAGGCTTTGTTATGTCTATTTTAGCATAGAGAACAGCACTTAACAAGCTACAGGAAACTTCAGAGTTACACTGGGTAGTACAGGATTTGAAAAATATAAAAGTTAAAACATAAGGCATCAGGGCAAAAGTCATTATAGTGACAGGAACAGTAGCAGCTGCCAGAAGGGAAACAGGAACGAGGTAAGTGTTGCTAAATTTAGTAGTCCAGAGTAGAACCATGTGAAGCTGATATATACTTGTAATTTCTTTCTTGGTTTTCTAATTATTTTCCAGGATAACTGTGATGTCAGTGGTTTGCTGCCCCTCAGAGCCCAATCTCCTTCAGGAACGGTCCATGTTAATTTCTAAACTCTTTTCAAAATATTTTCTGCAACACAAAGATAACTGCCAGAAAAAACTTTATTTCCTTTCTTTCTCTTGAAAGAGAGAGGATCCAAATATTTCTTCTCAAGTCCCCATTTCACTGCTGCACATTCATCTGAGGAGAATGTAACAGCAACCCTGTAGTGTAGTGTGTGTATTTCCAACATTGCCCCACTGAAGGGCTGCAAAGCATTTTCATTTCCCAGGATATTTGGCAGAAGGGTGTTGGAGTACAACTCTCTTTATTGTAGAATGGTATGGCTGTTGGACTGTTTCATTAGTCTCCTTGCAATTATTAAAGTCACTAGGGCTGCGTTTGTTTCTGTATGGACTGTTACTCTTCATGCATGTCGTGCAAGTTATGGCACATGCATGACATGCAGCATGCAGGTGCAGTTAACAAAAGATTATGTTATAAGCAGAAAAGAGTAGAACCAAATTATAAAAATTAACTCTAAGAGAATTTTGACCTGAAATGACCTGCTTCATGTCCTAAGCACTGGTGTATCTCTACTCTTCAAATAAATTGTCAAGGCTCTCTTAAATTTATTTCATCAGTACAGTTTCAATTATATCCTTTGGACACGATACCAGCATGTTACAGTTTTCACCCCTTAGGTGCTTTAATCCTGATCTTCTTCCTGTGATTGGTATAACTTCTAGTACTGTCTCTACCTTCTTTTTACTAACCTAGTTACTTGTGCTTTAACAGCAAAAGAGCAAATTCAATTTACAGGAATAGACGTAGAAAACAAACCTTGTGTTTTAACAGCTAATTTAATCTAGGCTTTTAATAGAGGACACCTGAAAGATCAAGGGAACAGATCACCTAGGGCCTGGAAAAAAATTACCACATCTCTTACAGGCCTAAAAACACTAAATCATTTTTAAACCGGATTCCAAGTAAAGGTTTGGGTTTTTTTTTCTATGCTGTTAAGTCCATGATTCTCTTAACTTAGATAGATTACCCAGCAAAATGCTGTTTTTTGTTAAACTGGTAAAGGTCTTTAAGGGGCCATTTCAATTTCTACAGGACCACTTGCTGGTTAATATGTGCATTTAGAACACATTGAAAAATACTGTTTGTATGATGTGTGTTATCCACAGTGATGAAAGACCAGTGGGGTTCTTTTAAAACTGCTGACTTTTGTAAAAACGTGTAATGATTTATGAAGATTGTATCAAGAGGTATTATTAAGCAAAATCCTTCTAGGAGACTCTCATTTGTCATTCTTAGGCACCAGTGAAAACCTTACTTAGTAACCTGCTTTCAGTCTGAATGTCCACCTGCCTTTTTAAGGACATTGATGTCGATGGTTCTGGTCCCACTCTGAAGCCTGAAGGCTATGCCTCTCTCTCATGGTTAAGTTGTTCAGACTGAAGTAGTGAGCAGTAGAAGGGAAAGAAGAGAGGCTTTGCAGCCTTGGGACAATTTTAAATACAGCTCACTTAGAGGATTGTTTGGGCTGTGAGTGTCAATTTCATCTTGGCCCAGCTTTATCTCAATCAATTTCCATTCTCTTTCAGAAGTTTTCATTTCCCCCTCAGCACCACTGTTTCTCTCTGTCTTCAGTTTTTGTCTTTTCTTTCCCACCTTTCCCGTCTAATGATTGTGTCCCCTCTTTAGTTAAACCCCTGCACCCTTCTCTTTGCCTCAAAAGAAGGCAGACCCAGGCTACCCTGTAACAGGTTCAAGTGAACAAAGTCCTCTCATTTCACTTGAAGCTTTGAAAAGGTGCCTTCATTTTCCTCGAGGAGGTTGGCATATTGAAGGGATTTCTTTTTACTGTGGTCTTGTGCAGCAATGCAAAAGGGATGTAGTGAGAGCCACCCAAAACCCAGTAGGCAATGACAGAGGTGAATGGGCATGGTAGGAGAAACCACTCTTGGGGCAGGAGCTGCAGGAGCTTAAACCTTATCTGGTTCTCCAGTGTATCTCCACACTCTTTCCCAGATACTCTAGATGTTGGAGTACCAACACTTGTGGGGTAGCTGTGCATAGCACATAAGTAGTGTGGCCAGCAGGAACAGGGCAGTGATCGTCCCCTGTTTTCAGCACTCCTGATTTTGAGGACAGTCCTCAAATACTGTGTTCAGTTTTGGGCCCCTTCAAGAAAGATGCTGAGGTGCTGGAGTGTCCTCCCAGGGAGGGGCAACAGAGCAGGTGAAGGGTCTAGAGGCTAAGTCATATGAGGAACAACTGAGGGAGCTGGGGGTGTTTATCCTGGAGAAAAGGAGACTCAGCAGAGACCTTGCTGCTCTTTACAACTGCCTGAAAGAAGGTTTCAGCCAGGTAGGGTACAGCTTCTTCTCCCAGGCAACAAGGAACAGGACAAGAGGAAATGGCTTCAAGCTGCAAAAGGTGTGGTTCTTGTTGGATTTCAGGAAGAATTTTATCACTGAAAGTGCAGTCAGGAGCACACTGCCCAGGGAAGTCAGTGGAGTCACCATCCCTGGAAGTGTTCAAGAAAAGACTGGACATGGCACCTAGTGCTATGATTTGCTTGAGATGGTGGTGTTGGTCAAAGGTTGGACTCGACAGTGTTGGAAGAGTTTGCCAGCCTTTGTGATTCTGTGATTCTGAGTTGCACCATGTGCCTTACGTGTGCATGCTCAGCATTTGCTTCCATGCAATTTGTAAAATAACTGGAGTGCGTGGAAAGAAAAGGGGCTAAGAATATCTGTAAATCCCAGAATTTTTTCCCAGATGCCTGATTTCTGGTTTAGAAGCAACATTCCTGTTTAGAACTTTGTTAGTCAATCTTTTTGCCCTTCGGTTAGTCACTTCACACTAGGCTGACTACTAACTTTCAGTCTTTTCTGATGTGCAATGGGTTGAAATATTCAAGAGGGGGTTCTTTTCTGCTTCTAACCATTTTTCCTTTGGTTTTGTTGGGGTTACTTAATCTGATATTTTTTCTTTGAGTTCAGTGCTCATTTGTAATCTATCCTTGAAAAGCTTTTTAATGCTCTTCTAGGACTGAGACTCTTCTGAACAATTTTAGTCACTAGTGTTTTGTACCCTGGAATACACAAGACAAAATTAGCCATTCAAAAAACCACCCAATGAACCCTGTCATCATCATAGCAGATTTTATAAGTGTACATTGTTAAGATGTGAGAAAAGCTGGCAAGTCATTACATTATTACTTAAATTACCATCCAAGTAGATTTCATTTACTCCTAAATGCCAATTGTAAAACAACAAGTGGATTCCTTCTTCTCTCGGCCTGTAACTAGGCTCATTAATCTCAGCAGGGTGGGACTAAGGAAGAGCCTCTTCAAAGGAATCATACATGCTGTTAAAAACACAGGTGAAACATGGTTTGGTCTACCCTCTAAAGACTTAAAGTTTTGGGGTTTTTTTGGCTATTTATGAGAAGTCTTACAATGCCACTTTTGAGCAAACTAATTCAGCTCTACTGTAATTCAGTGCAATGAGTCCAAAGTGTGGTTGGTTTGGTTGGAGTTCTTCAAAAGCCTGCATTTTCTGTAGTGTCATAAATTTACAATATGACTTTTTCCTCAGCTAAATTATTCCAGCAATAAAATTCTGAACATCTGACTTAAAAGGCACATTTCAACTTAAATAAAATGACCAATGAATGAAGCTGTTAGCAGAATACATGCTATGACTGAGATGAATAGACATACTTTTGTATTCAGGCACCAAAAGTGGTCACAAAATTAGGTTTCAAAAATGAGAGGTAGCTTTTTGAAGTCTTGGAAGCTTGAACCCTTACTATCAATGAGGTGTAGGAATCTTACTTGCAAAGTAACTCTGAAAATACCATCTATTGTCACTGGTCAAAAAAACTAAGCAAGCAACCAACCAGCAATCCATCTTAAAGAAATAGATAGTGAGCATTACTTGGAATTTTCATCTAGGAAAATAATTCCCACTGGTATTGCAGAAGTATTTAAAGAACAATTTCCAGTGAGTGGTTTAATTTTTCTGGCTTGTTCATGAATAACAGAGCTCAGTGCTTTCACATTGTTGATCTAACTATCAGATAGTAATTAAACTGCTCTACATACCAATCTCTAAGATGTTATGATGCTACTCTCAGAGGCTGAAACAAGGCAGTTCTGTAATGAAATTATAACTCCAACATAAAACATTAATGGAGGCAGAGTTTTCTCTTGTGTTTCTCCTACATCTCCGGAAAGACCTTGAATTACCAAATGAAAATTAAGTTGTTAGTGATCTTGTTTAACTTTCATTGAGTGAATTTTAGTAGATGAGTTGTTTATATAATAATAAAAAAGCAATGTGATTAAATTCTCGAGCATTAAACCTCTTCTACATTGTTTTGTTCCCACTAGAATTATCTTAGAAAGAGAATACACAGGGTTCTGAACTCCCAAATCAAGTTCTGTGTGTCCAGATGTGGTTTTGCTGCCCTTATTTAGCAATTTCTGCTTCTGCCAGACTCCTATCCCATTCAGACCATTTCTGGAGCAGTACTGTTTGTGTCAACCCTTATTTCTACCAAAAACCTCGTATTTGAGAGATCACCTGTGATATTGCACACAATGTCTCCTCCTACATTGCAGGACAATGCAGGAGAGATGAAGAATTCTCCTCTGTTCTGTATCCTCAGTCCCCTTGGTGCACAAGGGGATCAGAAATCAGTGTCCATTCCCAGAAAAATCCAGAGTAATGGTGGGATAAAACTGAGGCTGACCACCAGCAGATGATATGTCATGCCGTGTGCTTGCAAGTTTGCCATGACATTGCCCACCTGACTCTCCCACAGAGGCTGGGTGGGTGGGGCACAGGGTGCATTTGGGATAAGTGAGGGAGGGCAGGTATCCCTGCCTTGGTGCACGTGCTCTGCCCTGGGATGTGGGGAGCACTGTGCCTAAAGCAGAGATGGTCTCTCAAGCTTTGCCAGAAAAGGGAAGCAAGGGGGAGCACTTTAGACTCTTTCCTTGCGCCAGGCCAGGCTCTCACTTCTGTTTTAGCAATGTAAACTGAGACTGAGTACTCTCAGACCCCAGCAGTGCCAGCTTGACAAAGCAGGGACTGGAGGATGTACAGCCAAGAGAGAGGTAGGGCCAGAGTCCTGAATAACATGGGCAGAACCAGACCCAGCCTCAACAGGGACAAAGTAGTATCAACACTTTGCATGGAGTGGAATCTTGGGCCATGGCAGCAAATCTTCACATGGAGGGGGTCTAAAGACTATTTTGCCCTCTGAGGTAGAAAAAATATGGATAAAAGAGGCAATAGATGGCTGTAGTGCTATGGACAAATCACTACTAAGTGCTTTGCATTAGCATAATGAGGCATGGCACTGAGCCTGACTTGGTTTACTCATCTCCATGTAAGTCTAGGCTGGGGGATTGTCTTGGCTCTGTATGGCTTAAAACATAATAGTTAATGTAAAATCAGCATCAGTCTTTGGCTGACCAAGGAATTAAAGCTGGGTCTTCCTGGGTGTTAATTCAGTGTGCCAGACATCAGAGCTCCTTATGCCTCAAGGGAATCATAATGCTGTAGCTACTGAAGGACCTGTGGCTCAAGTTCTCAGGGCACTGACTGACTTGGGCAACAGAAGTTCATGTGGAGAATGTGCAGGATCTCAGTCCTTCAGGAAATTCAGTTTTCTCTACAAGGTGCTTACAGCCATAAACCCCACAGCTGACTTTTTTTCTCTACAGCATGGGAAGAAGAGGAAAGTTTAATGTCAGTTTTCCAGTTTCATTTTTAACTATGGTCTCTATGTCTGTATGCACCTCATCAAATATCCTCAAATCTAGAAGGAGCTAAATCAGGACATAAAAGTTAGCCAGATAAAGATGGAATACTCCACAAGAAGTCAGACTTAGAGGAAGGTTAAGGCTACTATTTAAATGTCATTAAAGTTAATATAATGATATAATAAGATATAATGATAGGCAGAATGTAGCAGTATTTGTGTGCTTCTCAAGCTTTGTGAAGTACACACAATTCACACAAAGAGAGTGAGCCTATTATTTCAATGATAATCAGATTAAAATTCAAAGGCCCTCATTTGTCCTAGGTCTGGATACTAGTGGATGAAAATATCTACCCTCAGATGATGCTGGAAAACTTCAGGACAGTAACAGTGTCCCTCATTCCTCCCTCCCTTTTCTTCTGCAGGAAAAGTTTGGGAATTGAAGACTTCACCTGCATCAGGTAACACCATTAGCAGTCTTTAACCCTTGGCCTTCCCAGGTACAGATAGCTGTTCTACTAGTAGATATTAGAGTGACAGTTCTTCCTACAGGGAACTGAGATCTCAGAACACAGATCTTCCCTTTCTCATGAGTGCAAGGAGCAGTGTATATAAAAATGTAGTCATTTATACATGAACACATTTGTATGTGCATATATACGTACAGGAATATAAAGGACCAGGAGAAATAATTAACACAAGTGGTTCTTGGTTTTTTCTATGTTTTAGGTAATTGCATTCATCTTCATGAAGGCCTTCAGAACTTCTTTTTTTTGTTGGAAGGAATAAAAATGTTCAGCATTTTGAATGAGCTAGAGGAAGAAAGAAAGACGAGGAGAATCAGCAATGGTAATACTAATATACACACTTCTCCCCTCTATCCCCACTTCTTTTCCAACTAGCTCCACTACTGACTATGTGTGATGTGCAGAAACCTTTTGGATATCTTTGCCAAACACATGCTGATCAAATATTTTTTAATATTTAATTACAAATTAATGACAAAATTAAGGTATTAATGACAAAATCTCTCTTTTTAAATTATGTGTTAGCCTCACTTAGGTAAATTGCATGTCTATTATGATGCCCAGAATGGAATTGGCTGAAAGGGTTCACAGAATACTCTTTGGCAAGGTTTTTCGTTTTTTTTTTTTTTTTTTGCATGAATATTCTCGTCCATGCAAAATAATCGGGCTTTTTAGTGTCTGCATTTTATTTTTATAACTCTTACTACATCTAGTCTTTAAATGATTTAAAAACTTGTGCTCAGGGTCCTGGGATTGCCTGCAACAGCGTGTACCAAAACACAATTTTCCAGGAACTAAGCAGCTTTTAACTGATGCTTTTGAGCAGTGTCTGCTCACAGTTCTTCCTTTGCCATTTAAGTTATGTGCATATCTTCCTTGCTGTTTATCAGTCGACAGTGATTTATGAAGGATGAGGATCTCTGGGACAAACACAGGGCTTCAGATTACAACTACCAAGTTTGCACTTGTTCAGATTCAGGAGTTTTGGGAGTTTGGTGATGCCTTTTTTTTTTTTTTTTTAACTCAAATCCATTTTGAAATAAAACTGAAAAGCTTAATCTTCTCTGACAGTGTGTCGTGTGGGTTGATTCCCTACAGGCAGCTGGGCTGGCAGAGAATTGCAGCACCGGGAGATCTCTGTGATGGAAAGGTAAGGCTCGGTGCAGGACGGCACTCCCGCACTTCCCACAAACTCCCACAGGGTGGCAGAGGCAGTTCACGTTAACAAACTACTTAATCCGGCTGCAGATGGAGGAAATCCTGGTAATCTTACAGGTGGAAACGTCCTGCTAACTAGCTGTGGGATTGTGGAAAGCCTGCAGGGGCATTGCCCTTTCACACCATCCTCTCTGTGCCCTCTGGACACTCCAACTTCTCCTTGCCAGTACATAATGCCCATATTACCCCAGCTATCTTGGGGTAAATTTGGTGTCTAAAATGAAATGTTAGTATTGTTTTCCATACAGCATCAGATATTCCTTTCTCCTTGTTAAAGTTTTTTAACTTAACTGTTTCCTTACAGTTTGCTTTGTTGCTCTGTGAAAAATGTCTGCAAGTGATCTGGAAAAGAAGTGAAAAAGGAAACTTCTGTGAGTTTCTAGCAGAGGAAAAGAAAACTTGAAAATAATGCCCTAAAGGTTAGTGTGTAGGGAATAGACTAAGGCATTGAACACGACTTCACATCAACAGGAGTTAGTATTGATTCACTCCTTTGCAATGTTGTGGGTAGTGATGTTACAGCACAAAGGAAACATTGCATGTTGTGAATCTGTACTTTAAGTGTATTTTGCAGGTCTGTGTGCACTCATCCCTCAATGGTGAAAATCTTAAGGCTTGAGATTGTATAAATTTATTTTCTGTATCTTTTCTAACATCAGGAAAAGAAGACTTGATGTACAGAAAGAGAAAGAGAAATGCACTTAGAAGTGAAATTGAAGCTTCTGAGAGACTTTCTCTACAACTTCATGATCTTAATCCACAGGCCTGGCTACCACCATTGCCTATGAGGACAGTTGGAGAATAAATGGTGAAATTTATAACACTCTCTTGTGCTAGTGAAAACAGACTCATAATTTCTGCATCTCTCTTCTGGCTGGGAAATGCTTCATTGTTTCTCAGCATCTCCTCTTCTCTCTGCAGTCCTTATCTTAAGGAAATAAGTAATGATCTGTATTCTGTCCAGGAAGGTCTCCTTTACCTCTGATATTTTGGAGGGAACAAGGTCTGGTCTTTCTGTTGGGTTCTTCTCTACACCTATGAAGTCATGAAGAGCAGAATCTGGACCTGGACTTGATTCTTTACCACCTTTTTTCTGTTGTCTCCCACTCCACCTCTCCTGTCCTGGTTTGAGACAAATTCAGAGGAGAATATCCCCTGATGGAAAGCAGGTTGTAGTGAAGGAAAAGGAAGAGGAAAGTGAAGGGAAAGAAACTATTTGTTTTTTTCCAAGAAACCAAAGTCCCAGGAAAAACTCAGTGTCTCTCCTTTTGAAGAAACAGAGCTGAGAGCTGGCTGGAAAGCAAGGAAGGTGCTTCCTCCCCTCTCTGCCGCAGCAGCTATCACTCCCCACAGCAGCAGAACAACAGAGAGGAGTGGTGACCTTGAAGAACAGAGCTGCTTTGAAAAAGTTCGTCTGCCTTTTTTTTTTTTTCCCTTCTCTCCCCTCTCAGGCTCAGTTTAAAGGCACAGAAAGGCATAAGATTCATTTTCTGGGCATAGAGCAGACAATATGTGATATACCATAAAGTCACTCCAAGACATTTCCCTAAGGAAAAAGATGTGTTCATGTTCCTGTTTCTTTGTTCCTGCCACATGGCCCTCCATCAGGGAGGTGAGGACATGTTTTCTGTATCCTACTGAGCCCACTGCTCTTGGAAAGGGTCATTCTTGTTCCACATGGTGGCAGTGATAGAGGGAAAAGACTGAAGAGAACAGGTGTGGTAAAAGGGGAAAGGAAAAATTTCAAACACTTGAGCAAAAATGAGTACAGAACAGCAGAGTACAAAAACAACTCGCCATCAAAATGATACAGTGACACAACAGAGAGGGTAAGGAGAATTTTTGTTCTTGGTAGATTTGCATGCTTCATGTTGTTTCCTTTCACATGAAATATTTGTGTGCCTAATAAGGTGACATACTGGTAGACAAAAAGTTCTTTTTCTTTCTATGAACATGTTTTAAGGGTTCAGAACTTGAAAATATTTCTAATCTACTCATAACAAAAAAGGTTGGATCAATAACAGAATCACAGAATTAGAATATGCTGAGTTGGAAGGGACCCACAAGGATCATTGGGTCAAACTCTTAGCCCTGCACAGGCCATGCCCAAGAATCACCCCATGTTCCTGAGAGCATTGTTCAAACACTTCTTGAACTCTGTCAGGCTTGGTGCTGTGACCATTTCCCTGGGGAGCCTCTTCCAGTGCCCAAACACTCTCTGGGTGAAGGAACTTTTTCTGATAGCCAACCTAAACCTCCCCTGACAACTTCAAGTCATTCCCTTAGGTCCTGTCACTGGTCACCGGAGAGAAGAGATAAGAAGAGATAAGTGGCTCCCCCTTCTCTTCCCCTCACAAGGAAGCTGTAGATCACAATGAGGTCTTCTCTCAGTCTCCTCTTCTCCTGTCTGAACAGACCTCTTCCCCATACAGCTTCCCCTCCAAACACTTCGCCATCCTCATGGCCCTTCTTTGGATGGTCTCTTTAATGAGAAAGGCTTTAATGTCTTTCTTATATTGCAGTGCCCCAAACTGCCCCCAGCTCTTGAGGTGAGGTTGCCCCAGAGCAGAGCAGAGCAGAACAATCCCCTCCCTTGCCTGGCTGGTGATCCTGCACCTGATGCCCCCCAGGAGAGAGCTGCTCCTCCTGCCTGCCAGGGCACTGCTGACCCATGTTAAACTTGCCATTGACCAGGACCCACAGGTCCAGCATCTCATTCCCCAGTCTGCACATACATCTAAGGTTGCCCCATCCCATTCTGGCACTTTCCCTTGTTGATCTTCGAATGGTTGTGGATTGCCCATCCTTTAATTTATTGAGGTCTCTCTGCAGGGCCTCCCTGCCTTTGAGAGTCAACAGCTCCTTCCACTTTTGTATCATCTGCAAACTTACTTAATATCTCTTCCAGTCCTGCTTCCATGTAATTTATGAAGATGTTGAAGAGCACAAGGCTAAGGATGGAAGCCTGTGGAACACCACTAGTAACAGATCTCCAGTCTGATGCCATCCCATTCGCCATAACCCCTTGTGCCCAACTCGTCACCTATCCATGATCTGTTTATCCAGCTGTGTGCCGGACATTTTGTCCAGAATGTTCCTGTAAGAGAAACATTATCAAAAGCTTTACTGAAATCCAAAATGATTACATCAGCTGCCTTCCCTTGATCAACTGGGTGGGTTACCTTGTCATAAAATGAAATCAGATTTGATAAGCAGGACTTTCCTCTCATGAAGCCATGCTGTGTGTGACCAATGACTGTTGTCATTCAGGTGTTTTTCAATACCTCCCAGAATAATTTTCTCCATAACTTTGGCAGGCACTGAAGCAAGACTGACAGGCCTGTAGTTTCTGGGGTCTTCCTTCTTGCCCTTCTTGAAAACTGGGACAATGTTTGCCAGCTTCTGGTTAGCTGGGATCTCTCCAGATTCCCAAGATCATTCAAAAATCGTCAAGAAAGGTTTTGCAATGACATAACCTAGCTCTGAGTATTCTTGGATGAAATTCCACCAGGCCCCATAGATTTGTAGGGATTTCAGGGTTAACTGGGAATTAATCATTTTTGCAGTCACAATCCTCCAGCTCAGGGCACCGAGACCCCCTGGATCTGTTATCCGTGTTGAAGACAGAGGTAAAGAATGCATTAAACACCTCTGCCTTGTGTCTGTCCTTGTTTGTGAGGTGACCATTCTCATCCCGTAACAGGACAATGTTATTTTTGCACTGCCTATTGACAATAATGTGTTTGAAAAAACTCTTTTTATTGTCCCCCAGAGTTCTGGTCAGCTTCAACTCCACATGAGCTTTGGCCACAAGCATTTTCTCTCTACAGCTCCAAGCAGCATGTCTGGATTCTTCCCATGCCACCTGACCTTGCTTCCATTGAACATACACCTTCCTTTTTTGTCTTATTTCCAAGAGAAGGTTCCTGTTCATCCAAGACAGCCTTTTGCCTTGCCTGCTTGACTTCCAGCATTTGGGAATTCCCTCCTGCGCCCTTAGAAGTTGATGTTTAGAAAGTAACCAGCACTGATGGACCACAGTAGCTGCAAAAACATTTTCCCAGGGGACCTCACTCACTAATTCCCTGAGCAGCCAGAAGTCTGCTCTCCTCATGTCCAGAGCTGAGGCTTTGCTGGCACTTTTCCTCCTGTCAACAGAAATTTTAAACTCAATCACTTCATGGTCCTGTGGCCAAGACAGTCACCAGCCACCATTTTGCTCATGAAATCCACTCTGTTAACAAGCAGTAGATCAAGATGGGAGACTTTCAAAGTCAGCTGCTTTAGGACTTGTTCCAAAGAGTTTTTGTCCAGGTTTTTTAGGACTCTTCCAGCCTGTGTTGTACCAATAAAACTGTTGCTATTTTGAAAAACTTTTCATTGCATTTTTTTTCTGGTATTGATGTGCTGAAATGTCTAGAAAAGAAGCAAGATGTCACAGGAAAATAAAATACTTCCATTTGAAACTGAGGTACCAGGACATATAAACTAGGGGGTTTGTGTTTGGTTTTTGATGGCTTTTAAAAAAAATCCCTGTATAATTGAGAGGCTTATGAAAAAACATCTTTCTCCATCACCAATCCTGTTACATCTATTAAAAATGTTTTGAAAGCATGTACCTGGCCATCTCTACTTAATTAACACCACAAGACAGTTTAAGATTCCCTTATATTCCTGATACCCAGAATACTTTAAAGCACCTCCCTGAGTGGGACATGTGGCATCTCCAGAGTACTCCATTCTGCTGAACATCTTTCTGCAAGGAAATAATCACAACTCACTTGGACTTGTATGCCAGGTTTTGTTTGCTTGGCTGGCAGGCTGATGGGTGATATCTCTCCACCTACAGCATGCATTTGCTTTATAGAGACATATTAGTACTTGATAAATGTGGAAACCCTGGACTCAGATACAGAGAGCAGCTGACAGGGGAAGTGGATTTTAACTGCTGTGATTTAATGAATATCAGGCAGTTGAGCAGCTACTAGATAGGAGCAGGCAAATATTTTATATTAAAAGTTACTCTGAACTTCTTGCATTCAGCTAATATGCAGCTGATCATTATATCCTTTTCAGATTCAAGTTTTATCTTCTCAGAGAATGTCTTTGAAAATAACAAAGATAACACAGTCTCTTTGTGCCCAGTTGAGGTATCCAGAGTTCAAAGGGGAGATTGAGGCACTTTCTCACCTTGCCCAATCTAAAGCTCAATAAACAACTTACACTTTCAACTCTCTTTGGGGGCAGGTTTGCCTCCAAAAACAGGAGTTGAGGCAACAACCTTGTGAATTTATGTACTGGACAGAATGCTCTAAGATTAAAACTTAAATCTCTGCAAATGTTAATAATTGATTGATGAAGACTACACAAAAGCAACTTCTTAACTGAGGTGCCCAGGACTCTGGCTGCCCTAACAGGGATCTGATGCCACACCAGAATGAGAGCTGAGTGATCTCCAAAATGCCTCTGCCTTGAGAAGAAGGGCCAGATATGTGGGCCAGGACAGGTCCAGAGTGATTTACACACAGATATCTGACCTAAATGACTGGAAGATCAATAGCCAGTTTTTATAATGTATCTTACCTTGATACCAAACATGCCACCTAAATATTATCACTGGGATAAGTCAGTAGAACTTTTCTTTAATCTGATTTTATACCTTTATATTCAAGGTTACAGATATATTTATTTCAATGAAATATATGTACCAACTTACAGTGATTGCTGGGAAGCCAGTGCAACACAGACTGGAGCTACAGCTCAAAGGTTGTTTGGGCTATTACAAGAAGAAAATAGTTGAAAGGTCTTTTTGTCATATTCAAAAGAAAACTTGGGAAATGTATGTGAAAAGGCAGAAGAGGGGAAGGAGGGGAAAATATTGTAAGACATCTAAACCCCTATATTTACAGTGAAATTCAATGGTTCACTTGATTTGAACTCTCTTCCCATTCAACAGATGGATGGGAAGGTGGATGTATAAGTTGTTTAGCTGATAAGAAATCTCCTTTTCCTGCATGAGTGGGTGGGAATGCTGATCAGAGAACTAAGAATTCTCTTGTGATTCTTCAGCTTTATCTTTTGTGAATGATGGAAATTATGAAGTAGAAGGCGCTTTGTGTACATGTACAGACTGCTACATCCTTGTCAGACTTTCACATGCATTTCACAATATATACAGTCATCTAACAGGAGCAAGAAACAGCAAATATTAAAGAGCATCTAAATAAACTTTGATTTTTTTAATTCAGATAACTGTGAAAATAAATAGCTAAGATTTTGTTTACATCTCTAAGCATAGACTTATATCCAACTTTACGGGTTCATGCTAAAAAGCTAAAGGGTTTATGTCTCGTATGCAATGTAGGTGTTTGCAAAACCTTGCTGCTTTATATTTACAAAGTTTCAAGGATTAAAATGTTAATTTGAAAGTAGAAATTCCTACTTGTGCGGGGAAATGGTTTTTTGGCACTACTATACTCCTTTCAGAAACAAAGTAAATTAGTGATAAAATTTGACTTCTAGCTCCATTGACAAAGAAAAATGAAAAATATTTGGAAAATCTGAATTTTTGATTTTAAACTGAGCTGAAAGGTCAAATTCAGCTAAATTTAACATAGAAAATATTTCAGCAGAAAAAAGCTTTTGTCCTGTTACATTCAGCTTAAGGAACAGTACCCAGGTTTATGGTCTAGTAAAAATTCAAGACATTTTGAAAGGAAAGCGGTGTGGAAAGTTTGAAAGGAAAGTTACTAGTAATCACCTCTTTTTTAAGAAACTGAAATAAAACTCATTTACTGATAGGCCACTAGATGAACAATTGCTTCAGGGGCTGAATTCAGAGGGGCAAGAAAGGAAACTAAAGGCTTTCAAATAGAGAGATGAGGGTAGAATAAAAGGATTAAAGAGAAATACTTAACTGATATGCTTCTGAGTTTTTCATGTTCACTTGTATTTTACACGTCTCTGACTGCTTTTCATGCAGCTATTTTCTTTATTATAAGGAATTTTTCTGTGCGTTAGAGATACCAACTTTTTGTAGTGTGAAAGAAAAAGTGGCTAAAACCAGGAGGGAACAAAATGCAAGTGTAAAATGGCCTTGTCCAGCATAAGGAATAACAGTCTGGGCTCATTAACTGCCTGGTTATTGTCAAGTAGTACGTGGATACCACTTAAATGCAGGCTTATTCAAGTGCATCCACATTTCAAATGGTTGGTTTGAAGAGAGACAAAGATTTATTAGCACCTGCAATTGTCTGTATTCTTTCATGTCTAGGTACAGAAATGAGATTACAATTCTGAAAGCCTGGTTCATCTGGGTCATCTAGGAATCTGTGGTTTGAGATACATACACAATCAAACTGCTTATTCTGTATTAAAGTTATTTTTAAATATTAAAAAAACCCAAAACTATCTTACTGTTCTGATACAAAGCTAATCACCTAAGCAGTTTGTGAACTGGAAGAAGTTTTTATTCATAACAGGAAAATACAGAAAATAATAGGTAGATAACATGTAAAATACCTGTTTCCTGATTGTTAGGAATTGCTCACTCAAAAAGAGAAGTAAAACTATATCTATTATATATATTTATAGCATTGTACAGTCTTTTATGCTCACCACTGGACTCATATAGTTCTTTGTATGATTACAGAAAATTAACACTTATTGCAATGCATCTATTCTCTAAATGAATGAGAATGTTATTCATTCCACTCAATAACTGGTTTCACAGTACAGCTGGAATATTAATGCCAGGTATTTCATTAAATACCTGAATACTTTAGGCTCTTCTTGAAATGACCACATAGAGAAGTGAAGTGGTATAACAGAATACTTGTGCTGAGTGATTGAAACTCAGGTGCTTCACAGAACAAGTCACACATGATAAGTTACATATTTAGGCTCACTCCTTTGCAGTTTGCTTGTCAGGGTGCATCCACTACAGCTAATGGTTGCTTTAGGCCATGCTGCTGAGCCCTGCTTCAGTTTCATGATCCTATTCCCAGCCTCCCAACATTTTAAAGACCATGCTGGGAGTGAAGATCTGCTCCATTTACATCCTACTCTTACCAAATCAAGTGGTTAGATTTCAGCTGGATTAACTCCCTCATCCTACTCAACTGTAAAAGTCTATATGCCAGGCAGGGTGGTGGGATATGGAAATAAGTGGAAAGGGATGGCAGCATCCAGATAGGGTCAGGTTGCCAGGATTCTGCGTTTTTGTGTCTTTCTGAAAGAAAACTTCAAATGTCTTGCAAAACAATGCTGTCTGGATGAAATGTCCAGGGATCAGTGGACCTTTATAGCTTGGCCACCTGTCTGAAAAAAACCAACACTCCAGACCTCCTAGGCCCTTATACAAATTGTCCAAACCACTTGTCCATGTTTGTTTGCAGTGCAAAATGCTGAATTTGTTCTTGCAGCAAGAATGTGGTAGAAATAATACCTGGGACAGGAGAGGATGTTTGTGAAAAACAGATGTTGCTTTTTAAAAATGGCCTAGGTGGGTTTTTTTACTCATTTCAGCATCAAATAACCAACAAAAGCCACCAACTACTTTATTTAATTTTCCTCCATATCTTAATTATATAAAAAAATCAGCACTTTATTTAGTCTTTAGTTAACATAATCCAAGTACAAAGTTCAGCCTTGGCAAGGACACAAGGATATTGATTATCTGTCCTTTCCAACAGAGTCAAAAATCACTTCTATGCTGTGTTTATTAATATATGTTCATAGCTATGGCATTGAAATCTATCAGTGTGATCGACCTTTATTTTCAGGCAGTCAATAGCCATTGACCCATGCAGATAAATTACCATAGTGAATTTTGCTGTTGCTTGCTCAGACTCTTATATCAATAATTGACCTACTGAATGCTTATTCTTTTTTTTTCCTTCCCTTTTACCTATCGAATACATAAAAACAATTCTGACAGATTCAAACAAATATATGAATAAGAAGCAGGTAGCAAATCACTTCACTGTTCTCTGTGCTTGCATGGGGACACATGGTACCTTTCTTTTTTCTACCTTTTGGTGTCAGCAAAACACCCATTTTGCTGAGGAAATGGAGAGAGCAGGAGCAGTGTTTCAAATAGATGGTAGTTGGGATAAAGAATATGTTAACCTGTGGCTACAAAATATGTCTCACAGGTGTTGCTTATCCCAGTAAAATCTTTCTGAATGGCCATTAGTTGGACTGCAACATTTCGGTCTTGATTTGCATCTAAACATGGCAATATTTAGATATGATAACATTAGATTTTTTTCTCTGACCTGTCAGAGACCTAAAAACCTCCTCAAAATATGAGATCTTAATCTGGCCTTTCTGATAGATTTTGAGAGTTCAGAAACAAAATCTTACTTTGACCGTGTTCTAATAATTTAAATAACTTCTGTTTTAAAAAAATCAAATAGATTCTTAGACTAACTTCCCATTTTCTTCCTTGTTACATAAAGAGTATTAAATTGCCAAGGAAGAAATGAATAGCAAGAAATGATATGTCAGTTTGTTGGTGTCCTTTGTGTATTTGATTTGAAAAGGGCATGACTTTTAGGCAGCCTCAAAACTGCGTTCTGTTGTTGTTTCAGGAGACAAAGCAATCTCAGCAATCAGGTGCCCTGTTTCTTACTGTGAGGAGCAACTTGTACTGTGAGGAGCACATGTAAGTTCAGGGATGCAATTTTAACGCATGTCTTGTGCCATTGAGCTGGAAAACCTCTGCCATTCAGTTTTAGCCTGTTTCCCCTAAAGTTACTGTTTGGAGGCAGAATGTGAGTTTAATGTAAAAATATTGTGCTTGTTGTGTCCAGTGGCATTATTATTAAATGACATGATTCTATAGAGGGGCTTTGAGTTATTCACGTCTTTACTCTTTTTTTTTTTCAGTCCTGCATAAAAGTAATAGATTAAGGTTACAAGACTATTATATACATATCTGTAGTGGCTGTATTTACATCAGAGGGTTTTTCAAAAAGTAGTATTACAGTTTTGAAGCCTCTGTTGTTCAGGGCCCTGAGGGTATTAATTGACTTCAATGGCCCTGATCATCCTTTCCTGAGACCTCCCCCCACCTCTGCACCTGAGCCATATTTCTTCTCATCCAAGAGCCAGTAGTCCTGGCTGAAGTACAGTGTAGGTGTGCCTGTCTTTGCTTCCTGAATCAAACTTGGACTTGTATTGGGGCCTTGCTGCCAGTCCTGTCTTCAGTCTTATCTTCTGCTGATACTTTCAAAATAATTTGTTTATTTTGAAACAAAAAGTTTCTCCAGAGGCAGAGGATTTGGTGGGGGAACCAGAAGTCTGTTAATNGGCAGAGGATTTGGTGGGGGAACCAGAAGTCTGTTAATCTTGCGACTGACATTGGGTGTGAGACCGACGAACAATGCCAAGAGTTCAAGAAGGTGAAGACCATGCTTCTGAGACCTGTAACAGGTGAAGACCATGCTTCTGAGATCTGTAACAAGTGAAGACCATGCTTCTGAGACATGTAACAAATGCTCTTTTTGAGGGACACAGTGCGTGTGCCTTGGTGTAGAGATCTACAACTGAACTTTAGAGAGAAACATACCATCAAGCCAACCAACCAACTCTTTGAATCCCAGGAGTGCTCTGTTGGACAATTTGGAGGAGATTGCATGTACTGATGCATTTCTAAGCTCTTCATGCTGGGATGTGGCAAAGGAACCCAGTACACGTATATCCAGAGACAATCCTTCAGTCTGTTCCTTTCCCCATCCGACACTGGGAGCTTTCTCTGGAAATGTTCTACACTCCCACCTGATATGTGCAATATTTTTCTTTAAATGCTTTCATGGGTGGAAAAAGGAAGGATCACGGGTGTAAAACTTTTTGTGGCATCAAGGTGCTCAATTCAGAGGAGAGATAAGCACTTCTGATCTGCTGATTTCAAGGTCTGGTATATTTTCTAAAATTATTCCTCTGGTACTTTGAGAGTGGTCTCCTGCATGGTGACTAACCAAGTCAAAATCTACCCTCCCAATTTTCACTCCTTAATCCCTGCTGCAAAATCAGCTGCATGTGAAACCTTGCCCTGGGAGTAGAGCCCTCCCAGGCTTTTCTGACACAATTCTGCTGTGCATCGCTTTGCCCTTTTGTGCATGCAGTGGCTGATGAGCTGATGGTGTGGTCGTGGTGTTCCACAGAGATCCCATCTCTGGCCCTCAAGCAATAGGAGTGAGAAGTTAGTTGGATGTGAGGCAGACTGTGACTGAGAAGGTGGCCTGAGTGGTAGGAGTCAGGAGATATTGGGCTGCACAGGACAGTAGCCATTCTCCTAAATGCAGGAGCTCCTGAAATTTCATAATAGGATGTCAAAGAGAATGGCCTGCCATAGCCAACTCTGGGCACCAAATTTAGGGCATGCCAAGGACCCCCTCCAGCTTCACCTTCTGGGCCCAAAACCTGTAACTGATGCACACCACCTAAGCAACAAGGACTTCAAGGTCATGTTCTCTGTCCTTTTCCTTCAAGTAAAGGAGGCATTGGAAATTGGGCAATTATTCATCAAATGTGTCCTGTAATAGATGCTGCAGCCATGGGATTAACCCTGCTGCATCTATGACACCTTGTAACCAGCACAGTTTCAACTCAGAGTGAGCAGGTGGGAGTGTTTCCATAACAAAGAGAACTTCGGTAGTGCTGTAGCTCTGAGGTGTGTTTTCTTTCTTGTAAACAATAAGAGGTAGAGTAGAGGACTTCAAATCTTGTCATCTTTGGTCTTATAAAATAGATGGAGAAGAGAGAAACAGTCCTGATATACAGATATTCTATCTCACCTTTCCTGAGATTATTCCTCAGTTTGGAAGCAGGATTTTTAACAGAGAGTAGCTATTTGGAAATCTGCTCACTTACCGTGCAAAAAAGAGTAAAATTAGAAAAGAAAAAAATATTTAAAGTGAAGTGAAGTGTTGATTCAGTGTGATTTTTTAAAATTTTTCCTGTGCAGAGCCAGGAGCTGGATTTGATGATCCTCGTGGTTCCCTGCCAATTCAGGGTATTCTGTGTTTCTATGATTCAAGCAATTCTGATAAGACAAAGACTAATACAGTAAAAAGAATAATTTTGTCGTTGTAGTCATGTTTATTATTGCACAATAACATAATATGGTGGTATAGAATTCTAAAGGTGAAAAGTAATGGGGGTTTTTTGAGATCTGTGCTTGTCAGTGGGACTGTGAAGGAGATAATTGTATTTGCAGCAGCCACAGCAATGAATAGTAACAAATTGTCTTACTTTGTTAGGATTTTTTTTTTAATGCTACAAATTATGGTCTTTTAGCACTATGTTTGCAAAAGTCAATGGAAACTTGCACAGCAAACTTTAATAGACTCTGTTATGTCTTTGGAGGATAAAACCCTCTGCTTCTTTCTTTGTTTTCCTTATCTGCAGTCACCTATATATCTCATCTCTCACAATGATCAGTGTTAGAGGCAGTTATGTCAGCAACTTAAATCCTTCCCCTTTGGAATGAACATGAACTAGCCCAGTGGTTTTGGGTGTTTGTTGTGCAAAATATCTTAGTGAATTACTCCTGTTGTGTGGATTGCTTGTGGATTACACACCTGTGCAAGTCACAACTTATGATGTACTAATCTATTAAATAAATCATTAAATGTTTTTCTGTTTTAAGTGTCTCGTGGAATTAAGTAATACAGCTAGGAAACTTGCATAACAGAGGCTTTTCCATGTTTGGCAAAACACAAGTGAAAATTGTCCTTTGAGTGGGTAATGGTGGTAGGAAATAAATATGTTTATATGAAGTAAAAGGGATATGGTCATGGGCACAGTACAAGTCACAACTTGTTTTATACTTCACGCAAATACTTGTGAAGGAAATAGGTCTGCTATTTGCTTAGCCCGGTAGCTGAGGAAACCTGGTGGGCAGGATATCAGCAAACACTGCTATCCTTTCAGATGAACTGTGCCATCTCAGGAGATTACAAGTGATCAGATCCTCCATTTGTGCTTCATCTGAAATACTGTTTCTAGGAGTTGAGTACATCTGTGTGTAAGATATTGACTCAAAGCAGGTCTAAAAGGCAGAGCAAAAGAGAATCAATTTAGACAAGAGAGAATTTCTTACAGGTTCACCACTGGGCCAATTGCTTTTGTCTGTACTAGGCTTCCTTTGGAGATTTCCTGTAAAAGAAATAAACAAAATCCATTCTCACAACTAAATTAATATATTTAAGATGTACTTTATACTCTTTGCAATAGGAATAATTGGGTGTTCTAATCATTGTAAGTACTGTATAATTAGTCTTCCAAATGAATGTTTCTACTCATCAAGATGACTAAATAACTTGTTGAGTAAAATTCTTAATTTACATAACTAAAAGCCAATAACAGTTTCATCTCCCTTTATCTGATTATATTCTGATTTTATATCCACATTTCATTGGCCACCTGCCAGTCTCTAAAGGATAAGAGGTAATTAGAACCAGTGATAGTGCACTATTTTTATACTTTTTATAGCGCAGATGCAGTTGTGTGTTATTATCATATCTGGTACAATTTTGTGGATAATATCATTATGTCTCTGCTGACCATAAATTTAATTGGAAATGTGAATCTATTGAAAATGCATTTGAATCTCTGAATCATAACACATTTTGTTTTACATAATGGTACTTCAAAGTTTTAACAGAGTATGTTACTCTGTGTGCAGACAGCAAAATCACTGTTGCCTCTGTTCTGTATACTCACTGCACAAAATATCATTTAAAGTACACCAAGGTAATGAAAATAAATATGAAATACTGATTCTTACTATTCTGACTCCTACATTGCGTTTCCCACGGATGGTGTGACCACACAACACCATAATAAATAGGAAATTACCTCAAGTAATAAAATTGTTTACATGTAACTATTTTTTAAGAATTACTGTTGGACAACCTTATGGAGGTGTTGGGTTTCAATGTAGTATTAAGGGGGTTTGAGCTTTATGTTTTTTAGTTTTTCCTATTTCTTCTACTACAAATAAAACACATAATAAACCTTAAAATAAAGCAGATTGTTCTGTAGAAAGAAGTGTTACTGAGCATTAGCAAAGAGATGGAGAAAATAATGACCTTCTTTGAATAATAGCTAATCCCAGGCACAAATTCCTTGATATGTTCAACAGAGAAAATCTCCAGTGTGGCAGTGTCAAATGTTCCATCGACTCTCCTGGTGATGAATCTGACTAATCCTGTACCCTGGATTCTAAAGCAGTTAAAAAAATTTTGTACTCGTTCTCACTATTTCTTAAAATGTCATTTTCGAATCAATCCCTTAAATAAAGTTTCTGAAAAGTCCAAATTTACCAAAATGGCTAGTTGCCCCCATCTCTTATTAAATTAGTTCTTGTTACAAATATTCTAATATCTTATTTGTATTGAGGTACTTATAAGTTAAAGTTTTTATTTTTTTAATAAATTTGAAGTTGGTTCTGAAGCTCTACTTCTGTAGTTTGAGGGAATCAAATTTCCCTTTTTCCCTGGTGAGATTGAAAGTCCTAAATTACATGTGAAATTTCTGTCCTTGGTTACTTCCATCACTTTATATCAGTCCATGGCTTTGTTGTGTTGAACTGCAGGATACAATACAGCAGTAATGGACAATAATTAGGGCTCTCTTCCCTTTTTTTCTGGATTTGCATTGTTTCTCCTCTCTCTGTATAATTTTCTTTTAAAATTCTGTTCACTACTGTTGCATACCTTCTAGTTTTAGATTTCCTATTCCCATTTTTCGCATCTTTGAAAGTGTGGAAGGACTGTCCTCACTGTGTACTCCAGCAGACATTGCTGGTACTTCCTCCTTGCTGAATTCATTGTTTGTGGCTTGCTCTGCGCTTCTCAAAGAGCTGACAAAGTACTCCTTAATAATAAAGATTACAAAGTTGGTGTTAACTGTGCTTCAAAAGTGTTTTCTGCCTTCTTTAACTGCTTTGGTGCTCCACGGTGGAAGGTAAAAACACCTTTGAAATTTTTGTCTCCTGGAAGAGAAGTAGGTCAGTTGTCAGTTCACATTCATGTTACGAAACAGCATACATTTGATCATTCTGTGTGGTGTAAAAGCTAAATTTTCATGAGCTATGGCAAAGAACCAAAACCAGGATTATAATTTCATAATCTCACTTCAGTGCACATAAATGTGCCTATTCTTACTGTAAGGTGATATGGTGATGAAAAATGGAGCCAAGAAGTTTATGCTGTGACTAAGAAAAGCCGTAAGGAATGGGGTACAAATTTTTTACCTTAAAAATAAGAAAAGGAGGGGAGGCTAGAATCATCACTGTAATCAGTTGTCTGTCACATATTCGGTATGTTATGGTAAAAAAGGTATTTTATGTCACTTAACAAGGCTTAGGAGGTCAGATTCTAGCACCAGCATTTGCTTTAGGTGTAGCACAAAGCTTATATGGGATTGATATTTTAATAATAGACCAAACATGCGGGAGGAAACTTGAGGAAAATCTCTCTGGAGTTAGACTCAGAAAGAAACATTGGCAAGTATGGGAATGGAAAGTTGTGGAGGTAGAAAGGAGACAGAAGCATACTGCACGTGAAAAGCTTGCACAGAAGTTACGCCACCATGTTAGAGCAAGAATCCACATGAATATTTGCAGCTTCTTGAGGCACATTAGGAAGCAATTATTTGAACTGTGATAAATTGCTAGTGATGACCTTGTCATTCAATTGACCATAGTAATTGGTGCATCAGCTTCTGGAAGAAAAAATGCAGGGAAGGGAAAGGGAAAAAAAAAAGAAAGAAAAAAACCCCACACAAAACAATAAAACCCAAATTGCCAAATATCAATCTGATCTGCGTGATCAGAGAGGTGTATTAATGAGCAATAACCTGTACTACTTCAAAGGACATTTCTGCAAGGTGTCCTGCAGAAGTGTTTTCTGCGACTAATGGTGATCTGATGCCAATTTAAACAATAATGAATAAATAAATAAACAAACAGTAGATTATCATTTTTAATGAGTCGACAGTTTGTCTTACAAAAAAAGCTTTGGTTTTTTTTTTCTGGTTGATATTTCACAGGGGTGCAACTAGGTCATCTTTACTTGACTGTACACAGGATATGTTAATCCATCCAAAATGATGGATTTTCCATCGTTGTTCCACATTGGAGGGACACTGTCTCATGTGGTTTGTTCATATGCTGGTCTGGTTGATCAAGTTCTCTAGGAAGATACATAGGCAAGGAATTATTCTTTCATTATGTGGAGGCTTTGTAAAAGGGGAGACTTGTATATTTTATTTTCCCTTCTTTGGTTACCTTAGATAAAGATACCTAACCAATTGCTATACATCCCCTTAAATTCCTTCTGTTAATCACCTAACTTCTCTTTGAAGACTGGGGCTTGTCATTACGGTTAATCACATTGGTAACTCTCTGTTCCCATTTTATGTTTTCATTTTCTTTGCCTGATTATGTTGTCATCGTGCTTTTCTTTTACTTCACGATTATGTTTGTCTCATTTTATTCTCTTCCTAGATATGCTTTTTCCTATTATTATCCCTTTACATTTTTATGTTCCATATCAAAATCAAAACATGTTATATCCTCTCGTATCCATGTTCACTTACATAGCATTCTTTATTGGTGCACGCTCTTCTTTTAGACAGTTTGGCTGATATGTTTTGTCTTGGAGAATTCTGACATGGAGAAACTTTTCTAATCTCTTCCCATGATTGGAGCTGAAGTACTCTCCTTACTTTTTATCCCTTCTTTACCCATAGGCTGTGACTTTGTATTTGACATTCTTGTAGCATTTAAACTATTTTCACTTTAATTTGGGCTTTTTCCAGTTGAAGACTTTGGTCCTTTTTTTTCCCTTCATCCAGTAATCCTATGTGATCTGCTGTTTATCATTCCCATGTGTCTAATTAACCTGCATTTTGCAGATTTATGTCTCCTTATGGCTGCATTTTCTGCTGCTGACACTGTCCATATGTATGCATGTGGCTCTCCATACTCAGATTTTGGAAGCTTAGGTTTGCAACACATTCCTGATTTGTACCTGCCTCCCTTGGTTTTGAACATGAATGAGCTTATTCAAAACCACTTATATGCTAGAATCTTTAGGATATAACATTCCTCAGTTTGTTTCAGCCAATATGTGTATTCAGACTAAGGGTAGCAACTGCATGAAGTTTTCCCTCCACTCCCAGATGTAAAGTACAAATCTTCTTTGTAACTCATACCTGGACAAATGAAGATTTTTATTTTTTCTTTCTATTATGTAGAGAAAATCCTCATGTTTTACAGAGCTGCTGTAGTGACATAGCCCAAATCTTTTATTCTGCCTTTGGAAGAGAGAATGCTTCAAGGAAAGGGTCTTAATGATTATTTTCTTGGGGAATTTGAAATTTCTGTTGGAAATGACTCTTTAGTAACAAACACAATTTGGAACAGATAGGACTTTCCAGTTTTAAAATTGGGAGGTTACAATGGTTTTTTACCAGCATTCCCTCCTCTGAACATTTGCAAGTGTACAAATAATAAATGGGATTTTTAGATGCCTAAAGCTTCTCATCAACTCACAAAGGAACCTGATCTTCTTGGTGGCAAAGACTATTCTCTTGTCTATAGCAAAATCAGGTATCTGACTTTTGCAACCACTGCCCATTTGTGTATTACAAGTTATTTATCTACCTTTTGGGGTTGGGTTTTTGTTTGGTTTTTTGTTTTCCTGGAGTCTCCATCCCTGTTACTCCTAAAGTATGAATGTGGTTCAGGTTGGAAGACGTGATAAATGGTTCATTGTGATAATCTTTTTAATGTCACCTTCAGTTCAGTGGTAATTGAAAGCACTGGAAAAGTTTTCTCTGCTGTTCTGTTGTTACACAGAGATTTCTGAAAGAAATAATTTGCTTATTCTGATTGTGTCAGTGTACTCAAGATTTCTGGTGCAAACCTTGTATATTAAGCTTAGAAAATATTTAGAGCCCATATGTCTGTTCTCTCCTGCATTTTTGAAGCTGTTTTACTGACCCATTCCTTCATGGAGAGGCCAGGAAATTGCTGTCCAGACAGTCTTTATTGCACCAGGCTGATCTAGTTAAACATTTTTCATCCATACTTGTCAACTCATGGTTTTATTTGGCTTCCTAGGCTCATATTGTGATCAGTGAAATTGCCCATTTTCTCAGTGGTTTAAATACATCACGAGAGAACTTGAAGAAAATTCCTGTATTAAGAAATTGGCTAGAGGGTAGAAAACGGGCCAGTGGCTCAAGGGAGTCACCAGAAGGCTTATTGAAAAACAAAGCTGCTTGCTTGTAATAGGTTTCCACCCTAACTGATGGTGAAACTGGTGGCAAAACTTTCACTAGATCGTCTCGTGTGATGAGAGCTGACTTTAAATATGATGTAGAACCTGCTTAGATATAAGATTCCTATCAGTTGACTATCATTGCACAGTGGCTTTAACAAACAAACATGGTATTCTCAGTGGTTCTGTTCAAGCTATTCTGCTAAATCAGGGGAAAAAAACAACAAATTGTGGTGATTAACTGTATTGCTGACATGTCTGTCCTCCAAGGATGACTTTAAATGGCACAATTCAAAAGAATACCTAAAAATTATCTTCATTTTCTAGAGTTATTCTGCTAAATAGTGTGTCACACTCTCCTTCTTACATGGGGTGAATGCTTAAAAGAGGTGCTGAACCTGCTTATGCTTTCTGAAGACAGGCAGCAATATTCCCTGCTGTCTCAAGTGGCAATCTGCTGATGCTTTCAACTATGGTGCGAAAATATTTTGCTTGCAAACCTTTGTATGGCATTAATGAGATCACCTAATTATTTTTTCCCTCTTAACATCCTCAGAGCATACTCCTGCATAAAGGGGCTTTGCAACTAAATGCAAGTTAGGAAAAGGATTTTTTTTCAAACATTTGTAAGTGTAATTCAAGCTTAATAACTTACAATTTCTGGTATTGTAAAAGAAAGGAACTTGTTTGGGGGTTTGGGGGATTTTTGTTTGTTTGTTTTTGGTTTGTTTTTTTTAAAAACTTCTATTAGCAGTCTTACAGAAAAAGACTTTGCTCTAGTTTTCACTCCATACTCAGTCCTGCTGAAGACCTCCTCTAATGACATGGTAGTAGCTCTGCAAAATTTTTTTCTTAATGCCTGTTTGTCCCAGATTTCTGACTTGTGTTCTATCTTCTTGATGAGAAAAGGCACCAGTTCTAAAACTTCAGTAGAAGTTTCATTGTTCAATGAAACCTTTTTCATGGTTTCACTCCTCTTTATTAAAACACTTGAATTGTGACATTACCTTTAAACTGAAGAATTTGTAATATATACCAGGAGTCTGAGTCATCACTCCTAGAAATTTATTTGTCAGCATAACATTGAAGACTTTAGTGTGTCCCACAAATGAATTTGAACTGGTGTTTTCAAAGATCATGGAAGACATATGCATAGATTTTCCGCTCCTTGCACTGCAGCATAACCTGCTGTCCTGGTGCTGAGTCCTTCACAGAAGTCTGCTCTGTAGAGCTTGTGTTAATAATACCTTTTAAATCATCACACATTTCACTTTATGAGCTCAAAATTAGATCAACAATGAACTTCTTCAGTTTGTGTTTGAAAAAACACAGTGGTCTCTGAAATACAGTTCATTGGAAGTGGGAAATGTATGTAACTAACCAGGCTAAGCTGGAAAAGCTTGAGATAAAGCTCTGCTATTGAGATGTGTACCTTATGAGTACATAAAAAATGCTCATGACAAAAAATAATTAGGAGTGGTAGCAGATAATCAGAGGAAATACTAAATTTTAAACAGAAATAAAAGGGTTTGTATACCACATCCTGGAGAAAAATTTAGGAAAAGAAAACTCTTGAAAGGCTGGCATGCCAGAGGTAAGCACTGTCAGTGAAAACACAGCATAACAAAGCTCCATGAAAAAGTAGAAAAACTATGGTAGAGAACTTGGAAATGATCACAGATGATCTTCCCCTTGAGGTTTAACTGGGATCCTAACACACTGGGCAATGTCATTTTGTTTCACTAGTATTAGCACTGTACATGTTTTTGAGCCAATGGGAATGGGTTGCATCTTGTGGTAGGGATAGTCCCATTGGGAGGGACACAACAAGGGCATTAGGAAGTCAGCATTTACTATTTTCTGTAAGACTTGCCTGCTTAGAATGGCTATTGGCTGTGGAGATGGTTGTCTCTAGAGTAAATATATTTTCCATCCCGCTGTGAGCGAGACTTTGGAAAAGCTGAAAATCACATGCTGGAGTGTAATAGAATTCAGGAAGAAAACTATCACTTTAGTGGTATTCTTCTCTTTGATATAAATATTTAACATGTATGAAAAGCCTTCTCCCAGAAGTGAACATGAAGAGGAATATTCCTAGTTATTTACCCCACAAAGTTTCAGAGAAGGTTGACTGCATTGTCCACATAACAATTTGAGTATTGCTGTTCTCCCTGGGTGGTAGAAACAAACATTGCCTCGTTGTTTATCTCAGGCTGAAAGATTAACATAAAAATAGGTGTAAGTGGAAAGGAGATTGGTATTTTTGGTGTGCTCAGGACTGATTCATTTCCTGCAGATCAGGTATGGTTGCCATTCTGCTATGTAGAATGGGACCCTTCATAGTTGCCAAAGGGGCTTGGAGACTTGTGTAAAGTCAATGGCACTCAGGTCTCCCAATGCTTGAGGACAAATGGAAAATGAGGAAAAAAAAAAAAAATAGAAGAAAAAAAGAAGCTTTCCTGCACTGGCATCTGCAGAAGATGTTCAGGTAATGTAATGTGCAAGGAGAGAAGTCACCTCTTGGAGCAATAGTTGAGAGATTCAACCCTTTGGCATTTTTTAACCTTCACATAGCTGATCTTATCGGGAAGGAGCTATCCCATGTGAAGTCTGATGGCACAGAAGGAAATAGCAAAACAGTTCTCTGTTATGAGAACTGAGAAGGAAGCAGTTATTTCTCCTGTTTCATGATGTTTCAAGGTGCTCTAAGGATTTAGGTTACTAGTAAGATAGTACCATATAAAGAAAAAAAATTACAGGTAGAATAAGTGCTTATATTGTATTATTATTAAGCCAGAGATAAACTTCAAGTTTTTGTAATTCATTCTTTTAACTTATGTATTCTCTTTGATTATAGAGGCATAATTAAGATGGGTTTGCAATTACAAACCCTGTGTTTCCTAGTAATATATTCATGCAGTAGTAGCTATAGTGTTTTACAATATCAAGCTTGTATGTAGAGCAAATTATCTATTTAGTTAGAATAATATCATTAGAGCCAAATTAAATTCTCTGATAAGCACAACTATTCATTAGTTGGCTGCATGTTATCTAAAAGCCACTTGCATCTCAGTAACAAAGTTGGAATATTATCCTATCCTACATACATTTGCTCTCAAAAGCATAATACACAAGTTTAACAGATCAGTTGAGACCATTTTGGTTTTCGATTTCCTAATTAACTTGTATTAAATTGCTGCTGACACATCTGTCTTAGAGTTGGTTTCACTGAGTTTCTAATCTGCTGCAAAGTCTCTTTCTTAGGAAAAGGTTCATTTCTGAAATGCTAAAAGGAAAAAGAAATGTTCAATAGGCAGTTGGGTGAGTTTCTCTTGAATCAATTGATTTATGCTGTTTAATTTTAAAATGCACTTTTAATAGTATATTGGTGCTGAATGTGCTGGAGATGTGCCTTCAGGTATTTAAATCAAAATAAATAAAATATTGACTAAACTGAACTCAGTAGCTCACTTTATTAAACCAAAGAGCCACATGCCAATTTCAAGCAACACATTTATAGGTATTTATTTCAGTTCAAATTAATGTTTAAAATTCTCCATTTTCAATTGATCTGGTGTAAATTTTTTGTGCAAGGACAAAATCTGGTGCCATTACACCAGCCTGAAATCTGCAGGCTGATTTTTCCTTAGCACTGGGATTTCCTCTATCATCTTCCAGGTTCTTGGTACACAATGTAGTTTTTTGATGGGCCAGTTTCAAGGGAAAGGTGGGACAGTAAAGTACTGTTTCTCTGTCCACAACATGGTAGAAGAAAGATGCTTCTCTCAGTTCTTTTCTCCATAAATATAAGTCAGGATCCTGCCCACCTGCACCTGTCCTGGATAATGACTTTGTCATGGAAAATTTAAAACAGCTATAAAAATAATGGAGGAATACTTCCTTTTTATAGTTTCCGTGTTTCATACCAATACTCTGTGCTACACTGATACAGAATTCCAGGTCAATAAGATAATACAGGAGTTGAGGTGTCTCCTGTCAATCAGAGTGGGAAGGTTCATCCATGAGATACCAGTTTTCAGTGATTTACTGGGTAAACAAAACCATCAGGATGGCTGAGCCCAGATAGTGGTGGTGAATGGAGTTAAATCCAGCCAGCAGCTGGTCACAAGTGGTGTTCCCCAGGGCTCAGGACTGGGGCCCGTCCTGTTTCATATCTTTATCAACAATCTGGACAAGGAAATCAAGTGCACCCTCAGTTTGCAGATGACACCAAGTTGGGAGGGAGTGTTGATTTGCTGGAAGGGTAGGAAGGCTCTCCAGAGGGATCTGGATGGGCAGGATCAACAAAGCAATGTTAAACAAGGCGAAGAGCCAGGTCCTGCACTTGGGTCACACCAACACCATGCAGCACTACAGGCTGGGGGAAGAGTGGCTGGAAAGCTGCCTGGTGGGAAAAGACCTGGGGCTGCTGGTTGACAGCAACTGAACATGAGCCAGGGTGTGCCCAGGTAACCAAAAAGGCCAATGGCATCCTGGCTGGTGTGGCCAGCAGGAGCAGTGATTTTCCCCCTGTGTCCAGTTCTGGGCCCCTCACTATAAGACAGACATTGAGGTGCTGGAGCACATCCAGAGAAGGGCACCAGAGCTGGCAAAGGATCTGGAGAACAACTCCGATGGCAAGTGACTGAGAGAGTTTGGGTTGTTGAGTCTGGAGAAAGGGGGTGAGAGGAGACCTCATTGCTCTTCCAGGTGACAGGATTAAAGGAAATGACCTCAAGTTGTGCCAGGGAAGGTTTAGATTGGGTATTAGGCAAAATATCATCATGGAAAGGGTTTTATATGTATAGAGTTTTATAATCTTTTAGCATTCTTGATTTATGCATTGTGAACATGTTTATACACTGCTTTTCATATCATGTAAGTGTGCTGATTTGAATATTACTATTGCTTTGTTTCAGTGAGAACTGGTATATATATGTGACTTGAGGCAAAGAAAAGGACTTTAATTTTATTCTGTTCCTGGATTTTTCTGATTTAAAGACACATATTATCTACAGTAGCAAGAGTGTCATTGTTTATTTCTTAATAATTCATTGTTATTCTTATCCATTAACATATACCAGAAGATAATATGTATTGATCTGCTAAATATGGTCCATTTCTGAGATAATGTTAGAAAACAGGGCCAAGTAGAAAAAAGGGGTTTTTTTTTCTCTTAATTAGGCTCAGCTCCTGTTTTAGAATAGTTTGCAATAAAGCAAATGCATTGTAATTGAAAGACGCTTTCACAGTAATAAGCAGAACAGAAGCTTCCTTCTACAGTGGTTCAGATTTGTTTGGGATAAATATCACTGGCCTATAGATATTTTTTTTGAAGTAAAAAGTGTCACTGCTATGATCCTTCAGGAGACTGGAGCTTTGAGCTAGATTTCCTGCACCTTTTTAAAAGTGAGGTTTCTAGGCACTGAGATCAAATATAAACTAGAAAAGCAAACTTCTTAAAGGGTAGTGAAAACACAAAGTGAGTTGGAAATAAAATAGGCTTATCAACCTGTATCTTTCTCCAGTTCTGTGTCCTTTCAGAGTGAATCCTTTTCTGTAGCCTTACTTTCAACACAGTAAATTGGTGCTTTTCTAAATCCCAGCAATTTCTATGCAATCTAGCTTGGGTCCCTATACAGGGAAAAAAAGCTCTATTTTCTCTACCCCTGAAGTCTGACTCTGCACACTCAGTGTCTAGATGAGGAGTCTTATGGCCTCTGCTGGGTGAAGTCTCCCTGCCAGCTCTCTCCCATATTATAATACCCTTTCCTCTTCTGCCAAAAAAAATTTGTATTTTTTATTGACCACTTAGAGAGCAATTTTTTTAAACCTTTTAAAGATCCAGATGGTCTATTGGTTGCCTTTCCCTCTTTAAATCTGAACTTCTGTCCTGTATACTAAAAGTGTCGGAATTCGGTTGTCAAATACTGGAGTTCTTACACCCCATGCCAAGGATCCACCTACCCTTAAGTCCTTTGTTTTCTGGCAGCATGCCAGTCAGGCCAGAGCTAAATGAACCCCTGATGTATCTGATAACAGGAACACAGATTATTTTATGTTCAGATGACCATATGAGAGTAAAAATTGTGCTGAACTTTTCTAAGGAAGATAAATGCTCTAGCAGCCTTAGCATCCCTGTTTTATTGATGCATTGTGTGGTGGCTGGAGAGTTGCCTGTGAACTAATATAAGGCTAGAAACTGCCAGGCCATAAGTACCTGAATCTTATACAAGACTTGAAATTCATGAGAAGAAGGACCAGAATAGCCCATAGTTAGAATTTTCAGACCCCCTCACCTGAGAAGTGGAAGGCTAAGATTAAAGTCTGCTCCAACATGTCAGTCACAAACTTCGCATCTGAAAAAATAAAACGTGGAAATAAATGACGCTGTGTGGTCTTCTCTTCCCTGAAGTCCTTACCAGAACTGTTCTTTAACTTTTTGGTTCTCTTCCTCCTCCTGACTTATACACTAGTTTGAGGGTTACAGTAAGGAGCAACTTATGTGTGGCAGACCACAAGGAGAATGTTTTTTACTTGATCACTGTGGGCATCAAAATATACTCCAAACATTTCCCAGAGCTGGAGGGCACAGAATAAAAGCTAGTGTCATATTTCCATTTTTAGTGTAGTAAGATTTTTTTTGCCTCTTATTTGAAATCTGCAAGGACAACAGCAACAAGTGCTATGCCCAAAAGAAGCAACTTTCTTCCTTAATAATTCTGGTGTTGTCCCTTTTCTTTCTCTTTAAAACTGAATCTTGTAACTACAAATGCAATTCAATGCCATAACAGTAGTATAATCTGCAGGTTAGGCTGACCCATAGTGTTTTACTGTTGGGGTCAAGGTAGATGTTATAAATCATTAAATATTTAAGACTGTGAATTCTAATTACTAAAAGAGTCAATTCCATTCCTACTGTGGTAGTTATTACCAAATGTGGGAAAAAACATACTAATCATCAACTGTTTGGAGTTTTCTTGGTGCAAGTATATGGTATTTGCACCTGACAGTAGTGAGAAATGATGATCAGAAGATAAGAATGTATTAAACACCAGCTGCATATATCTTAAAATGGCAGATAAAATGTAATTGAAAGACAGTTTTAAGTGGAATGAAATGAGGGAAATCCCAGAAATAGACTGAGTTTGTTTCCCTTACTTTAGACCATGCTTGTTAACCACATTTGAAAATATGGACTGTTTAGCATAGGTGCTCACCTAAGTCAAAGTTGTCCAACTGAAGTAAGGCCCATATCCAAAACAAAACCTGTATGAATGTCTCACTCTACTCATTCCAAGAGTCCAATCTTGAAAACTGTGTTTTACTATGAAGTGTGGGTTGCTCCCCTGTGTTTTGGCCCCTGCCCCAATGTGCTGAATAGCTACAGTTCTCCTTAATTTTATGGATACGTTTGATGTTGCAGACCCACGCCAGAGTGAGTAGAGGATGCTTCTACCAGAGATCAAAAACATGGCTGTGTGTTTGAATTTAGGTAGGCAACCTTGACAACTTCCCTAGGTTTTTAACAAAGTTAATTTTCACAAGGAGGCAGCATTCCCATTTAACTAGATCAACTTAATGCTTATGTTGATATCATGCATTTAAGTGTTATTTGCTACAACACTTTCCATGTCAAGTATTTACATGAATAAGATTTATTAGTAGGTAGTAAACAATTCCCATCACTGCTTCATTAAAGAAAAATGCATTTCCAGTGTGGAGGATAATTTCAAGGACACAGGTAAAAGTGATTGGAATCTGGAAGGTTCAATTTAGTCTACATCTCCATGCTGGCCCAGATAATTTTTTGCATAGTATGTAGGAGATGAAGTATTGTCCTGAGTACTTCAGCACAGGAGGGGTTTGGTCTGGTCAGTCAGCTGAAGCACAAGTCACCAAGCAGACTAAAAGTGAAGTTGGTCTTTTGATCTGTGGACTAAGTTGTCCAAGTGTGTATGTGCAGAGAAAACAGACCCAGTGAAAGCAGGGAGCAATCTTTCCTCTTGTGCTATGACATGCTAATGTCCCAGGAAGCAGTAGAAGAAAGAGAACCTGCTGTGCTGCTAGGAGTTCTCTATCCTACTGTGCTAAGCTCAGATTTCAGATGAGAAAGAAGAAAGATAAAAGCAGATGGCGATCTGATCCAGACATGGATTTTGGAGAGGTCATATCTCCTTAGTGTTACCATGGTACCTATTAAGTAAGGATACATCTGAAATATGGTAATAAAATGCTACAAATTTCTTGAGGACAGTAAGTTCATGGAAACTCTTTTCTGGTTGCAGGTTGATTACATTTTGGGTTTTTCCACTGTGTATAAGACCTCACCAAATAGTCTGCTCGAACAGTTTTCAATGCAGCAATTTTCTTTAGTCTGTGTTTGCTGATTGCTGGCTGTTTTTTTGCATCCACTGTTTATCGTTGTTTCAGCTTGGATGTCTGAAACTCGTAAAGCAAAACAGTCAGTGGTGGAAGATGTGACCAGCAAATATCCTTGTTCCCATGTGAGCAGGGCAAAAGTGTATTCACATAAAACCTTCCCACAAATAAATCTCTCTTCTCTTTATAAAGTTATCTTTGAAATAGATAGTCAAATACAGAGCTTTAAAAGTGTGCACATTTATAGAACACTTTATTTACTGATATTGGGGCTGTCCCAATTTTAGGACTTGGGAGTCTCCTGGGTTGGGTTAAGAATCCTCAGAATGGTGACTGAAATTATCTTGGTTGTGCTGTCTACCCACACTTTTAAATCTTACTACTTCTCTCAGGCAAAATCAGAGGTGATTTGCTGTATAACATTCTTTTGGGAGAAGGATGAGAGAAAGCTCACACATTCTGAAAGAATCTGAGCTAAGATGATTAGCATGTGAGACAAAAAGGATGCCTGTGAGTTTTTCCTCTAGTTATGTGTTCCTCTTCACAAAAATGGAGTGCACACTATAGAGATTTATTTGCTTTTGTATTATTAGTTTTACTTGTGTATGCAACCATATCCCTATGGGTAGCTTCTATAAATATTCTTTAGTTTTTCTACACCTCTGCAATTATTTAATCTGAAAGCACTGGATTTACTCAATTTATGCTAAAGTATGTCAGCTGAGGATTTGGCCTGTACTACCTCATGCTGCTTAAGGAGGCTAGATTAATTAAAATGAAACATTATATTATCCATTAAACTATTTCAAAGATATAAAAACTTGAAGCTTCACTTTGTCTTTCTAGATGCAAAGCGAATCTTAGCTTATGCCTGTAATAAAATAAAAAGGCAACAAAAAAGTAGCTCTAGTTGGTTAAGCATATATTATGCCAATTAAAGGCTGCTACCTTGAAAATAACATTCAGTTCTGAATTATGCACTCCAAATATAGAGAAGAAGAGCCTCTGCTTCCCTTTTTATATTTTCATGGCAATACTAACTCATGGAAAAGGCTCCAGGATACAGGTGATGACATGGTAGGTACTGAACATACTTTATGAAGAAGAAAGAGGGTGAGGGTGTTTTGGAGAAGGTTTTTTTTTTTCCTTTCTTTCTGAGATAAAGGAGAGGGAAGTAAAAAAGTCCTCCATGTTAGGAGTCCCAGACACAAAGGCAGAAGTAAAAGGAAAAGCCTCTGGGAAATACATGACCCCTTCCTGCTTAAATCTGCATATTGGCCCACCTAAAGGTCTTTCATTTGGACCTTATGGTTTCAATGTAGAGGGAACTACATGGAAGGAATCATGAAAAACCCAAATTGCCTGGAATATAGATGCTGATATAAGTTTACAATCAGATTACTTCAAGGGTTTTAAGGAAGGATGGTTCTTGGCATATACTTAGAGGCTATCAGAGAGAAGGTCATCCTATGTTTGTCATAGTTCTCATACTTTTTGCCCTAAAGGTTCTCTAACAGCCTTTGTTGGAGACTTGGTAGCGGGGCTAAAAGGGTTTGCAATCAAAATCCCAGGGGTATTACCTGATCATTTGTAATTCTAATATAGATCCTTGTACTGAGAAAGGGGATTTTATTTATTTTGATCCTTGATGGAAAACTTGATGAAGACTATAGGAAATATTCCTTGATTTTAGTGCATCTAGTTGTTTCAGTTCTGTGGAACAAACCCAGCAGAATGTAGCAAGTCTTCAGAAAAGAACATATGAAAAAAGTAACAGACAGACACCTTCTGTTGATTCAATTTCTCTTTTATATTCATGACTTCTGTTCACATATTTTGGGATGTGTTGGTTCAGTCACTTGCAGAGCAGCTCTACCTTGGAGTTGCTCTTTGCAGGTCCTTCCAGCCTCCATCACTCTGCCTGTTTCCTGCTTTGTGTCAGAACCACATGGCCTTTTTTTGGACAACTGTATGTTTTTTACTCTTTTGGGGAAGATCAGTGCTTGTCTCAACAGTTAAAAACAATGGGGAAGGAAGCCTTCTTTAAATGTCTTCATTCTTCTTTCCTTACCTCTCTGCTTAGGCCACTAAACTTTATCCCAAGACTATACAAATTTGTTTGCTTGTGCTTTGTTGCCCTCCATGAGCACCTCTGGAGTCACATAGTGGTGGAGAACATCTTCCCACAAAGATGTTTAGCTGTTTGAATGTCTCTCATATCCTGCTTGGGTTCAGTGCTTGGTGAAAGTGTCTTTTCCCATTCTTACTGAATTTCATAATAAGAAAAAAAAATTGACCTTGTTATGATGAATTACCCATTTATTTTAAAATGGAGAAATTTCAAGCACAATTTATTAGAATCAATTGTTTTATTGAACAGTGCAAATGATACCTTGTATCCAAATTAAATACAATTGTTATAGTTGGATTTCTCATTTAAAATTTTATAACATAAGCCATTTGGGAGGTTTGTGGATTCCAGGTTTTAATGTGATAGCTACAGCAACAGATAAACCATATAGGGGGACTTTTACTGTTTTAGGAGTGGAATGTGCTTGAATTCCATGTCAGCTCTCCTTGACTAGGCATGGGCTTTGCTGTACCAAGTGTTTTCAGACTTGTAAGCTGCTGAGTTTATCCAAAACAGGAAAACTGATATCCTTCATAAATTTGGTTATAGAATTTTGTAAGTTATTTCTGACATAACCTATAAGAGGTTTCCATTTCAGACAGTTAAATTTTGTGGTCAATGTAGTACATATTAAAAAGTGATTAATAAGGAGATTGCCAACTGAGGCTTTATCAAAGAGCAGTTTTATTGGGGGACTTTGATAGTGACTTTAAAGGGGAGCATGTTTTCAGTGAACAACTGGATAGATGTTTAATGCTTGGAAATCAGATGCACCAAATTGTCTTGGTAAAATTTGCCCATGTCTTAAAATACGAAGTAGTAAATGAGAAGTAATCATATGAACCCATCCAGAGCAATTGGACAAAGAGTCTACATTAAAGAGGATGAATTTTGACTCTGCCAAATGAAATGTTTGCAACTGAGAGAAAGGACACTGCTCAAATGTAAGACTTGGTAATGTTACCCTGGTCTTTACTACAGTTGAAAGCCTTGAGGGACCTGATGAGATGAATACAAAAAACCCTCCAACATGAGAGGTCAGTGAGAAGTTATTCCAAAACAGGCCAACAAGGATACATAACAGAAAAACTAAGTATGCCTTTTGATAGTGAGAATAATAGTTTATGTTGGGAAAAAAATATAGTCTAGAAAGATTTTTATTCTACATCCCCTGGATATTCTAAACCTTTCTAGAAGAGAGGCTGTTATTCAAGAAGGAATTTTGGCACAGGCAAATTGCAGAAACAACTACATAGGGCTTTGTTACAGAGCATGTCAGTCAAAACACCCATAGTGCTGTTTTTTCTTCTCCAAATCTACCCAAACCCCAAGTCAATCCTTTCCTAAGAGAGGATTTTTGAAAAAATATTTGTGTCTGGAAGTCCTAAAAAAACAAATCAAGTAAAAGCAGTAATTAGGCAGAAGCTTTAGTCAAGGATTTATAAATTCTTTTATAAATAATTTATAAATTTGGCATTCCAAATTGGAATGAAATCTGTAAGACTGGTCTGGGTCAGGTGTAACGATCAGCTGTTTGTTTTGCTTTGTTTTATTTTACAGCTTTTAAATAAAGTGAATTCAGACTAAACCATCTTGTTCTTCAGGTGGCAGAGCAGTCGTTATGTCTTTATTAGAGTTCTTTAAAAGGTTTTTCCCAAAATAATTTTTTAACAAAGCCAATCTTATTTTACTTTTACACAATCTTTGAGATTGTATATTGCCAGGACTCATATATCTGCCCAGGATACATCCACAACTCTTGAGTCTTGCTCCACAACGTTTTACTTTCTTAAGGAAAAGATGCAACACTAGCATTCTATTTAAGTGCAATATTTTCATTTTGTTCTCTGTTTGTAGCTGCATTACTACTTTTAGTGTTAACTTAGGTTCTCACAGTTTGTTCCATGTATAAGACATATAATGGTCTGGATTTGACAATTAAGGTACCAAATTACTTTGAAAGACAGAATCAGCAAGTCAAGCTGAACCTCTTTGTGTGTTTGGATCAAGTTGCAAGTGGAACTCTACAGGATGAAAACAATGAGCCATGGAATAATTCCTTCCATTCGTTACACAACTTCATGTTAATGAAAACCCAATAACATTAATAGATTTCCCCTTAGCTTACCCCAGCGTAAATTGAAGGAAATAAGATCCCACACACTCTTTAGGAAAAGAATGAAAATCAAATCTATCTATCTCCACTATGGAGCTGTAATGAAGGCACCACAAGCTGAATTTTCCATCTGTATCTAATGTACCTCCTCTTATGTCACCTCCAGGCTGCTGCACTTATGGCCATACTGCAGAACCATTGCTTCACCAAAGTGATTTATGTGCCTGAAGGTGTTTAGTGCAGCTCCAGAAAGTGGTGTAAGGAGCAGGCAGCCTGTGCTTTATTCCCTGGTATACTCTTCAAGATGTTCTGGAAGAACAAAAGAACATCAATGCCATAAAACCAAAAAACCCAGCAACTTCAGAAAAGTTCAAAGGACTGAATATTCTTGGCTCTGTCATGCTTGAACCTTCAGATTTAAACTGAAACATGGTAGGTTTAGATTGGACAGAAGAAGTTTTTTATTATGAAAGTGGTGAGGCACTGGCATGTGTTGTCCAGAGATATTGTGGATACCCAATTAATGGAACTGTACATGGTCAGGTTGAACAGGACTTGGAGCAATCTGATCTAGTGAAAAATGTTCCAGCCGTACCAGGGGAGAGTGGACTTAGAAGATATTTAAAGCCTGCTCCATTCTTTGTGATTTATGATTATAAATGTATTTTCCATCTATGTTGGTAATAATATTTGTAAAAAAACCTCCAAATGTACTAAAAAGAATTTCTTCTGCAATGGTATTGAATTACACCATTTCAGTAGTGGTTTTGTTCCTGAAACGTGAAAATAGTGGATAGAGGACTCTAATTTGACCCTATTTCCTTCTCAAAGTAACAAAAATAAGTAAGAGGAGATGTTCTTAATTAAAAGGGCTTTTTTCTTTCTTTACATCACTGTAAGAAAGTTTTACCTATGGAAGTGGAAGAAGTGAGCTGACATACAAATAGTGAAGTGTTGGGATTGCTGGTTACCATCAGTAAGAAGACATGAGTTTTAATCCACCATGTGATGTGTATTTGCGACAAAGCTTTGGGCAGCTAGTTGGAAAGCTGCCCCACAGAAAAGGACCTGGGGGTGCTGTTTGATTGATAGATGCTAAATATAAGCCAGCAGTGTGCCCAGGTGGCCAAGAAGGCTGATGCATCAGCAATAGTGTGGCCAACAGAACTAGGGTAAGGATTGTCCCCTGTACTTGGCACTGGTGAGGCCTTACCTGGAATCCTGTGCTCAGCTCTGGGCCCCTCACAGCAAAGAGGACATTGAAGTGCTGGAGAGTGTCCAGAGAAGGGCAGTGGAGCTGGTGAAGGGTTTGGAGCACAAGTATGATGAGAAATGACTGAGGGAGCTGGGGTTGTTTAGCCTGAAGAAAAGGAGACTCAGGGGGGACCTTATCACTCTCTACAAATGCCTGAAAGGAAGGTGTAACCAGGTGGGTGTAAGTCTCTTCTTCCCAGCAAAAGTCATAGGATGAGAGGAAGCAGTGTTAAGTTGTACCAGGGGATGTTTAGATTGGATATCAGGAAAAATTTCCTCACAGAAAAGGGGGCCAGGCACTGGAACTGGCTGCCCAGGGAAGTGGTGGAATCCCCATCCCTGAAGGTATTTGAAAGATATGGCACCTGGCGACATGGTTTAGTGGAGGGTTTGGCAATGATGGGTTACTGGTTGGACTCAGTGACTGAAAGGTCTTTTTCAATCTTAAAAAATTCTATTATTCTGTTATATAATAGAATCAGAATATGTTGGGAGAAAAACAAGATCCTGTTCATGGGGATTTTGAAAGTCTTTAAAACAGCACCAAATACTATGGGCTTAGAGCCTTAGAGCATTTGCTAGTTTGGCTCCCTTGTTTAATAGAGTTTAAATTAGGTTGGGATCTCACACAGAAAGTGTCATATGTATGGGATTTCATTTTTTAGTAAATGTCATTTATTTACAAATGCTTTTTTAAAATCAAATTAAATTTTTATAATAAATTATTCATTGGCACTCTATAAAATTCTTTCATTTTCTCTTGCATAAGTATTTTGGGGACTAGAAGTACCAGAGGGTTATTTGGAAGTCAGTGCGTGACCTGTGGGATTTTTTTTGTTAGGCTCTGTGCTGAACAGTCATTGGGCAGAAGCTGCACAAAAAACCACAGGCATTGACTGCTGTCTAGACAAGAGCTGATGGCCTGCTGTATTTTTAGCCTCTCTATGATATTTTTGCTACCAAAACAAACCAACATTTCTTGGTTTTAATTAGAGGTGAAAGGTCATTGTAGCCTCCAAAAGGGCCTGACCCTGCAGTAGAGAACATGGCTCTAATTTTCTTTCCATCTTGCTACTTTTGTTAGTGCTCTCGTGTTAAGATGGTGGATTTTCATTGTGATACAAAACCTCACTTGTAAATGATGCTCCAGAGCCCGTGGCTGACCCTATGGCATCAGAGCTTATTAGAACACCATGTGCAGCTTAATTAAAACAGGGGGAGAAAAAAATTTCTTACCCTGAATTATATTTTGCAAGGCTGCTTATGTTCCTGGAGATGTGTTAAATTCATCACTACAGATATACACAGGGCTGCAAAATACTTTCAGTGACCAATCTGAACAGGTGTCTCCCCTGGTCTCTCCTGGTCTCCCTCAGAGAGAGACCACAACAGAGAAGGAGTACTCAGCTTTGTACAGACACAAGCCTCTGCACAGCCTCTCAGGGCTCTCAGGATGTAACTCCTTGTGCTCAAGGCTAGCTCTGATGCCGTGTGGCTGTGTTACTGTGGAGAACTGTGTGAGAAGAGGCTGGGCAGTGCCTTTCCCTGAGCCCCTCTTTTACACAGGGGTTTTGGTTTTGCTCAGCCTCTTGCCCCTGATCCTTGGCTTGACTACTTTTCAGCTGCTCCTGTGGCTGTTCATAGACTTTGCTGATCCTGACCTGATCTGATTTATTGCCTTCCTGGCTTGACCTCAGGCCTGCTGCATCCCTGTGGGCTGGCTCAGTGATCTAGATTCTCAGCTGAGCCTGCTTAATGTCGCCGGTCAGAGCACCTCTGCTCTCCTTGTTCAGCAACCTGCAGCACCGCAGTCCTTGTCGATGAGGATGCTGCCCATGCTTGCCTTGTGTCATCCTCAGCCCCTGGCTTGCTTCTCTGTAAAGAACAGCCCACCCTCGCGGCTTCCTAAAGGAATTAAGGGTGATTATGCTGGCTTATTGCTGTTGCTCCATTTGTTACTGATTCCACATCCACCCAGAAGGAAGCTTTCTGTCCTGCTATAGCTCTTCTTTGTTCTGTTTTCAAATTGTTTTTAAGAACAAGGAGACTGAGTGAATATGGATTCTGACCACTTGTCTTCTTACACAGGGACTAAGATATGGCTGGGTGTATTAGACAAGGCTCATCCTGTTCCTGATTAAATATTCATAATAGTAATTACTTGTTCACATTACAATACCTCCTGCCTCTCCCAGCTAAGAGTAATGCTTCATTCTGCTAGGTAGTAAACAAATAAAAGCAACCTGGGGGGAATAAATACATATCAGAGAGGACAGGCAGGATACAAGGAAATAAATAGAGCTGATCAGGGAACAAAATTTTCTGCATTAGATGAAAACAAAACCAAATTAGGATTTTGTTAAAAACAAAAACATTCCAGTGTTGTCAGAAAATTGTTGCAATTTATAAATTTATTTATTTGTGCGGGAAAATTATTTGAGCACTCCTGGCTTTAAACTTGCTGCTGAGCCTTTGAGAAGGCATTTCTGTTTTCTGAGGTTCATGGTCGCCCCCATTTCTCAGCTCTTGGGCTGCCTGCCAAGGCAGAATGCTGTGTGACCCAGAGAGATGTACAGCCCCTGTGCTGGTACCTGGGGAGCTCAAGGTGGCAAACTAGCATTTGCTGTTGTAAAACTCATCCATTTTGGTTAGCTGTGGTTACAAAAGACTTTAGGGGAATTCAGTGGTAGAGGCAAAAAGGTGAGTAAGTGTCAAGGGCCCAGACTATACCATGCTCCATCCTCCTCAAGAAGCCAAAGAAAGGCAAAGAAAGAGGACAGAAGGATCTTTCCCAATTGCTGTGTGTATTTTCATCCCACCTGCAAATGGAGTTAGAGCCCTTGAGAGACACCAACCTTCAGTGGGTACAATGGACATGTATGGTGACAGCACCACTGCATCTGGGAACTGCCACCACCAGTCAGGGGCACTGAGAACAACATTATGATAGAGCTGTCCTTGGTGGTCTGTGTACAGCTGAAAAAAACTCACTGCAATCCTTCTGCTGTTTCTAAACTCGGCTTTTATATTTCTCCCAGACTAAAAATGCCTGAGAATGTGAATTATTGCAAATCTAATATAGTAACTGAAAATAGTTCAGCTTTTACTGAGATACCTGCTCGTGGGGGATACCTAGACCTGATATTTTGAAGAACAACAACTTGCTCATCACTGATCATGGAATAGGGTAACTTATGAGGCTACATTGTTCAGAACTGATGATGCATCATGAATGTATTTATAATGATTTATCTTGCTCACCTGTCCCGTGAAAATGTGAGGCTTTATAAATAAGATAGAAATGAAGCCACCTGTAAGAAAATGCATTAGAGATCCTGAATTTTTCTAGATCCCACTAAGAGGTCCTGAATCCACAGAGGAAAGAAGATTCTGTTCAAAAACTGCACAATGTATGCTGAAACTCAACTAAACTTCCTGAGAAGTTACTTATGCACAAAGCTTGAGGAAAGCCATGACTGCATCTTTCTCTCCTGTTTAATCTGTTGTAGGCAATTTAATTTTTAGGTTTTGGGGGTTTTTTTCCATGTTTCCATGTTTCACAACTGACCATCTTCTCATTATGCATGTAGCTGAGAGCTCAAAATCATCTCAAATGATCTTTCTGACGTAAATTGCAGAACTCCACCAAAGTCAATGGAGTGCTATCCATTTACACAGGCCAAACATTCTTCCAGCAGCACTTACTGTTGTTGTTATTTGTTTCCATGATGGGTGAATACTGAAAAGAACAGTAATGTGAATAATCTGTACCTACCGTGGGTTCCAGTTTGTTATAGTCGTGTTCATAAAATGGCATCATGTTGTTGTCTAAGACTTCTTTAGAAGAGGAGGGATTCTGCCATAAAAATTGCCTTTTAAAATATTTCTGTTCTCTACAGTTTCTCCAAGGGATTGAGAAATTAACCAGTTGTGCACTGACATATTTACAAAAATAGATCAGAGTTTGTAGCCTGATGATACAATAAATCTAGCTGAGGGCTTACAAATATCAGTTAAAAACGTCCCAGACATCTCAACCATATGACCCAAAACACTGACTTGGTGTTAATTCAAACTATTAAGTAAAATTAGGGTTTTTTTTCTTTAGGATGAATGTGTAGTATAGATTTGTATCAGGCCAAGTAGAGCCTACCTTTCCATAAGTTTCCTGAATCTAAACTAAAAATAGAAAGTTGTCCTAAGTTGTATCATGTTCTTATTATTTCAACAGAATTGCATTCATATTTGATCTAGATCTAATGCCTAGTATACTTCATCACTAATAAGTTATGGTTGAAAACAAGGCAGAAATTTTCTAGTGGCATTTTCCTTTGGATTTTTTTACTCCAAACCTTAAAGGCAAGGAAGGTTTCACTTGAACCCAGATCTGAACCACATTTTTTTCCTTGAAATGCAGCAAGACCAGACTGATGTGGAAAATTAGAACCATTGCATTGTTTGCTTGCTTTTTGACTGATAGATATAAGGATCTTTAAATGCAGTGGTTGTAAAGGCTAGAATGCTGGTGACTGAAAAAGACACAATATGTTGTGTTGCACTGATTTGAGAGGATTGGTGGAAAAAGTACAAGACCATTTTTAGGTGAGTCTAGATGAAAACAAACAAGCCTTGGTATGGGATCAATAGAAATTTGAGTGCTTAATTGCTAGGGTTTTTCTGAGAACACCTTCAAAATCTTTAATTCTTTAGAAAAGATAGAATTGCCTGCCAGGGACATTTGGATGGATTGGAGTCTTCAGAGAACCAAACTTTACAATAGATTAGAACTGCCTGGAAATTCAGTTTTCCTTTCCAGTATAAAAATGTGATACAACAATAATAAGATTTATTAGAATAATCAGTGGTGGGAACATTTTAAAGTGTTTTTCTGCCAAACTCTTGAAGTGACTTAGTTTTAATGATACCTAAAGCACACTGACAGATGAGAATTACCCACAAAATGCACTTCTGTTTACAACTTACTTCTAAAATGGATTTTATTGGCAAAGAACAAATGACAGATCATCTTGCAGAACAGCTTGGAGCTTTTAGATTGCTTAGATTGCTGTCATGTTAATGCAAGGATGATGTTCAGTTTCTTACTCTCTGTGAACTTGTTCAAACCCAGTTTCCTCCAAGAATCATGAGAAGTGGGAAAGCCAAGTTTTGGGGTGAGGGCACTGTCTAATCCAGTTAACCTGGAGCTCTTTTGCTCAGAAATCTTCCCTAGAGGAGGAGGAGGAGGAGAAGGAAAGAAAATTCTGAGAATAAACAGTGGTCAAAATATCCTTTCAGGAAGGAGAACTTTTGGACTCTGAACCTCTTCAAGCTAATCTCAACCTGAGATTTAAGGTCTCTCCCTTAAAAATTCCTTACCAGTGCCTACCTCTTGATCCTTGGCAGGTGTGTACTTTCTCTTGTGGGTAGGGAAGGATGCTTTCCATCCACAGGAGCCAGAAAGCAATCCCAAAAGCCTTTCATTAAGACTGTCCTAATTTTTTGGCCGGACTAGTCCTTCTGCAACATTCTCCAGGATAACCAGAAAAATCCAGGCAGCAATTTCCTACTCTCTGCTTCACTTGAAACTAGCTTAGTCTCTCACAAATTGAACTTGTACAGAAGGGCCCACTCAGTTTTTCCACACCTCTGCATGATCTAATTCCAAATCCCTATCTGTTCAGGAAGAAAAGAACTCAAAGACCAGTGAGATGTGGTGGTGGGTTTTTTTTCTCCAAACAGCTCGAATGAATCTTCTACTGTGTCTTTCACTTACTGACAATTTATGCCTGTATTTTAAAAACTGTCTCTGTGATGACTGATAACCTAGCACAAAAAATTATTTTCATTGGTATCCCTCTCTCTTTTGCAAGTTTTGGTCAATTGAATCTTAAGGCCTGCTCTGTACTATCATTTTCATGCTTGAAATCAATCTACAAAATCATATGTGCAATTCAGTACTAATAAAGGTCTGACACTGCTGCTGTAATATCAGTCAGGTGATAATGCCTGAGCATTTTGGATAGTTACAGTCTTTTGGAAAGCGCAGGCTGAGAAGATTTTTTTCCTTTCTCTTTTCTATTTTCTTTTTCTGCTTTTGAAGGCAAGTATAACAGGACATTATCCAAGCAGGTACCATGCCAGAAATGGCCATGACTCCAGCTACTTGAGGTGTCAATTGCAAATGAACCTTTTTAATATTTATTCTGTATGCATTTCTTCACTGTCCTCCAGCCTACCTTAACTTATTTATGCTTACCTTTTCCTACTCTACTTCTACATGGCAACTGGCTTATTAAATCTGCAGTCTTAATATGTGTTTGGTGCTGGGTTGTTTGAGAAATCTCCCTTCTGTCTGTCAAATACTTTGTGTCTTTGTGTGGAGTTTTACTTGGCTTGTGTTGTTTCTCACACACATGCACACCCTGTGGCATCTGTCTTTTCTAATTCCCAGCAGAGCTGAATCTCAGAAAAACCTTGAGTCAGGTACTAAAGTTCTGTTTGTATTAATGAGGATAAAGCACACAGATGGTAGTTGAGCCTACAGGAGTGGTATGTTAGTGCTGTTGGCAGACTTGCATATCTGCAAGTCAGGTGGTCTCTTTTCTGTCTCACTCTCTCAGAGGTTTTTTTTGTGACCTCTTTCAAATAAGTTGCCTTTGTAGTGCTTTGTCTGTAAAATAAGTGGGTATACTTACCTGCCCATTGTAGGAGGTAAGCATGGGAAGAGAAGAGTAGAAATACGAGGTTAAATAAGCTTTTCTACTAACGTGGTAATATCTGGAAATCCCAGTCAAGCCTGAAACCTCGTGCTGTAAGGTGTTATACAAACATTCAAGGGGAGACAGTGAGAAGCTTCAAGGCAAACTAGGGAAAACAAAAATGGAGACCATAAAGAGGCAGGAAGATTTGAAGGTGGTGCTGTTGCATTAGGAAGTGTTACTGAGTTGGAAAATGTTATTTGTCCCTTAAGATTATTAGTAGACAATGGTATAATGCAAGAGATGTGTGGTGTTTTTTTTCCAAAATAATTTGGTTTAAAACATATAAAATAAAAATTACTTTAACTGTTTTGGAGAATAATCTATACTTTCTCTTTTAGTAGTAACATGGTGCACCATGGAATTTTCATTCCTCTGCAAGTAACAATTGCCAAAGCCCTAATCATTGTTTCTTATCTGAATTACCATATCTCTGTATGAAAACACTTGCAAGTTATTACTGAGAAGTTAGATCAGTAGTGAGAATAGGCTGAGTCTTTGCCTGGTTTTCTGATGAGTTCTGTGTTATAGTTGTTATAGTAATTATAGGCTGTCTTAGTTCAGATTTTGCTATCTGCCAATATGTCCCATTTAATTAAAAAATATGCAATTAATGACTAATGAGCTCATGACTGTATGAGCTTAGAGACGTTGAAACAGGAGATTTCTCTATTGGGAAGATATTATATTGTCAACATATGGACTGAGCTCTGGATTTTGCGATACTGAAAACAGACTATCTCAAAGGTTAAAAAAGTGTGAATATTAAGATGTCTGAGACTGATTTCAAATGATGTACTCAATATGCAAACAGGTCTATGTTTTTTTAGTCACCTAAGGCACAGGTGATAATGCCACTACATGTGTCTCTCTCCCAGCAGAGCATATCATTCATCTTAGCAAATTCAGTAGAACTGCTGAGGAAAATGCATCCTACCTTTACCAAGGCAGGAGTTCAGAAACCACTTCCATAAATTAGTGTCTAAAGGGTAGAGCCACAGTTTTGCTGCCTGCAGCACACACTTTGGGTGCTATAATAGACAAACTAGAGATATCACATGAAATCATGAAAGGTTTGTTAATGTGTCTGATGTTGAAAGATAAAAGTTCTTGATTATTCTGTGGAAACGTCAGCCTTTTAGTGTTTCCTGACTTGCTTTGTTACGTAATGCTCTTCAAAATGCTGCTGTCTTCCCATGCCACAGACACAGCTGCAGGAGGAAGGGTGTGTTTGAGTATCATCCCTTGGTAGGGCAAGGCTTGAACAGGTCAGTGGGGCTCAGGATATTGCCTGTGTCCCACAGCTGAGTCAGAGCTGTGGACAGACTAAGCTGACCTTGAGCCTGTGGCTTAGCAGTGAGAGTGGAATCTCAGTGTGGGAAAATATTTCTTCTCCCAGTTTTGCATTTGTGGCCTGTTGGAAGAGGGGAGGGGTATATTAGAAGCTGGTGTATGGCAGTGTTAAGGAAACCTTCCTTTTTTAACTTTAAAAAACCCATGACTGTATCATGGAGTGTGTCTTAGCCTTTTCAGAAAGGTTTTAGATTAATTTTGTTCTTAAGAAATGCACAGGCATCTTTATAGGTACCCTGAGCAGTTTATAAATTTCTGCTGCCCCTAGGTAGCAGGATTTAAGAGGTCTGAAATCACAGGTAGAACACAAGTGAGCAGTTTCTCTGAAACACCTCAAATACTCTACAGTGCTAAAAATAAGGGGATTTGATAAATATGGTGTTCTAATATTCTTCATAGAAACACAGATTATTACAGATTTTATAAGGAATATTTTCACGTACTTATGAACCCTGTAGGAACCTGCCTGATACTTCCTGTATTATGGAGACCCTATTACCATAATGTTTATGCACAAAAGGCTGTAAAAACAGACCTACTGATACCTTTTGTCTTCTTTCAGACAATGTAACTAATCTAAATGAATGCTTCTGGATTGGGCTAGCAAGTTCGATCTATAGACAAGAATTTTGAAAATTGATGTGCTATTGTTGGAAACAGCATTTGCTTTGTGACATGATAGAAATATGTCAAAATGAGAAATACTCTATATAGAAAAAAAATTAGTATCTAGGAGAGAAAAATGTAATATATGTCTCTGATGTATTTGCCTGCAGGATGATTACTGGAAATGTCAGCCAGGTAAACATGTACCTGCAATTGTCTTTAGTTTGACCCCTCCTCTATTTTTCTCCCAGCAGAAACTGTATCTTTAAAATAATTCTTGTGTGATTAAGTTCCATTTCTGTTTCAGGCTAAAGTGATGTACTGATGGTGACGTGTTCCTGCACACCTGATGTCTTCATGGACTCCATGAGGTGTATCTGTAGGTGTCTGTCTGTGCTCCTGAACATGGCCTAATCACAGGTCACTTCAGTGTTTTGAGGGCTTAACATTTAATGCCATCTCTCTGCTGCCCTGTCGCTATGGAAGCAATCACAGGATGCCTGCCAAATGCTTAATCTAACAGCAGAGATATTATCTTTTACAGTATCACATCTGCTTACTACTTCAATCCACTCAGTTTCTTAGACAGCCTTCTAGTCTTGAACATTGGACCATCTTTAAAAAAAACAACAAAATACCTAAAAATTTAATTACCTTTGAAGAAGATAAAATGCACCAGACAGACTTGTCAGCATTCATAGCTCCCTAAAAGACAGGATAGCTTTAAGGTCTCTAGACTGCAAGACTTCTGGAATTGTCCAAAGTGGTTTTGGAAAAAACAAGTTAAAAAAATGCAAATATAAAACCACAAAAACCAACCACAAGCTAACCAACTAACTAAGCAAAAGAAAATCACAAACAAAACCCCAAATAAAAAATACTCTGTGCCCTCCCACCCCCCTACAACAACATAAAGAAGCAGAGAAGAAAGCTTAAATAAAGAAAGGTGTTTGATCACAATGACAGTGGTGTCTAGCTGAGCTAAGTTTGCTTTCATTTATCTTTGAGGATAACCAGATTGGTTTTCAGCAAATAGTGCATGGCTAGTTTTTTTGCAGGGGCTTGTGCATGTTGGCAGCACAGAAGCACAATTCAGCTCTTTTCTAGGCCCAGTTTTTGACTGTGGAGTGCCTCATGATAAGGCACAAGAACTGGGATAAGGCCACGAGGTTTGTATTTAAAAGACTGAAACTTCATATAAAACACAATCCCATGAGTGTCTAATCCAATCACTGGAAAGAGACACACAACACACACATTGCTTGTTCCACTGGAGTTAAATATTTGTTTTCTTTTTGTAGTATTCATGACCTTGTCACTTAAAATGACAGGTAATTTCAGCTTATGCCCGGCTTTGGGGACATGCTGCCTCTCCTGTCATTCCCAGATCTAATGAATATTTGGGAAGAATCTTTATTAGGCTGGCATCTCATATTCTGAGGACAAACTCTCTGACATTTGCCAATGGTCTTCCTTCTAGTTCCTGCAACCATTTGTACTTAAACAGAACATGTGTACAGTTATTGTTTTAATGCTGATTTTGAGTATCCTTTTTCCCCACTCTAAAAGAAGTTTGAGAAGAGGTCTCTTACCCACAGAAAGAATAAAAAAGGGTGGTACTCATACCACCTTGTCTACTGAAATGTATCTTTTCTTCTAGGAATAGGGTCTTTAATTCTCCTAAGTTTTTTTTTTAAGTGTTGATCCATGGTTGTGTCTTGCAGGCAGCAAAATGAAGGTGGAAATAAATTAATAATTTATCATAAATCTGGCTCTTTCAGGAGAATTTGAATTCACAATGAATACATAAAGCTGAGGTCAGATAGTTTAGCTTTGATAACAAAAGTCCATTTTTAAATGCTAATTAACCCCCCAAGTGTATGGGGTTTTTTTAAAATTAAAATCTCTAATCATTTCACTTTGAAGTTCTGTTTTCTATTAAAGAAAAAAAATAAAGAAAACTATGCAGCCTCTCACATTTGTCTGGAAGGGACCAAACAGCTGATTAGAAGAATGAACACTAAGCATAAAAGAAAAAAATTAATGACATCTCATGAACAATTAAAAAGACTATTTGCATTCTTCTAAGTCTATTAAAAAAAAAAAAAAAAAAAAAAAAGGGGGGTTTAAAAAAATCAA
>VZTN01001392.1:1398-76900 GCA_013400515.1 Erpornis zantholeuca | reverse complement strand
ATATGTAATCAGTTTGAGATACTTTACTATGTTTCCCTTGATATAACTGGAAGCTGAAGCAATCATGCTATCAGTTAGAGCTTAAGTCAGTCTCTCCAATTATTAGAAGAGACATTAGTAGGGATTTTGCGTTCATGCTTTCTACTGTGCTCCTTTAGTGCCACCTGGTGACTAGCTTGAAAAAAAAAAAAAGTGTGATTTTATTTCCACCTGGAGAAGCAGTCTATGACAATTTAAGATAAAACATTTACTTGAGCAAGACCATACCAGGTAACACTGGATTTAGAGGTGCCCCAATCAGCTATTTTAGGAGGATTTCTTTGACTGTCAGTTCCAGACCTAAATTAATCCAATACATAATATCCACAATTGAGTCATGAGTGTGTGAGGTACGTATTGCACTTTATTAGAAATGCAGTGTTCATGCACATAATTAATCAAGATCCAACTAGTAATGACACTATACATAACTTCTATTTTTCACCTGTTGAGGTCCATGAGTCTTTTGTAAAAAAATAATAAATCCTTTGTAATTCTTGTTCTTAACTTTATATAAACTACACAGCAGCTATGAAAAAAATCATATTATTCTAAGCCAAGAGCAAATAAGAAGGTTCAACATCTTGTTTCAAATTTGTGGAAATAAATATTTGCATGCATCAGGCCAGTATCTTAACTTCTCCAGTAACAGGTTGGGCTTCACATGGCTCCAGACCTGTTTAGATTACTGTGCATAACATTGCCCATATGTCCTCCATGTTTACACATTTCCCATAATTACTCACACACCCAATTCTTTACTCCCCTGCGAATCCTTTTTATATCATTATGAGTGTGATGTGCATGAATCACAATTCTGGTGCCTGACAAAATTATCCTGCAATAGGAATCGTATTGCATTCTCTCCTGTCACTGTCTCTGGAGGGAAAAATATGCTGGCTTTAAATGCAGCTGGAATGTGCCACTGAGATGTGAGGCAGATGGACGGAAATGCCTTCAGCATCTAAAAGAGAAAAAGCACCACTGAACTAAAAATACTTCAAAATTTAAAGATGTCAGTGATTAGCCACTTTCATCTCAGGTGTTCTTAATGTGAGGTCAGTGTCTCATAATATGAGGTTAATTAGAAAAATAAAGAAAAAATGTCAAGAGAATAAATCATCAGTTTAATTTTCTCTTTTCCAATGTGGATAATGGATTTCAGTCTTCTATGAGGTGCATGAAATAACACAATTGCATTAATTCAGTTGCAAGATTAAGACAGATTTAAACATATATTATCAGAAAACTATAACCAGGTTATAGAGCAACATGAATGGTATTTTAGTTCAGGTCATTTCTGTCACAGAATATTTCAAGTGCCTTCTTTTTTCCATCGTTTTAAAAAATTAATATGATTATATTTTGCATGGGTTCATATTGTCATATTTTCTGGGTTTAAATAATATAATAAAGACAGAGAACAGCATTTATGGTTTAATTGCCATTTTTTCATATGTTTATAATTTCCTAAGAAAACTGTCTTTGGGACTGTAATTTTCTATGCTCTGTCTCTTTCTAAAAGCTATTCTAGGCATATTTAAGTAATCTAGCAAATTCAAACAGTCCTAATTTTGTGGTAACGTAAGCATGAAAAATATCCATTTTGTTCACATTTCAAATGACAGTTTTTCCTTTCTATGACAAGAGAGACAGAAATTTCAAGTATTAATCCCTCGTAAATTATTACAGAGAAAGAAGCAGGTGCTGAAGAAAACAGTGGCAGCATTCCTAACATGCACTCCAGAATACAGGGCAGTAGGTTGCTACTCGTAGCCTGTGGTTTTATTCTCACAACTCAGTCACTAATCTATTGGCTGACATCAAACAAATCAGTTCTGTTCTTTGAGATTTCATCGCTGCATGTTAAAAAAAAGCAAAACCCCTCTATGTCCTTTGTGAAGTTAAGATCCAATGATCAAAATCACTGTATAATAGCTGCTTTTTATAGATACTGGGGGGTTTTATTTGGATTTTCTTTTTTTCTCTCATATTCCTTTAAAGGTAGAATGGGTTATCAGGTATGCCTGCGTAGGGAGGACTGTATTATTACCAAAATGAATTTATAATACTTGGGCTTGTCAAAATAAAAATACCTAAGTAAAGACCATATCAGTATCAAGCAGTCTTTAAGGATTATTTTAGTTGCACCTCTATTTAATCTCCCACTTTTTTTCCTCTAGTAAAGGATGAAAACAATAGAAATTATGTGTATAAAACAGTGAGAATATGTGTACACCAGGCATTTGCAATGAAATTTTATAATGCTGAATGGATGGCTAATTGCTTGAAGATGGTCAAACTGACACAGACCTCACAGGTCTTTTATTTTTTTGCTAGATGATATTCTTCATTATTAATTTTGCCACTGCACTTAAACTTTTGTTCTTTGTGGGCTGGACCATTGTAATAAGTGATATAAGGGGTTATTTAGGAAAAGAAACAGAAGCAGACTTCAGAAATCTTCCTGAAAAGCAGGGACAAGGCAGGGGCAGCGTGTAGACTTTGCCATGAGTATGTTAGGTCTCTACTACAGTATCCACNATGAGTATGTTAGGTCTCTACTACAGTATCCACTCGGAGTAGAAAGCATCAAGGAAAGGCTATGAGTTTGCTTCCCCTGAGACAGAATCCTAAATGAGCTGATTTTCTGTTATCTGAGAAAGTGACCTTTATACACTCTGATTTACCTAGATAATTCCCAGCAGCTGAAATAGGAGTAGGAATAATAAATCAAATTCAAAGAATATTTTACATTTCAACAATTGGTTGGAAAACACAGTAGTGGAAGTATTTTCTCTAAATTATTAGAGTATTTTTAGGTACTTATTTCAAGTACCTAAAAAGGAGACAGACTATCTGTCAATATAGCCATTGTTTATTGCAGAGAAACATCTGTTTACTGAATTCATAATTTATAATGAAATTGTGCAAGGCAGATGATCTTCAAAACAACACGCATCGCTTCTGGCTCTCTATATTCAAAATCAAAATATTGTACTAACTTCAGAGTTTTCAAGAAAATGCAGTTCAACATACCTCAAAAATCTGACTTTTTTAACCTAAATTTAGGAATAAAAATGAACATTTTTCAAACTCATTTTAATAGTATAGGGATCTAGATCACATTTCAGAAGGTGATAATAGAAAATGCCATTCAAATATCTCAGACTTTCAAAGAAAGATTCAAAAATAAGGAAAGTGTTGCATACTTATAAAGTAGAAATAATTTAGCACATTTCAACCCCATGCAGCAGCATAGTGAAAAGTCAATGAATTACTATTGACTGATTTAGCTATGGGCCAGTAGATATAACCACTGGAAAGGTGGGATTTATTAATATGTGTGCATCAGCTGCTGATATGAATGTACTGGCTATGAGACAAGTTAGTAAATGCACTGGTTTTGTGCTGCTCACTCAGAAATCACTGCACTGCAGTGAATTTATAAATATTCATTAGGGGCCTAGAACTATATCCATTTATGTCAATACAATGTTCCCAGCAACTTCAGAGGTGAAAACTAAGACTCTAAATTTCATAATGAATCTACAGACATGAGGATGAAATAGTAAGACTTTAGGCCCAAGAGCAGAAACACAAAGCTCAAGGCATAACCTGGAATAAATCATGCCATGGCAGCTGCACACAACCAACCAGGTGGTGATATATAAAAAGGTACCATTTGAGACTGTGGTACGTATTGATGTGTTTTCTCCAGGAGTAAATTTGTCCCTGTCAATGCTGAAGTAATTTCTATGATTAGCAATGTATGCTTCTAGTGTACAGATCATAATGGTCTTTAAAATATTTTAACTCTTTCATATGTCTATTGCCTAACATAAAAATTCATCTATCCCAACAAAAAAACAATTCATAAGATTACTGTCATTGTCCTTTGCCATTTATTCAGCTAAAAGAAATTGAAAATTTGGCAGTCCATATAAATATATAAACTTCTTTCAGAATCTTTTTTAAAGTTTGTTGTGCAACATTTGTGAAATATTACGTAAAAATGTAATGTTGTTGTTAAAAGCCATACTCCAGAATCCTGATTATGGTGATTTGGCTGAGCAGAGTTTCCTGTGCAGAGCCCAGGTAGTCAGTAAACATTAACATGCTTCCCCAAAAGGGGACCATCACAATCTCTTCTAAAGCACATGAAAATTGAATTGGAAAGCACTTCTACAGAAATAGAAGAGGTCAGTTTTAAAGAATCTGTGAACTGCTATTGTCCTAATCTGCATTTGCTGCAATAATGTTTCTGTAAATTTTCTTTCTAATTATAAAACCAGTGTTTATTAAAATCATCCTTTTTTGATTGTGTTTTTATTGCTGATAATATTAATAGGATTTTATCAGATCTCATCACAGAAAGAAACTGAAGAATTTTTAGTGCTTTATTGAACTTTCCCTAGTAATTACTTCACAAATTCCCTTAACCTTACATTCTTCTTTATCTCTGAGGCGCAGTGTCAGAGTTTGCACTAACACACTTTCCAAGCAGTGATAACGGCATCACAGTATGCAGTTATGTTTTTCTGCTCAGCCTTTCATTTCTTCTTCCATTTCTCTTCCCCCTGTATATCAGGAAAAGGAAATTTCAACCCAGGCTGTTCAGCATCATTCAACTTGGATGTCACAAGTCCAACAATCCTCTGTACTAGCAAGACTGTATATCAATCACAGCACTTAAAATTTATCAATACCCACTTATGTATTTAAAGATGTTTTCTTATTTTCTCTGTATATATTTCAACACTAGTCAAGAATAGTAAGAAAGCAAATAGAAGAGGGACATTAGTAGAAGAAACTCACATCTTTTATCTCCTGGGTAGCTCAAGTAGCCATGAAACTGAAATTAGTGGTGTCCAAAGATTTTCATCCCTACTTTTGCCATGTGAGGTTTGAATACTCTGTGATCAACAGTGTAAACAGCAATGAGATCTTCTGTTTCCTTACAGCTACATGCTGCCTGTGGGCAGTCCTGAAGGTTACTGCATGATTGAAATGGCTGCAGATGGAAACCGTCCTGTACAGCACAGACTTTCTTTCTCACATCAAGCATCTCAAGTGAGTCTGCAAAACATTAAAAAATAGCAATTACCTTTGATGAAGGATGAAATGTACTTCCTCTTCAGATATGATATGTGCTGAGTTTCTTTTTGATAGGTCTTTTCACATCCAGCATCCATACCATATTCATTAATTTCTTAGTTTATTTCACTCTGAAACTTCTATTCCAGCTGCACAAAGTCCATGCAAAGGACACAGATGCTATGAGAGTTTAAAAAATATATATTAGCAATGTCATTTACCAAAGGCCATGGGGTTATTAGAAACAATTGAGATTACCAGTAATTCTGGTTACTTTTTAGTTGCAAGCCACAATGTCTAGTGGAAGACAGTTATGAGCCATCAGTGATTTAATCTGGTGTCAGTATTGTTGCTAGGACTTGGCTTCTGAATAGTATTGTAAAAATATCTCTCCATTTTGAAGATGGTATCAGAAAATTCATTCTGAATGGACAACCGGCCAGCTTTCCCAAATCTTGAATTTTTCAGTTACTCTTTGTCTTCATTTTATTGCCTCTCTTTGTTATGCATTCTCTCATCGCAAGATTATTTCTGCATGAAACATTTAAAATGTTTTTAGATGAGAATTTGAACTGTGATTGACAGCTTGCTTTATAAGTTTGTTCACTAGAAGACAGGCCAGTTATCTTTAGAGATGCTAATCTCGATGTGCATCTCACAGTAGGAACTGCTGGTTTGTAACAGAATTTCTTCCCTTGCATGGTATGTAGTATGAATGTCAAATCCTAACGATTAACTACTACATTTTACAGATCTGCTCCTAATCTCCCTCTATTTACAAAGTACACAATCAAAGAAAGAAAAAAAGACATTTCTTATCTCTAAGAGGACTAATGAATATCTGCCCATTATTGCCCAAGAGAAACCTTTTTACCACTCAGGCTAGAAGTGAAGAAGGATATTTTCAAATTAGTATTTGAAAAGTTAAACATGAGCATTATGTACATTATTGATATAATGCTATATTAAGCCTTTTGTGTTATTATATCTCCTGTAAAAGACATACAGGAATTCTTTCTTTGTGCCTCCTTAAAACATATTCTGGCCAACAGGAGCTTTATAGAAAGAATGTGTATTCTGGTATACTAGCATGAGCTAGAACATCTAATACCTTATGATAAAATCCAGTGATGCTACAAACTGAGCAAAGCCTAGTGAAGTCAGTCTCTGATACACTGGATATGCCCCCAAGGTTAGAGCTTTTGTAAAATAAGCCCAATAATAAAAGAGACTGTGTTGCAAAAGGAGTGTTAAAAACACTGTTCTTAATGACAGATACTTTATAATGCAGTCCAATGCTTTGCTTAATTCTTGAAAGAGATTCACAGAGAGAAAATGTCTGAAAACACTACTTACAAATCTTTTCTATCACTGCAGTGTTTCATAGCTTTGTTTGAAAGGGGATAAAGTCAAGTGATCTGAAAATTCAACAAGTGCAGAGCCAATGTATTTGAATTACTTTGATATGAAAAATCTGATTTAATTTTATCTATGCTCTAAAAGGAGTAGGTGTTTTTCCCCTAAAAATAAAATACACTAAGTAGAGGAATATCTGGCAGTATTCACATTCATAGAATCACCAAATTTCACTTGAAATTGTCAGCAACATGGCTCCAGGACTGACAAAAGCAATACAGGAAACAGCAAAACAAAAATCATATAGATTTGTGAATTCCAAATAGATCAATGGGATGTTTCTCCTGTTTCTACTTCTTTACAGTTGTCTGAATATGGTAGTGAAGGGCCTCCTCACTAAAAATAACCCCCTCACATATTTTACACATGCTGTGACATATTTCTGATCCCATTGGTTTATTCCTGCTTGACTTGAGTGGGCTAGGTGTCACCCTCTTTCTAGACAAATGGTATTGTGAAAGAAATGCATCATCATGTGATACGACTATGAAATTTATTTTTTTTTTCAATTCCTAAGAATTGACAGGCATGTAGCAAATGAACTGAGGAATGATGAAGCCCCATGTCAGAATTCCAGAAAGTCAAGCTTTAGCTTGAGGAGTGGAATTCAGAGTGTTAGATGAGTCTCAAATCCTTTATATGTGATGATTAAGGGCTTGAATCCTAGGTCAGGCAACAGAGGAATTGCCATAGTGAGCACTGATAGGATTTGGTCAGTCTCAGTGTGAAAAAGTTGTGGTTGTTTCTTTGCACCTTTATAAGGCTTTTGAAAATTTGAAGATTTCCTTTTTTTTTTTTTTTTTTTTTTTCCCTTGGGCCTCAGTATAGCAGGCTGTTTTCTGTCATTCATAAAAAAACCTAAAATCTTTTTTCGGTACTCCCCTTATCTTGGGGTCCTGTAGGTCGTAGGTCCCACGTCCTAAAGGAAATATCTTCAAGTCTACAGCTTCTCCTGTGTTCCTGCATCAAACCTCAGTCATGAATGTACAACTTATCATACAGAATGAGGGCATCTATGTAAAAAACTCAGCATGTTCACTGTGGTTAAGCCTGGAAATTCAAGTTTGTGTTTTATGGGATGTATGTTTTTTACATATTTGAAAATATGAAAACACATTAAATCACCCTCTTTGTAAGGATTTTTTTTTTTTTTTTTTTAACATTTTTTAAAATAACCCCTTCTGGAAGTATCAGAGTTTTGGCCATTTTCAAGTAATGACTATTTCCTCTATCAGTATTTGTTATTTTTTCATTGTTTACAATAACATCACAAATCACATTTTTTCTGAAAATTCTCTTTTTGTTTCTACAGATCATCTTTGGATCAACCTTCCTTGGAAATGTTCCTGTTCATGAGGAGGTTCACAGATGTGCTGGGCAGATATATGGCTATAAAGGATGCATTAGGGACTTTCAAGTTAACAACAAAGAGTTGTTCATCATAGATGAGGCTCTTGACGGAAGGAATGTTGAGAACTGCAATGTTCCAATATGTGATTATCATCCATGTCACAATGGTGGCACCTGCACTAGGTAAGAGTTATTTCTTTACCCATTTTATCATTCATTCTTAATGAAAAATTACTGTAATATTCTCTGTAATGAAATAATCACCAATCTTTTCTCCTGATAATTTCAAATAGAAAATGTGACACCTTCATGCCAGCCAGAGAGATTTTATACTTTATTTGCTTGCATGAAAAGTGGTATATAATTACATTGTCCACACTGGATATATATTGTGTTGATGCCAGAATTCCTTTGCAACCATCCACATCAGTTCTGCTAGAAGACTAAATCTGAACCTTTGTACAGATAGTTTGGACAGAAGGTACATAAGATGTCATTCTTTTGCCTAACAACTCCATATTTTACTTGGTCTTGTACCCTCACACATCTTCATGGTGTGTTCCTGGGTACAAAACGTTCATCATCATGCTGTGGAAACACTAACAAGTGACTTTCTTGTTCACCTTCAGCATGGGTAAAAAAGTATTGTCAAAGAACCTTTGAAAGTTAAGGTGCTGAAAGAAGAAATGAAGTCTGTAAGAGATATGAGTTAACAAAGGATGATGGTTCAGTTGAATGATGGTCCAGTAGGAGCACAGTAACTTCTTAAGCCATAGCATCTTGATCATTATCTAAGGAACTCAGCATTTAGAAACACATTTCTGTTTAGAATTGATAGAATTTGTGAAGTAGCTGCCAAGTTTTTAAAAAACTGTACTTCACTTCAAGGCAAATGCTGAACAGAACAGTCTAAAGTTCTTTGGATGTTCTGGACCACTGTGTGTTTCTTAGATTGAGGAGATCTTGAACAAATTTTTGAGGGACTTTCCTGCTTCTCTTGATTGATGTGATGTCCCCATTTGAGACAAATTTAGAGGAGAATATCCCCTGATGGAAAACAGGTCACACCTACCCATCCCCCCACCAGGTCCGGGCAAAAAGAAATATTCTCCTCGAAGGAAAGTGAAAGAGAAAAAAACTATTTATTTAACAAACACACAGGAAAAGAACAACAATGCCAAAACACAAGATTTTTCGCTATGGGGGAGAAAACCTGGAAAAAGTCCAGAGTCCTTCTGGGTGTGGTCGCTCAGGGCTGGGCCGGGGCCGGGGCAGCCCGGCTCTCGGGCTAATGGAAAGCCTCTCTGTGAGGTCTCAGCATTCTGATGTTCCAAACAAGTCCAGAAGAGGGAAGGGAAAAAAAAGAAAACCAAAATCCCGAAAAAAACTCCCTCTCTTCTCCCGGAGGAAAAGAAAGAAGAAAAAAAAATAAAAATCCAAAACCCCGCTGGAACGAGAGAGAGCCAGCAAGCTGCCTCCTGCCTCCTCCTCTGTCTGCTTCGGCCGCTGACCTTGAACAGAGGTTTTTTTCTATCTCTCTCTCAGGCTCAGTTTAAAGACACAGAATGGCATAAAATTCATTTTCTGGGCATAGGCAGACGATATAGGATACACCAATAAAGTCACTCCAAGACATGTGAACATACAAATAACACCAAATGGGTCTTTGATCTCCAAGTCTTGTTTGACTACAACACAAATGAAAGCAAGGCAGTTTTATGAAAGCACACAATTTGCCTACCAGTCTGGTGAAACTGAGGATGTACTTTGGAGTAACTAGTCTGTTTTTCCTCTGTTGGTCTTTACTATATCTCTGTCATTCTACTGCTTGGCCTGTCAATTGCCATTATGGAATACTGTTTCATTTGAATTTGTATCCTGAATAATTCATGATGATTGGATTCAATTCCTGCCTTTCTGCTATCCAACTGCTGGCCTGGGCCTTTTTCAGATATGCTTTTGTTTTGAAATGGGTCACTTCTCTTCTGTCCAGAGGCGTCATGGAAGACTGTGCATGTGGAAACCAGGGATAAGCAGCTGTGCAGTAGCATGATTTTCTACAACAGCCAACTGATTTTCAGGGATCACCTCCTCCAAACCCAAGAATGAGTCATTCTAATGAGCTGGAAATCAAGTGTCAGGAAGCCTGAATAGATGGATAAGATGCTTCTGACAAAACTCAAGCATTAAAAGGAAGTATACAAGAGATATAAGCATGGCCAGGTGATCTGGGCAGAATACAGAGAAAATATCCATCTACACTGACACGGAACAAGCCAAAGCCCATCTGGAGATTAGTCTGGCAGGGATGTGCAGGGCAAAACCAAAAGCTCCTTCAAGGATATCAGCAGCAAAAGGAAGACCTGGGAAAATGTAGGCTTGCTGCTGAATGGGGAAAATGTTCTGGTGAAAAAGGATTCAGGAAAGACTGAAGTGCCTTCTTTGCCTCAGTCTTTATTGATAACTGGCCTCCAGGAATCCTCTTCCTCTCCTGTAGGAGAAAGTCTGAAGAAAAGAATATTTGCACTTGGGGGATGAGAGTCAGATTAGGGAACTTTTAAATGAACAAGATGTGTATCCATGGGACCTGATGAGATTCACACATGAGTGCTGAGGGAAATATCTGATGTCATAGCAAGATTTTTGCTAGGTGTTTCAATTACACTGCTTAGTGGCAAAAAGAAAAAAACTACATTTTTCATTGAATTTTATTCTTCAGGTGCTTAGCAACTAATTAGTGGGTTTACTTCTGAAAGACCATAAAGTATTACATATAAATATCTCTGCCATGGTTTTTAAGGAAAACTGGAGTTTATCAATGAATATTGATGAGTACAGACAGGTGTGTTTCCTAAGAAACATTTTTTACAGTTGTTCTTAAAAGAAAGTTACTTGCTTTTTCTCATCATCAGAGTACAAAAACCATTTGGTTTCAAGAGTATTTAAACATATGTTGCATCAGATTAATGGTTCAATGGAAATCTAAATTTTTAATTCTTTACATAGTCATTATGAATTAGATTAAAAAACAAAGTAGTCTTCTATGTAAATACTCCACTCCTTTAAAAAGCACTTTTTCAAGTTCCCTAACTCTTTTACTGCACTTTGAATTTATACTAATGTAGCATTCCAGAGACTGGTTAATTTCAGAGGGTGGAAAATGACAACAATTTAGTAAATTAAAGGATTTGATGCCACATAGTTCTGTGGAATTCAAAATTCATTGGATTTGGATATGTTTGAAATGGGCATGGAAAGATTAACCTAGGAAGCTCTTAATATTCTGTATGGTCCCCTGATCATATGAGCCAGATGTTGCAAACCAAGCTTAATGTTAATTAAGAGGACGCATCTGTGTGTGGGAAATAAACTCACAAAATTACCTCACCAATGATTTGACAATTATGTCAGCCACTACACTAGAAGCAGTTGATGAATACATTTGTTTTAAATTGTATAAAGAGTCAAAAAATGTAAACATGCACAAGTTTAGCTTTTATAGTGTAGAGTACAGTCTCAAAGTTAATTGCTTCCACAAACAATCAGGTTTGCAGTGTCTCAAGCTATTCTCAAGTGATTATTCTTACTGTTGTTATTCCCCATGTATTGATGCAGCAGATGGGTCCATTAATGTTAATCAATTAACCAAGACTGAAAAATCAAACTCAATTAGCAATAAATTTCAATAGGGAGACACTTATTTTCAGATTTCAACTGCCATGTATGCTGTAACCAGCAAAAATATACAAGGAATGTGAATTTTCAATTTTCATCTCCTGACAATGTAAGAGATACCTGTCTAGACATGTAGGTCTCATTTGAATAGTACCTCTTTGGCTATAATTATAAAATACATATTTTAAAACATACTTCAGAAACTGCCTGTTTTCTGCATCCTGGGAAATTGTGCAATTCCTCTTAAGCCTTTAAGAACAAATCACTAAATGAAAAATTCCATCCAAACTCTTTCCTAAAGTTCATCTGATAACATTTTTGAACATCCTTTAGGAAGAAAAAAAATAGAGAATTAGTTCAAGGTTAGATTAGCTTGTAACTACAAGATAATTTTATGGTTGAACTTGGTCAAGTGAGAGACTATTTTATGATGTAAATGCTGAGGAGACCAGATGAAGTGACTTAACATTTTGTGGTGTCCTTTTAGTATATATCCTGAATATTAATTAGAGTAAACAACAGAAAGAGCAACTATGAATGTGAATTTTTAGGAGAAAAAAGAAAGAGCTTAAACCGTAGACCTTGTAGACACTAAAATGTTCTTTTCAACAGTTTTTACATCTCATTTTTCATTTCAAAGGATAGTCCTGTTGATCCTTTCCCAGCCGTGTGCCAAAAATGCATTTATGCTTGCTTGTGCCCATAAGCCAAAACTGCAAGTTATGGCAGGTTTCAGCTGAAGGCATTAATCTAAGGATAAGCTTGTATGCCTTTATTAATTCTTTTCTCACATTTCTGGCACAGAGCAGCAGTCTGCTTCCAGCTTGCAAAATCTGGTTTCTGTGTTTCTTGACCTAAAGATAGAATTGTTACCCTAGAATAAGCAAGTGTCCATTTTCAAACTAAGGAACTGAAGCATCTCCCAAAACTAGCAAGAGTATTGCAGACCAAATTTTTTTTATTGCTCATGGATTTTCTATCACTGCTTTAGATGTAGGTGTTTCTGATTAAGAAAGGTACCAGCTAGTCAGAAATAATAGAATTGATCATACAGCAAGAAACCTGGTATAGATATGTCTTGTGGAGTAAGAGACTGAGACTCAGGCCAACACATTACCTAGAACATAATTTTGTTGGGTTTTTTTACAAAACTAAATCCTAGTTAGCATCACTAACATCCGAACTAAAGTTTGGAACTAACATTTTAATTTCCACTGCATTCAAGTTTTGCAGAAAGATAAAACAAAGGAATTGAATTTCACCTTAGCTGATTTTCAAATGAAGAAGATTTCCAGATGGGAGTTGTGTATTCTCACACCTTTTCAGAATTTATAACAAATGCACTTATGCAGTGCTGATTTGTATGAAGAAGATAACCTTCTTCCTTTTAAAGGGGTGATTTTCTGGCAGATCTCTCAACACCAAAGATCCTCACATTTTACAGCTCCAGAAACTGTTGTTGTTATGATGGTTGTTATTATTATTTATGCTCACACACACCATTATTTAGGAAGACTAGTTTGGGAGCTTGATGTTTTGGAGTATTGTTCTTTTAATGAGATTAGATATTATATCAGGAATTTGGTACTTATGAAAGAGATTCACATTTGGAAAGCTATTGCTTTTTCTATTTCTTACTTCAAACTTGATTTGGGTGAAGAAAATAATGAATTTAAATTATTTCCAAGCTATTTTCTTTTTCTGGAAGAGAGATTGTTCATCCTTTTAGGTTCCTTATGATCTTTGGAAAAAGCAATGCCATTCTTATTAATAAAAAGAAATCATACTTGAGGAGGATGAAAGATAATTCCATAAGGACCAAAAATCTTGTTGGATATGTGTTTGTTGCATCATATTTTCACAAGGAAGTCAAATAAGCAAAACAGAAAATTTCTTTTCCAATTTTCCTAATACTAGGTATTAACAGATATTACCCAGGCTGATCTTTCTGGTGGAAGGAATCTCAAGTTTTGCTCAAGTCCCATATAAAAACTCTGAGAATTCTTCTTCTGAATAAAATCTGAATTCCCCCTACATTAGTTTTCCTTAAATCAGAACAGAAAATTCAAATTTAATGCCTTCTAGCCCTTGAAGATTAGACCGTAAATTTTTCTAACCTACAGATTTTTTAGGACTCCTGTTTCAAGACTGAATTCATTGAACAAGGTGTGTTTCACTCTTGGCATCAGAAACAGGTTCCCATTTTATCATACTTAATTTCTTGGGCATTATATTCCTCAGATTATAGTAATATGGAGGAGACATTTGACAAAGAAATCAAAGCCATGTTCCATTAAGGCGACAGCATTAAGAAATGATGTTTTAGATTTTAAACCGAACTAAGATGTCAGGAAATTTTAGGATGATAATATGTGGGGACATAGCAAAATATAAACTTGCACATTTTATTTTATATACAGATATATGTATAGATTGTATTGAACTGTTGTTCTTTTTAAATAAGGATTTTTAAAATATACAACTTCTTTACTAGTGATTAAAATTAGGTACACTCTTCAGAATTTGTTTGCTTCAGAACATAATTTTATCTTAGAAATATTGTTATAACAACAAATTCTGGCAATTGAAAAATAATCAAAACAAGCAAGTCAGAAAAAGTGATATTCAAACCATAAACCATTCTCCTTCTAATTTAGGCAGTATTGTGGTGGTTCTATTAAAAATGTTTGTAAGAAAATAAATTTTTTATGTTCTCAGATCCACAGATTTAGTATCTGATTGGTGTGAAAAGTGGACACTGAAAACAGCACATGTAAGAAAATCAAGAATCCAAAATAAATAGGTCTTCAAATTCATGACTCTTTCGATAATGTGCAAGCGATGCACAAATTTTTTTACACATCATGTTATATATAATCTCTATTCAATTTTACTTAAATCAGAGAAGCTACTATTGCTAAAATTTTAGTGTGGGTATTGAAATACCAGCAAATGCCATTATTATACCAGTCATCTCAGAATGCTTTGACTGTAGGCCTATGTAGCCTTATTTCTGAGAATTACAGCACAACCAAATTGGCATTTCTGATAGTTTTAATTCCAGAAGGGAAGTTTGAAGATTTAAAATACAACATAGCAGCAAATTTAATTGAATACTATCTTTTCTCAAGGCAAGAGAGATGTTTAAGCATAAATAGAAATACTCAAAACACTATTCATACAAATTTCTCCAACCGGAGAAATAGTGTGCAGATTCTTAGCAAGAATTTCACTTCACTATGAATCCTAACAAATAGTATAGCTGAGACTGTCTGCTTTATGCTGTATCATGTAGTATATATATGAAAAATGAATAATGTGTCATATTCATTGTACTAATGTTTTTCCAAAATTCCACGTAGAAAATCCTTTCCGTGTAAGTTTTTCTGAGGACCCAAGCTCAGAGAGTGGTGTTACACCCAGTTGTCAGCCAGGCACCAGTGAGGTCCCACAAGACTCAGTGTTGGGCCCAATTCTGTTTAATACCTGTATGGATGATCAGGGTGAGTGGATCATGTGCACCCTCGGTAAATTTGCAGGCAGCTCCAAGCTGAGTAGGAGTGCAGGAAGGCTGTGCAGAGGCACCTGGACAGGCTGGATTGATGAGCCAAGGCCAACTGTATGAGGTTCAACAACACCAAGTGTCAGGTCCAACACTTGAGTCACAACAACCCTGTGTGGAACTCCAGGGTGGGGACAGAGTGGCTGGAAAGCTGCCAAGCAGAAAAGCCCTAGGGGTGCTGGTCAACAGCAGCTGAACATGATCCAGTGTGTGCCCAGGTGGCCAAGAAGGCCAGTGACATCCTGGCAGGTATCAGCAATAGTGTGGCCAGCAGGACCAGGGCCAGGATTGTCCCCTTGTACTCAGCAGTGGTGAGGCCACACCTCAAATCCTCTGTTCAGTTTTGAGCCCCTCATTATAAGAAAGATTTTGAGGTGCTGGAACATGTCCAGAGAAGGGCAGTGGAGGTGGGGATAGTCTGGAGAAAGTTAGTCTCAGTGGGAACCTTATCACACTCTACAACAACCTGAAAGGAGGTCGTAACAAGGTGTTTCTCTCTTCTCCCTAGTAACAAGTGACAGAACTAAAGGAAATGGCTTCACATAACAGCAGGGAAGATTTAGACTGGATATTGAACTAGTCTGAAAACAAACCAGTGGGAGATTGCAAGTCAGAATTATAATTTAATAGGAAAATTAAAATAAATGCAATAGTACAAGAACACTGACAGAGTCAGGATACAACCTGACACCCTTTCAGTCAGGGGGGTGGTAGCAGTCCAGATGAAGTGATCCTGTCGAAGGGGTGGTCCTGTAGAAATGGTCTGGTCTTCACCTGATGGTCCAGTGGTAGCTCTTGTCCTCTGGGAATCCAGTAGGTTAGACCGCTTGTGCTGTTCCAAAGCCCAGATTATATCCATGTGGGAATGCTTGGCTCCTCCCCCTGGGCTGAGCTCCTCCCCCATTTCACAATGGGCTGATGTAATTCTGTGAGTCCTGCAGTGGGTCCTTGATTGCCCATTAAACAGAGACAACCCCTGGAGGGAGTTATCAAGGATAAGCTGTGGTAGGAGATAATGAACACTGCCCCATATGCTTTAACAGCTTGTGAACATGATAATAGAATACATACTATTGGTTACATCTTATATTGTAGCCTAGGGCAGATATTAAGGGGAAAAAATTCACCAAAAATTTTATATATCAAAACACACTGCCCAGGGAAGTGGTTGAGCCACCACATAATCTGCAGTATCTGTAATACCTGGTAGAACTTTTCTTCCTTTGCTCCTGACCTAACCTACACATCTACTTACTAGTTATGGTTTTCTACACTTCAAGTAATGAAAATTGCATAATGGAGAACCACTAGTGTGGTTGATGGAGATTGAATGGTTTAGAACTTGTGAGGAGCCAATTTGGTTTGAATTCAGCCATTTTAGTTTGCCTCAGCTCTGGTTGTCAGGGCTGTCAGAGGCATGTGGGGGAAGGCAACATCCAGCTGCCACTTGCCGGAGGCAGTCAGGAGTGGGGGAAGCCCCATCTTTGGGGAGACTTTTCCTGGCAGCACCCCACAGGAGGCAGGCAGTAGGAGACACTGTGGAGGGGCTTCTCCAGTGGGGCTGCAAAAAGCTCTGCACCAATGGATGGCACAGGGAGGTTGGACTGGACCAGTGGTTCCCTGTTAGGGAACAGGCTTTGGGAAGGGCCAGGGGGTTTAAAAACTAACTGTGTTACTGCTTGGGGGGACCTCACACCTGTCTTGCCTTCCTGTCCCCTGACCACCGCCTTGCCACTCCCCTCCCACATTCCTGCCTGGACTGCCTGCATCCAACCCAGCCTCACCGATCCAGCCATCACTGCTCGCCCTGCCNCAGCCATCACTGCTCGCTCTGCCGCCCCGATCCCGCTGGTCACCGTGACCCTGTCCAGGGTCCTGGTCCTCCCGTCCGAGTGCCCACTCACCATGTTCCCGGTGCTGTCACCACGGGAGCTGTGCCTGGGGAAGCTGTGCCCCTCTGGGAGCCACGCAGGCTCTCCAGGACCCAGCTCGTCTGCAGGCAGGGAGCATGCACACCCCCTGCCATCCAAAAGCCAACAGCACTGCCCTGACTGACCAGTGGTAACACCCTCTTTTTCTCTCTGTCCCCTCACTGTCCTCTCCTCCAGTCCTTTTCACTTTTCCTTTCTTCTTTTCTGTCTCTTCGAGCCCTCTTTGCTAGGAATGCTCAGGCAATTCCTTTTCCTTCTCCGTTTTTGTTACCAATAAATGGTTCTCAGATACAAGGTTTCACTCGTTTGGCTTCATTTCGTTCACTACCATCCATTTAGAAAGAACTCCAGGCAGTTCCCCGCAGTGGAAGGCGGCAGAACTTCATTGTTCTGAAACCTGATTTTGGGAGCTTATCATTGAAAGAAAACAATGAAGCTTATCAGAGGTCACATAATAGAACAGGTTTTGATTATGTTTTAGAGAAATTTCCTTCATCTTTGGTATCTTGTTAGGATACCAAAGGATACTTTGAGAAACATGCTCAATATTCAAAAAGAATTTGAGAAGTCTGGTTGTTAAGTATCATCTTGATATAGAAGGTTACCATGTCACCAGATTTGGTTGGTTACTTTACTTCTTTCTCAGAAAGCATTTATTTAAGTTTGCCATTTAGGAATATAAAAATGGGTTGGTTTTTTTGGGTTTTTTGGGGTTTTTTGTTTGTTTGGGTTTTTGATTGTTTGTTTGTTTTTGGTTTTGGTTTTGGTTTTGGTTTTGGTTTTGGTTTGGTTTGGTTTGGTTTTTTGTGTGTGGTTTTTTTTTTAATGGGAAAGCAGGGTTTTTTGGTTTTAATAACTTTGAGATCATCTGAAGAGATAAATACAAATAGTGGTACCCACATAGTCATGAGAATTTCATGCTCCATGTGTATGTATATAATAAATTTAGATTAGGTGTCTTTTAAGCAGACAGACCTAGCTAAAAGAGAGCTTTTAGGAAGCAGAAAGGTAGGAATAGAGAAGATTTTCTGCCAGTAGCCAAAAGACCCGTAAGTGTCCAGCTGACTATTCAAAGCCAAGGGTAACATCACTGGTACCTCACTTTTTTCTCACTGCCCATTGGAATGGGCCAATACCTGAGGTGCTTATGCAGTCTTCTTTACAACTGGCTCCAGTTATACCAGATTATATATTAGTTTTGCATGTTGTGAAGAAGGGACTTTTTTTTTCACTGGGGAATTCTCTCTGAAGTTCTGTATTACTCTGAAGTGAAGGGGAGCATAGAAGATCAATATGTTATTTAATTCTCAAATCATCCAGAGATTTAAGAATTACCTGGTGTCCTGCTAGAAAATTAGTACATCCCTCTTCAGGAAAGACTGTCTTGGATAAAAAATATGTATGAAACTACCACTTTTGAAGACTGGTTTTCTGAAATCTATATATTTGGAAATATGAAGGTAAAAGGACCCTAGAACAACAAAAATCCTTTTGTCCTTTACCAGGAGCTCTCTCAGGTTACTTCACAGTAGAAGAGATCAGCACAAAGCCTGAGTCATTGGTTTCTTCTGTAATTAGTGGAGACATCTAGCAGTGTTGTAGACTTGTGGAACAATACAAATCACTACACCACTGCACCTTGAAAGCTGATGTCACTGTCATGATGATGAAAACATGGGATATATATATATAATACATATGATGTCATAGTCATAGGAGTTTTTGGAAATCCTACTCATGTCCGTACCTGGAATACTTCAACACATGTTAACATATAGAGTACTTGAATGGATACTTTGCTGTGTACATAAAAGAGTACATATGTGCTAGCAGGTTTTCACATTCATTAATAGATTGAATAGATTGTAGTAGAAATGAGATCAAGTTCTGAAGAATTCCAGTGGGAGTGACCACATCAGGAATCCCTCAAGGTGACAATCCCAAACAGAAACCAGCTGCTCAAAATCAGAAGTTTTTGTTTTAAATAGTTATTGAAACTGCCAGTTATATATATGAAGACTACTATCTGTAGCCTGAATATCAAAGAAAAATTTTTTTTGCAGTAGAACATAATATGTTAGTATGTGGAGGCAGATAAACTGACCAGGCCCCTGCCATGGAGGGAGGCCTGCTATAGACAAGGAGATTGCAAAACCCCCCTGCAAGATCCCCTTGAAATAAGCAGAATTTCTTGGTGAGGGTGAGTAAAAACAGAACCATAATCCTCTGGGAGACCCTATGTGGATTCTTTGTAAACCATTGGCTCCTACCCCCATACACCCACCCCTGCATTCCTATAAGAACCCCTGTATCTTCCCTGAGAACCCTCGGGAGCCTCGTCCCTAGCCTTCCTTCACAGGATGCTGGGCTAATAAAGGCTACCCTTGCAGAATCGCTATACGAGGCTCCTTGTCTCTCTCCCCCTGAGTCGGCCGGGGTTACCTCGCAAGGCTGAGCTGGAATCACAAGCTGAGAATCGCTGCTAGGAGCTGAACACTGATGGCCTCAGGCCATTTTCCTTGCGGAGGTTCCCTGAGCAGCCAGAGGACACTGGAGACCCCTGGAGAGCCTTCCCTTAGGGGCCCCTCTCTGGGAGCACCGTGTCGAGCCGGGGCTGACCAGTGAGACCCCCTGGTTGTTCACATTAGTATAGCATGACTGTATTTCAGTTGTCCGATTTACCCAATAATTCATGCATTTTTCTATTCTGTAAACCATTTTCAGAAATAGTGCTATTTCTAGGTTGGAAACTAAGCATGATAGTTCATTAACCCAGATTTAAGATCTTCCCTGGATACCTTCAGGGATTAATTATGGACATCACACCTTACCAAAATATTCAGAGATTGATTTGAATCCCAAAATTCATGCTAAGTTCATTTTCATCATGTAATCATTTTATGCGAGCCAGATTTTTTCTTTGCATTCATTAGTATTCATGATATTATGACATGGATCAGAGTCACTACCTGGAAAAAACCACTAATGTAGTGGAGACAACAAACTGTTTAGAAAAACCTAGGGTAAATGGGACTGAAAATCATTTGCAGTTAAGAACAATTAACAAATAAATTGTGTATTGTAAAGCTGATTACCTTTTTAAAACTTTTTTCAGCTTTTCCCCGAGTAGCTTTCATGCAGAAATTAAAGTGAAAATTTGCCAAATGGTTGGAATCTCCCATTCTGCTCCTTCAGGCACACAGTCCATAAGGCCGTTTTACTCTAAATTTTATGATACATTTAGAGCTGATAATTTCATGAATTCTTTTTTTCCCTTTAGATTGTGACTGATACAACCCTATTCTCCTTTTATCCAAAAAATGGTGACTAATACAAACCCTCCCTGGAGACTAATACCAATCCTGCAAACCAGGCCTAAAGGTCTAAATGCCAACCTCCACTCCCCAGCTTGGAGAATACATAGAAAAGGAGTTACAAACCATTTCCTTTTCCTGATGCCATCTCTAGGTTTCTGATTCAGTCAGTACAATTCTTATATTCTCATCTACCCCAGGGTGAAATTTGCCTACTTAAGATTCACTTAAACCCTGGAAGCACAGTTGAAGTGGAACACAGGACACAGTTAACAGCTCCCTGCTTTGTCACTCTTTCAGGGAGGACAGAGCAAGAATGCAATATATAAACATGCATTTGCTCTCACAGGAAGTTAAATGCAGCCACTCATATCTTAAATACTGCTGCAGTCTTTGAGTATTCTTTCTATTTCCCTGCTTTAAAGAACAATGAGGCAGACAAACTGTTTTACAGATACCTACTTAGTTGTTAGGCATTAAAATTCTTTGAGTGGACAAACATTTTTAACATTGAAATGTAACTTCAGTATGTATGCTTAAACTGCAATGAAAAAGACAAAGCAATCAGGAGTTTATTTTATTAGCTTTACAAGTGTTGAGACTCAGCATCCAGGTTTATAACATGGTAGTTATGCCAGCTCAAAATTCAAGGCTGAATTCTAAAGTCAGTTTTCAGCTTCAGCAAATGCTCTCTGGATCCTGCTGTGTTTCACTTAATAGCAAGGACGAGTGAATTCCATCTGTAGGAGAGCATGTTTCACATAGAAGCTACTGCAAGGCAAGAGTCAATACTGAGATGGTGCAGAATTCAGTATCTGGACACTTTTTTTATTTACAGATGGTTGCTTGTTTGTTTTCAAGCAGGTTTTTAAAGCTGGGCTGATGATTTAAGAGCAGATGTGGAGTTATAATATTTAGTTTTAAAAGGAGAGGGTGTTTGTTCTGTACTTTGGTGGTAAAATGCTGTGATTTAAATGAATGAGATGGAATTTGTGGTTAGGAACTAATCTTGCTAGGTGCAGAATATGTAAAAAGTGGTAATTGAAATGAACATATCTTTTTTTTTGTCTGCCTACTAAGGTAGTTAAAGCCTCAGTTTTGTTCATTTTTTTATGGGTAAATATCTGAGTAGTAGCAAAAACAGTTGGGCATTATTATATCTTTATAATATGTATAGACTGGAAAATATATTTATAAGATGTATTCATAGGTAAATTGGAATACATGCATATATATTGATTTTGTTTTTCACAATTTTTTTGCCCATGTTTTTGGGTGGGCTTATTTTAGTATGAATTGGGCAGTGCCTAATTCCTGACAAGCATTTTCTGTAAGCTAGCCTTGATAATATGCATTTTTAATAACTTGGGCAATATACATTGTGACACTGATCACATATGTATTCTATCAAGTTACACTATGAAGCCAGGTACATGTGCAATTAGCTTTCCTTAGACAAAACCACTGCAACCTTAGCCATTAACTCAAAAAAACAGAGCAAAAAAACCAAGGCTACCTACCACAGATTGCTCAAACTTACAAAAATAAAATTGAATACAAAATGAGAAATGTTGGTTTTGTGTCAAATCTCATCTTTGTGATCCAGAGAAATTTGATTATACAATTATACACTGTCCAAGAGCTTGTGTATGCAAAATAACCCTTTTCACACACACACACACACAAAAAAAAAAAAAAAAAAAAAAAAAAGGCAAAACAAAACAAAAAAACGCAACAAACCAAGCAACAAACAAAATCTTAAGTAAATGGGTGCTTCAGGAACTGCTTTTCTTTGCCAGGAAAATCCTGCAATCCTTGGCTGTGAAAAATCCTTATTATCCATATTTTGTTCTGCTGCCTCTTGAGTAAAACACTATTCTGTGTCCCTGGGCTGGTTTTAGGCTTCCACCAGGCTGTGAGAGAGAAGAGCTGTGGGCTGCTGCCACCTAGAGCTGGAGTGCCCAGCTGGAGAAATGAATCCTGAACTAAAGGCCCTCTGAACAAAATGCAGTGGATCATAGAAATGAGCTGAAGGAGGACCCTGCAGAGCTGGTAGTAACTGGGGTTTTCCAGCTTTTTATGATATTTAAATAAAACTGGGGGTACAGAGAAAGTAAATCCCCCTGTAGCATATTCAAGCAATTTGCTTCTCATAAAATCATCTTCCTACTGGCAGTAGCTTGCAGAAATAAATTTCATAGAGAGCAGAAACAAACTCGGCTTCTGACAATCCTTGTGTCAGCTAACATTTGAAACGGTCTGAGATTTACCAGAAAGAAAAGAAAAAGAGAAAGATTGTACTCTGTTGGGGTATATTTAGTCATTGTGGTTTTGTGTATTGCAAATATCTTAAGATGCTTAGAATGTTGTCCCCTATAACTTCAGTCCCTCCTCCCACTGCATTTATATATCTCCAGGTCTTAAAAAGAAAAACAAAAAAACCATGCTGTAGACTAAGATCTCAGGAGAGCAGGAATAATAATGCCCAGCAGTGGTGTGCCATTTTCTGCGACTGCTCCAAAATTTTTTGTTCTGAGCCTTATTGCAGTATTTTTTTCAATAAGGAAAATACAGGGTTGTTTCCATCTAAACATTGTTCTGTTCTGCTTAACCTAGTAAATATTGGCATGACAAACTCTATGTGCATGGGAAGGATAGGAAATTGTTTGTTTCAATTCAAGCATATTCCCTTTTTTCACTGCTACTGTGGTATGTGAGGTTTTTCCCCTGTGCTCTCCTGATTTCATTTCACTTTCTATGCACCAATGAAGAAGAGTGCTCTATGTGGACCAATCAGGCTACTTCACTCCCATAAAGGATTTCTTATGTAAATAGTCCCAGTGAGATTTAGCAAATTACATACTTTAGGAGAAATGCTGTGTTCATGGAAGTATCCTTTCATAGTGCAGTGTGTAAGCACAAAGGCAAGAGCCTGCATGGCACTGCTACTTTATTTTAATTTGTAGTACAGACAACAGACTTTTTTTTATCTTGCATTTATAATATTGAAATTAAGCTTGAGACTCAGTTTTCATTTTTGAAAGTAGAATAAGCATAAGAATAAACTGCAGGAACGCATTATGGTATTAAAGAAAAAAAATCAACATATTCCAGACATCCTTCATCCTTCCGCCTCCCTTTTGTTTGAGCTAATTTATGCCTGTAACCAGCATTTCTTTAGAAAACTTACCTTTCTTTTAACAGCAATTATGCACTCATATCTGAGTCACAGAGGCTGAATGACATATTCTTTCAGGCAGCATCTCCAATTATCTTTCTTGACAGTGGATGTTAAGAGCATATTCCTCTCCATCTAAATACTCTAATAATTAATAGGTAGTAATTGTACAATTCAGTGTTTACATGTAAAGGAGTTTCATCTTCTGATGCAGGAATTGGATATAACACTGCCAGTGGAAAAAGTAGGAAAATGGAATTTGGTTCTGATTTTACATCTGAGATTACATCATTTGAGAGTACTGAGATTTCCTTGCCTTATGTGGAGTTACTCTGACTTATACCACTGAAATGAAAATCTAATCAAGCTCCACAGTTGAATGGATACATTCAACAACTTTTGTTCACCCAGAATAACTTTTGATTGTATTGATCTGCATTATAGAACTGAAGAGAAAACAACAGGAGGGAAATCTGAGAAACAGTGTCTCATTTAGAACCTAGTAAAAGTTCTTAAGTTGCTTGTTGCATTTCCATACTTGGCTTGATCATCCTCAGAAATCAATGCAGAACCTGCTGTCAGAAGCATGCATAAAAATGTCTTGAACTTTTTAGGTGGTTTCTTTTCATAGAAGTTAAAGAGTTGGGGTAATGGGGTAACCACTGAAGTCCTGTTGATTAAAAATTTGTCCAACTTTAATTATTTCTTTCAGAGAAGTATAGCCAGCTAGAAGGTGAGAGACAGGGTGGTGTAACAAGAGAAGGAAAACAGAGCAATAAAGTACTATTTGACTGCTAGATGAATGCTCTGTAGGGAAGAAATTGCTGTAGTGTCACTAGCTTCCTGCTACCAGCACGTGTGTCATATCAGTGGATGTCAACATAAAGTAAAACCAGGAAAAAGAGAAATCTACTTGCATCCCACTTCTGGAACAAAGAAAAGGGCAAAACCTGTTCTACCTCTAGTGACAACAGTCATAGATAAATGTATGTGTTGCTGAGAAGTCTGAGAATTCTTCCTTTGAAATAAAAAAGTCTTTTCATCATGAGATGACATTGTAACCCTTACTATAGAGCGGCTAAGGGATCCACACAACCTGATGAATAACAGCAGGGATAGGCTGTAAGCTGTAAACTAATATATAGCCACTTCTGTCACATTTGTCTTTCAATATTTTAGGCATTAACCTGTATTTGATGTAGCTGAAATACAATGCATTGATGTGCTCCTTAGAGCCCACTGTTAGCTGAATACATACTACCTCATGATTAAGCAGTCCAGCATTTTTGTGCTCCAGCTTAAAATGGCTTCTGAATAAGTGCAGTGCAAACAGGGCAATTGAAAATAAACACTCAGATCTCCCCATTTAAGAATGAACACATGGAGGAGTATAAAATTGGCCTGTTTTCCCAAACTGACTTAATAATTTAATAATGATGATTAAATCAGTATCATGTCCCAGAGACACATCAATATGTGCAAGAATCCAGCATCTCAAGGATATATTACAGAGAGGAGACTTACTTGATTCAATTATTTATAATGATAGTGTTTCAATAATCCTTATTTTTTAAAGAATTATTAACATTTCCCCTCCTCACTATTTTCCCGCTTTCTGGAAGGAGTTAATTATTACAAAGCTTTCAGCTATTACAGCAATCTTTAGCAGAGAGAGATGATATAATGATAGCATTCCTGAAGTGTTACAACCCTCTCCCTAGAACAATTTTCCAATTAATGCATTGAACTATAGGAAGTTAATTTCCTTCCCAATCTGCTTACTTGGGTAAAGAAATATATATTAACAAACTAACTGGTTTTGTTTGGGTCTGTTTTATTCCATGGAAGAGACAGTGAAGGTTTTTTATTTCATCTGTGAACATTTTACCTTTTCCTACAAGCAGTCACCATAGCCACTGGTAAACAGTATTATGTTTGCCTGATTCTCTCTTGTTTGACTGCAGTATTTCTTTTAAGAAAAAAAAAAAGTGGCTTGATTGTTTTTAGAGAACAGAAATATTAAGTAATAACCAATTAGTTCTGTCTGAAAAGTGGGAGTCTCTGAAAGAGGGAGGGCTCTCCTTTATTCTACAGAGAACATCACCGTGAACCTTTGCATCTGGTTTTAGACACCTGAATGCTTCAGAGATTTTCTCCCATTAAGTGCTTTCATCTGTGTTTGATGCAGATGGAAATAAATTTGCCACAGTGCAATATTAATAATTTTTCGGATGTCCACATTTGCAATTTTTTCTGTCTCCACCTATTTTCTCAATTTAGACAAACTTTAAGTTGTCTCAGACAGTAATTCAGACAGCTTGCTTTCAAGCACTTCCTAGCTCCAAGTGGTGTGTAAAATTAGCTGGTACATTCATTTTGACTTATGGATTTTCCTAAATGCATAAGCACATCAATCTCTGCATGTTCAGAATTATGTAGTATAAGAAGCTAGATGCAGGCTATACTGGCTGTTCATTTCCTATATTCATATTTTTACAGGTATTTTTCACAGAAAAAAGCTGCTTAATGATGGGGTTTCAATTGGGATAAAAGTATTTCTTGATTTTTTAAAGGTGTGTAATTATTGATTTATTAGTGACAGTAAGTGAACTAAGAATTCAGGATCAGTATCAGCATTGCAACTGGTAAACCACAATATCAGACACTGCATAATATTAATAAATACCTCAAATTTTCCAAATTTCCAGCTTTCTGTAACTTATTTATACACATCCACACACAGGGTGTGCACACCCAGTCCCTCACAGGCAGTGTGGATTTTGCAAACACTGGAAAGTGTGGGTCTCCCACATGCAGACCCTCCTGTGGAGATGTGGTTGCTGAGCATGTAGTGACATGGGGTAATGGTCTTAAGCTGAAGTAGAGTAGGTTTAGATTAGATATTAAAAAAAAATTCTTTACTGTGAGGGTGGTGAGGCCCTGGAACACAGAAGTTGTGGATGTTCCATCCCTCTAAGTATTCAATGCCAGGCTGGATGGAGCTCTGAGCAACCTGGTCTAGTGAAAGGTCCCTGCCCATGGCAAGAGGGTTGGAATTAGAAGTTCTTTAAGGTCCAACCAACCCACGTCATTCTGTGATTCTCAATCATTCTCTGGAAGTACTTTTCTGCCTATTTGACTGTCCAGCATAGGTAAATTATTGGGTTGGTCTAGCTGTGTAACTTTCAGACAACTCAAGTTAAAAAAGAGAATTCCCACCCTTTTTGAAGGTGCGGCAAGTGAATCAATGTCTTACCAGGTCATATGTGCAATACAAAACATCAGAAGCAAAGAATCTTGGTAACATTTGATTCAGTTTTGAAGTAATAGCTTGCTGATGGGACAACTATTAAAAAACAACAACAAAAAAAGAATTGCACTTATCAATAGAGGAGCTGCAAAATTGTTTATGGGGATTAAAATGAGTATGTACAGGATCAAGTTCTAGGAACAAATCTGATCATCAGAGTCCATCGTTTAAAAATAACTATGAAGGAGATTTTAAAAGCATCACATATAGCTTAATGGTAAAATAAACTTCCACAAGAAGGACCAGAGAAACATAGTCTGACATGTCAAATAATGTATGTATTGCTGCAGAAAGCATGCAGAAAATTATATTTTAACATTTCTAAGACAAACTGTAACCAAATACACTTGCATAAGCATTATTTAAGGTATCTGTCATATTTGTTTTCCCAATTAGATACACACACAGAGTTCAAAAAGAAAGGTGTCACATAAACTTGCCCTTGCCTGGTATAAATTTCCAGTTCTAGATGAACTCATTCAAAGCTCTGACAGATAATGCTGGCAGTGCCTGTTCAAGCTGTCTGTTCCACTTCTGTGTTGGATGAAGGAATACATGCCTGCATCTCATCACCCAGTTTGGCGTTTTACTGTGAGCCAGGTGGATTTGTATTAAGGTAGTGAGCTGTGAAGAGAAGCAACTGAACCATGGTTACCCATTCTGTACCAGTGATTGTCCTGCAGTGGTGTTGCCTCCAACAGGGGATGGTACTGACACTGAGGGGTTGAGACTCCTGGCCTATTTGACTCATAATAAAGTAAATGAAAACCAGCGATTAGAGAAGTAGGAGAGTAATTTACCTTCCCTTGCAGTTGTTGGGGGTTTTTTGTTAGATTTAGTGGAATTTTTTGTTAGGGTTCTTTTTATTATTATTTTTGCTTTAGCTCTAGCATATCCCATAAAATGCCTCCAGTCCTTTTAACTGTTCCAGCATAATTTTGGCTTTCTGATACTTTAGCAGCAAGAATGTATTGACTGGTAAAATTTGAGTCAATGAAACTCATTAATGTACCTCTCTCTCTTTCCTGGCATAGAGCAGTGTCACTCTTCTCTTGAGGCAGTTGGTATAGCCAAGGGTTTAACCTTCTGATGATGCATCACATTTCATTCTTCCTTCAGACTTCAGTAAATACAATTCAGCACTGCATTTGAAAGCTGAGGTTTTGTTGTCTAGTAAGAAAGATTGCATCTGCCTTGCTGTTTTTCCTCCTTTTTGACAATAATGTTTGATGATTTTTCATGTTGAATGCGAAGAAGGGTGTCATATAAATATGGTCAGGTATTGTTTCATATAATGTGAAATACAGAGAGTAGCTGATAGGAAATTAAATAGTGTTCTAATCCACATGTCTGTGGTGTTCCACTCCTGAGAGGAAGGGAGCACCCAAGGGTCATGAATGTCCATGGTTGAAAAGGAACAACAAATACCAAAGGGTCAAAAAAACCCTTACAATACTTTATTGGTAAATTATACACTTGGCATGGAAATTGGAATAATTTAGTTCCTTATCTTCTAGTAGTAATAGAAAAAAAAGAATTTTAAAAAAAAAGATAAGACAGACCTTGCTATGATGTGGCCCTAAGCAGGGCCAGTGCAACAAAAAGACTCCAATCTCAAAATCATCAGAAGGTTATTTCTTTTATTCATGCAAAGGCAAAGGCAAAGGCAAAGGCAAAGGCAAAGGCAAAGGCAAAGAGAGATCTCTTTCTCTCGAGATCCATGCAGTGAGTCTGTGTGTCTGAACAGAACTGTGTGTCTAAAACAAATGCAAGATACAGTTTTTTCCACTGGCCAAAGGAAACACCTTTTTCAAAACATCTTTTCAAAACATCAGTAACAAGTGAATAATGTTTATCTTCCTGCCTAGGAATATTATCCACAGGCGCTCTGACTTGATGCTGTAAGGATCTCTCACAGACAGAAATGCCTGAAAAATCTTTCATGCATTACCAAGGACAGAGACAGAGTAAAGGGGATCACTAGTCCTGGGTCCAATGTCAATCTGGCATCAACAAGGTGCCAAGGGCCCAGGGGGAGCCACTAGAGCTTTTTATTGGTAAGTTTTCCCTACCCTGAGTCTACATTTCTCGCATTCCATGCAACTGAGTTATCATGCACACATTCTTCTAGACCTTGCTGGGAATGGGTCAGTGTGGCGGCTGGTGGGCCTGACAAAACAAAGTTCAAAGTTCCCCTTGGGAATCCCTAAGAGGAGAAACTGTCCCCTAGGTTAGGGTGAGGAGAAGGCCTCTCCCAAGATCCCTCGTTCCTTTATGTAAATACACCCCTGTTCTACCTCCCTGGTTGGCCCGTTGGCTCTCCACCCCTTCTTGCCCTTATGTGTCCCTTCCCTAGAAGCTTCTCCCTTCCCTGCCTCACCATTGGCCCCCTCTCCCCAGCCACTCCCCTGCCTCTTCCCTAGTGGTTCTCTGACCCTAGGCCTCCCTCTGGCCCTCCAACCATTGATTCCATTTCTGCCCCCCTCCACCCCCACCCCCCTTCCATACTTAAACCCCTGCGCGCCACTGTTTTCCATTCTTTGTCCGTGGGTTTTTTGTGTGTGTGGTTGAAATAAGCATCTTCATGGAACCCCGTATGGAGACACTTCCTGGCTCTTCGTCGTCGACGCAGTTAAGCAGCTATCTGCTGTGTGTGTGCATTGGTGTGTTTGTGTGTGCCACCTGCCGAGCAGCTCTGCAAGGAGGCACTTCTGGGAAGGCTGCAGCACCTATCACCGACCCTACGCCACAACAGGTCAGAGGGCTTCGGAAGTTTTTGGTGGTCTTGTCCCCCATCGACTTGTCTTGCCCATTTTTTGTCCTCATTGCTGTGCTTGAGCTGTACAGTGCTGGGCTTCTCTCCAGGAGCCTGAACAAGGATGCTTGTCCAAGAATTCTGCCCTACCTCCATATGGCCGTTTCTTCCAGCTGCATCCTGTTCTTTCTTGCCCATTTGCACAGTATGTTCTTGCACAGTATGTTCTAAGAAAGTTTCTAATTCACTGCTGGAAAACAAGTGTCAGAACCGTACTAACAATGTTGTGTTTGATAGCTGCTGGCTCTTACTCTTCTGGCTCATAAATTAAAACTAATGAGTGTCTCATAAGTACAGGAAAGCACTGGATTTCAGAGGTCAGTGTGTAACTGAAGAAAACAATTTTTTTCTTAGATAGGTTCAAGTTCTTTCTCCTGCCATCTTTGTATATTTTAAAATATTCTAAGGTATTTCTGCTCTTTTGGTTAAATATGCTAACTGGTCATGCTGAGTTGCTATTGCTAAATGTTGGGTAAAATGATGGCCCAATGAATTGCTCACAATTACATTTCTTAACATGCTGCAGAGTCATTGCTCTATTTTCATTGTTAAACCTTACTGTTTTGTTAAGCAAAACCTAAATTTACCTTGGATTTTGCATTTTGCAGTTAAGTTTTAATGATTGATAACGGCAACATAACTGGACACTTCCATATAATTTCTCAGGAGCTGGAAGAATTTATTCCTGCATTCCTGAACATCATTTAAGGTTTACATCTTAGCAGAATAGATTTAGTTTATGAAATGAACAAAAGTTTGGGTAATTAATTTTGGTTTTTGTTAGTACATAATGACATCCCTTCAGTGGTTTGTTCCCTTTCTCAGTCATCAGAACCCAAGCTAATTATCACATAAGATGTGTCACTTCTTTTCAGGTTGTTTTGGTGCAAGTACACAAGTACAGTGCCTCTCTGAGGCACACAAATAAGATGGCATATTTCAGAAAATAGCTTTCTGAAGCTGGACTCTTAACTGTTGAAATTCTGTGTGCAAATGGAAATGTATAGCCTGGAAACCACAAGATAATACAATGGTTAGGGCTGGAAGGGACCTTAAAGATCATCTAGGTCCAACCCCACTGTTATAGGCAGGAGTGCTATTCACTAGACCAGGTTACTCAGGGTCCAATCCAACCTGGCCTTGAACACTTCCAGGGATGGGATATCTACAACCTCACTAGGCAACCTGTTTTAGTGCTTCACTATCCTCTGAGTAAACAATTTCTTAATAACACCATACCTCTGAGTAAATAATTTTTTCTTTCTAATCTAAACCTGCCCTCTTTCAGTTTAGAACCATTGCCCCTTGTCCTATCTGTCCATGTAAAAAGACCTTCTCCCTCCTTTTTATAGGCCTCCTTAATGTACAAGAAGACCACAATGAGGTCTCCCAAAGCCTTTTCTTCTCCAGGCTAAATAATCTCAACTCCCTCAGCATGTCTTCTTAGGGGAAGTATTCCCCTCTGGTCATCTTTGTGGCCTCCTCTGGATCTACTCTTAACAGGTCATGTCTTACTTGTGTTGAGGATCCCAGACCTGGATGCAGTAATACTGAGGGAAGAGGGGAGGAGGAGAATCGCCTCCCTTGACCTGCTGGCCACGCTTCTTTTGATGCAGCCCAGGATGAAGTTGGCTTTCTGGGTTGCAACCGCACACTGTTGGCTCATGTCCAGCTTTTCATCCATGAGAACACCCAAGTCCATCTCTGTATGCCTGCTCTCACTGAGTTCTCCCAGGCTGTACTCACGCCTGAAATTGCCCTCACCTAGGTGCAGCAACTTGCACTCAGCCTTGTTGAACTTCAGGAGATTCCCAGTTCTCACTGTCTCTGTTACTGATGAAGAAACTGAAGAGCACCAGTCCCAAGACAGAGCCCTGAGGGGCACCACTCGTCACCGGCCTCCACCTTGACACAGAGCCATTAACCACAACTCTGGTTGTGGTCATCCAGGTTATCCATAGACTCTGGCTGTGTCTATCCAGCCAGTCCCTATTCCCTGAACAGCCTATGAATCAAATCCACGACTCTCCAATTTGGAGATAAGGATTATCTCAGAGACCTTACAGAATTCTAGATAGATGTCATCTGTCAGTCTTCCCTTGTCAGCTGTTGCTATCACTCTGCCGTAGAAGGCTACTCAATTGGTCAGGCACTATTTGCCCTTAGTAAAGCCATCCTGGCTGCCTTGGATCACCTCCTTGTCTTTTCTTTGCCAAGTACTATTCTTAAATCTCACCAAATATTCTTGGAAACTATGGATATGACATATATAATGTTAAATAATTGCTGCCATTGTTGTGAAACTTTAATGAGATTTTTTTTTTTTTACATAGTCATCAAGGATTCATGGCCCTGCATATACTATGCATCTATAAATATGTAGAACAAGGTCAAACTTTAGCTTGGGACCCAAGGACAATAAAACAGAAAATAAGTAATAACATAAAACTGAAGTTGGGCGTTCAAGTTTTAACTGGCATAGCTGAGTTTATAGAAAGAAGTGCCATACCCTTCCTGTAGAAGCACCAATATGATAAGAATAGTAATTTTTTTGGCACTTGCAGCTATGCAGTAAATGTCTTCCTGGGCTTCTTGTGGAGAATATTTTTCCTTAAAAAAGCCCAGAGGGAAAGACATATCATATAGCAGAAATATGTCAAGGAGGAATTATCTGGAAACTATTAGAAAGACTGAGCTGCAGTGCTTGAAGAAGAGCAATGTTACAGAAATAATACTTTTTCAAGCAAGTTGCAAAATTTAAAAAGCCTGAAATGCTTTTAAAAACTTAGAATCTAATTAGTGAGAGGTAAGATAGACGTGGGTTGTTGTCATATGCATTTGCATAAAAATAATTGGAAGTCGTGTTACCAGCTGGAACATTTAAAAGAGCGTAGTGCTAAAACATGAAGGTTGAATCAGCTTCTCTGAGGTTGATGGGAGAAGATGCTGAAATGTGACAAGCCAGCATAACAGATAAGAAGGAAATGCCTATGATAAATTATGACTAATTAGTGTAAAATATAGACTGAAGCCCTTGGGAAACTGAGATTTTGTTTCCTTCATAATTTAGAAACATTCTGAATATAATTCCTAAGACTAGACAAGACATTAAGAGTTGGAGGTACTTATACTATTCAGTCTTACCTTGTCTTTACTGACTACAGCAAGAAAGGTTTCAAAATTTAGAACTGGTAAATGAAATGTTGAAGGAATGATGCCATCAATATGTGTTTTTCACCGGTCAAGGTCAGCAATCAGTTCCAGCAAAATCTTTCTAGACTGCTCAGTGTGTCAGTCCCTAGGTCAAGTAAAGTCAGAATGTTCCTTTATCTTGGCTGAAAGTAGCCAAATGTTAACTTGAGGTTGCAAACGTATTTTTATTTTGTAGGTGCCAGGATGTAGATGCCTGCATAATGTAGTTGCATTCTCAAGGCAATTTTTTTCATAGCAATTTGCTTGAAATATCTGTAGAACTACTAACAGACCGTAGGAAAAAAAAGGATTTTGATTGATGCAGTTTTCTGAATCAACTGGCTACTGCAAAAAGAAATCAATGTTATTAATTCACGATCTTCCAGTACCCCAGAGGATTGTGTTGTAGGAGAGAAGCAGGATTAGAGTCTGAAATGGTCTGGAGAGGGTTATATAGTAGAGCATTTTTATTCCTCTCAAAGGACCTGAAGCCTGTGGAAACAATTTCACATCGTTACTTGCACCACTGAGAGTTGTGGCATTTTACCTTGTGTTCTGCTTGTTAATTACAGATGAGAAGTGCCAGTTTTGAGGGAGTATTTTATGGTGAGAAGAAACTAATAACGCGTATTCCGCTTGAGAAATCCTAACAAGGGATTGTAATTCTTGACAGTTCTTGGTGGAGAAAAGTGGCATTTTTTTATCAATGGCTAATTTGTCTTGAAAGTGTAAGTCTTTTGGCAAGTTGGGAATCAACTAATAACAGAAAGTTATTGCTTGACTCTCAGTCCTGCAGATTGAAGTTTTTTACACTCTGCTGATCATTGCTCATTTATTTTTCTTTAGTTTTCACTGGCTTTATTATCTCAGGGTAGGGCTGAGCCTGATACAGTGAAAATCAGATTAGAAACAGTTCACTTCATCTGATTCAGTTTTTATTAAAATCCTTTAAATAATACATTAGTACATATTACATCTGACATACCCAAAGGTGTGACACTGATCCTGTTCTGACTTGCTCAACTTATGTGCACACTTGGTAATTCCAAGTCATGCTTTAACTCAATGTAAATTGGACTTCTGCTGCAACAGTCATAAATGTTCTTAATGCTTCCTTGAGTTTGTATGAAGCCTGCATGCTACCAGTTTTGCTCTAAATGGTTTCTGCCTCAAGGATGATTATAAAATCATTCCTAACAGCTTCCTTTCAATTTATTTTTTATATTAGAAAAATAAATTTTCTTCAATTCAAGCCTATATACTTTCTTTCCAAGGAAGCTTCTGAAATATGCGGAAAAAATTGGCATTGCATTTTTAAAGCTGCATTTATAGATGTGTTTACCTGAGCAGACATTGTATTTTGCAGTACTGTATCAGTAAAGGATCTTAACAAGTTCCACATGACCTAAAAGAGGAAGCAGAGGAGCAGAGAAACAATTGCCTTTCAGAAATAAATGTTGTAGGGTAGTATGAGAGGTGAGGATATTCAGTGGGAATTTTGTGTTTTGCAGGGAAACTGTCAAAACTCTTAAGCTATATGATGCTGGTTTAATGCTCAAATACAAAACACCATCAGGAGACAGACCCAGGTGGCAAAGAATTATCATTGTTGATTCAGCAAGGAACGCTCATCTCCTTAAATCACTTCTGGTTAAATATTTTTTTTATGATGGTAAGGGACATGGCAATTTTCTTTCAAATGAGGCCTTGGGCATGAGTCTTACTTGCCTTAGCTGCTAAACCTTTAGAAATTTTCTAGAAATTTGCTAGATTTAAAAATACATATGGGAGATTTACATGAGTAACCTACTGTCTGGAAAACAAGATAGATAGTTGCAGTTCTGCTTGCACACCCAAATAAATAGTAAGTTCCTGTCCAACTGTTCAGTTTTCATTCAGCCACTGTTGTTTTCCTTTCTAAAGAAAGCCACACTTCAGTGGTACAGAAATGGATCCTTTAAGGATATTTTTCAATTTGATTTATTAACTTTAGAAATTGTGCTTTGGTGTTCCATAGCTTAAGTCATGATGAGTTTCACACATTAGTAAGGCATTCAATCACTTTGTTGTACAGAATACAGTCCGAATACAATTTATGACCCAAGTTTGTATCCGTACCTTGAGTTCTTAAAAGTGAATTTCATGTTTATTCGTTCAGTTGGGGGTTTTGTTGGGGTTTTTTTTGTAAAATAATATATTAAATGAGTTTTAAAATTGATCCTTTGAGAAGTTTCATTCGTTATATTGGAATCATTTTTCCAAATACAGAAAAACCTCTTAGCTAGATAAAACTTGCTGAAATCTTCCCTCTTGACTGTGTTTGAAGAGTAACTTCTTTTTAGAAAAGCTTTTTTTTTTTTCCTTTTGTAACTGGCCATGATTCTCTTCCTTTGAGCATCAGCTGAAGAAATTTTTTTTCAAAAGCCACAACTAATATCTTTACCATCATCTGCTGTGTTTAGTGATTCTGAATTCGTGGCAGCCTTTAGCAGAAAAGGTAGTCTTTATCTCTGCAGAGGAGAGTGCAACTTCATCCAGATAGACATAACAAACATTTCAAAATAGGAAAATTTCTCATAGAACTCTCTTTACAAACTTTTACAGATTTTAGCCCTCACTGAAAAACTAGATTTCCAGAAAGAAAAATTAAATAATGCCAGTTTGTACTACACATAACTAATGAAAATTAATCTTGATTAGAAGCCATTTAGAAAAAAGATGGATGTGTGTTTGCGTGTTATTTCAATAGAAATATCCTTTCAACTTGTTGACTTCAGCAAAAATTGCATCAGCAAGAAACTTCTTCTGGGAAAACAGAGGGAAGGGAAAATAGAGGAGAGCAAACTCTGTACATGGCACATGGTATAGAGACTTTGGGGAAGGAACAGGTCTATATGGGTCTATATCCACATGCATGGAAACAGAGATGCCAGAAGCCATCTGATTCTGTTCAGATTAGAACAGTTTTGTCTATATTGTAGGAAAGTTTTATCAACCTTTCTGAAAACAAAAATGGATAACCACAGTCCTAAGGGTGGGAAAATGTTGATGAAGAATGCTACCATAAATAAATACAGGTTAAATTAGTCTTTGGATATGCTGAGCTACCCTCATTAGTCTGATGGGAGTTTCAAACTCAAGTTATTTAGTATTAAAGATTGTGTGTGAGATCAGTTGTTAATTGACACACACGCACTTGGACTGGAATTTGTTTCTTATGGTATTATTACTTTTTGACAGTATAATCATCAGGCTCTGTAGTTTAAATTTACAGTCCACAGGTTAATTCAGATTTTATGTGCTGACCAAAAGAGATCATTTCAACGTAATTGTTGTGTTCTTACACATGATGAATTTGCTAAATAATACAAATTTTCAACAAAGATCTAGCATATCTGATCCTGGATTATTAAACAGATTATTTAATACCTGTTAAAGTATATACTGAAGAAACTGAAATTCAGTAAGTCACTGTCATATTCCTCCACTCCTCAACAAAGCAATCCCTGTGGGAGAAGAGTATGCAGGAGAGTGAGTTGGGATTTAAAGTGTGAGCTACTGAAAACAGTTCATTGTATGTAGTACCACGATAGAAGGGAAGATATGAAGAGATAAAAACATAAAAATCTGTATAAATAGCAAGTTCTCTGCTTTACACATTTGCATTGGTATTGCTTCCCTCTTTACCTTTGGTCTGTTTGCAGGCTTCCTGCTTCCTTTAGAAGAGAAGCATTTTTAAGGGATTCCCTCTTGCAAAATGGCAAGAATTATATTACTCTTTTCTAAATTAGTTGCAATTTTTGCATCTCTTGTAAAGGCAAACAGTTAAGTGTATGCAATTAGCCCTAAAGGGAGCCATGGCAAGTACGATACAACAGCTTTGAAATGTTTTTCAGAGTGTAACATCATTACAGCTGTCCTCTGTATTATACCTAATATTCTGGCGACCATTTTAGACAAGGTTTAGGTGGTACAGCTTTATGTAGGTTTTTTGTCATTTGGGTTTTTTAGAGAAGAGATACACTTTTAATCACATTGTACTGGTTAGTACAATCCATAAGTCTTCTGAGAATCTTCTGCATGACTGCATATTGAAATTATTCTAATTATAGAAACTCAAATATATTAAAGAGGAGGCAACAGTACAAATACTTTGGAAAAGAAATTCTTATATTGGAATATGTTGTCACCATTTTCTTATATTTAAATATGGAGTATTATTTTAACTGCAGTAATTGACCCAAAGTGTTGAGATGACACAGTCATTTCTGCACCTTTGAATACCACTGAGTTTGTTACCCACCTTCTTTGCACTGAGCCGTGCATTGACCATTTCATCCTCTTTGAAAGGCAATTGTGAACATCTCAGTGTTGACACAGATTAAAAAATAGTGCCAAGGACAACTGGCTTAGGCATTGCACTACTTAATGGAAAGCACAAGCAAAAGAATGAAGGAATTTCTTTCACCTTCATTCTGCGTGTGAATCATGCAGGCTGTCTGTACCACATCTCTGTGTACCTTAGCACTATGGATTTGTTCTCTTACTTTTTGCTGCCATCTAGTGCATTTTATAGCCTATAGCCAAGCTAAACTGGAAATGCTTGTAAGAGGGGACACACCATTGAAAGTGTGGAGATTTATCATCAAAATGAGAGAAAAAATAGCATACAATTTTTCTTACTGTAAGGAGTTTTTCCCTGTGTAACATAGTTCTCTCCATGTGCTGAATAATCTTATGGGCATTTTTCAGTTCTTTTGACTCTGAATCTTTATTCAGCATCGTTTGCCTAATTTAAAGAATTTCTTTCAATTCTTTGCATCTTAGCTTAATCTGTGGTCTGTGCAATCCTTCAGATGTTAGGTATACATTTATGAATATTCTTTAAATCTTCCTATAGAATCTAAAATAATATAACTTGAACTGTTTGATAAATATAAAATGCTGGGGAAAATGGAACATTCCGAAATTACAAGCATTCAGTTCAATAGCTGGGTGTTCGAGTTTCTGAAAAATAGATCTTGCTTGGCATTTGTTTGCAAGGCACAGCAAGTCTGAAAATTTGATTATGAATGCCAACTCACAAGTAAGCATTTTCGTCATTGAAAATGCTCAAAATGCAGAGAATATCCTTCACTATCCATTTGGCCTGATCTAATGTTATTTCACCTGTGTAAGCAACTTCCATTTGACTGACTGCTGTAATTATTAATAGCTAAAATCTTTCTTGAAATTAAAGTGATTGTCTGTCAGGTTGCCAGTGTCTGTATTTCTTAATTTTTCCTTATAGCTATCTTAATAAGGAGAGAAATTAGCAATAAAATCTACTCTGAAATTATAATTTGCTTTGTATCACAATATTAGCTAAAGGTACTCCTGGTACACATTGCTCAGGGAGTTTTAGAGTCTCCATCCCTGGAAATTACACAAAAGCTTTCTGGGCACAGTCCTGGGGAGATGTCTGTAGGTGACCCTGAGCAGCGGGGTAGGACTGGCTGACCCCTGGAGGTTCCTTCCAACCTCAACCATTCTCTGATTCTCTCATCTTTGAACAATAAAATCTGTTTCGGTACAATATTGGTTCCTCTATTTCTTCAGGAATCTGAACTTGACTGCTGCTTTTTGTTAAGTGTATTATTCTGGTTTAATAGCAGTATAATAATTTTAAACATTTTATAATGGCTGGTACTTCTATTAAAGGGTTTCATAAAGGTGCCATTTTCATATTTAAAAAAAAATGCTACTGGATTTAAGCTTAGTATGGCTTAGTCACAAATGCCTGTGGATATTTCAGAAAAGTAAAAAGTGTGGGGCAAAGGAAAATAGGAGGAAGAGAATTGGTTTTGATCTTGTTTGCTTGATATTGCTAAGCAAAAGGATTGCACTGCTTTAGGGTCGCCTTGTGGCAGAAATGTGTTTTACCATTAAAGACAAGGCCTGACTACTTCAGGAGTTTAGAGGAAAGGGTATTCCTTCCTGGTAAACTATGTCACACTGATGTTAGCAATATCTTTATGCTGACTGAGAAACAGACTCCTATTCTTGCAGATGAAGTCTCTAATTTCTATGAACACAGCTTTTGACATCTAAGGGTGTCCAAGGGACAATAAAACTATGTATGAGATTAGCACTGCCCCCAAATCTTTCCCTTGATTTTTATAAGGTCTAAGAAAACATTCAGTAAGATAAACATGGTGGTTACTCCAGCTTTCTCTGAATGTTTGCAAATGAAGCAAAGAAGTTTGAGAAGTGAGGCAAAAGGAAGTCCTTTATTCTTTGCTAGCTTCTTATAATGCATTACAGATTGGTAGGAAAAACAAAACACTAGTATGCTGAAAAGTGATACTTCTTTGCATTAAGATCAGAGAAGAAGGGTGAAATAGTGCCATGTAGAAGAGAACATGAGACACTAAGATGAAGAAAAAAGGACAATTTAAAACACAAAAGTGGCATAATTTTAACATCTCATGCATTATTAAAGAGCCTATGATTTTGGTGTTACATTATGCCTCTGCTATTTTAAGAATTGCATAAAAAGCTGCGCAGTGTTATTTCAATAAAGCTTTTATGTAACTGTATAAAATTGCAGTATATTACTGCAAATGTACAGGGCCTTATTGCAGTGGAGTACATTAAGATAATGCCAAACCAAGGGCATCATAATATATGCAATAAATTCTGTATAGTAGTTTTTCCTTATCATATTAGTATAAGAGCATTATTTTATTTAGATGACCACGGAGTTTACATTACAGACAGTTGCCAGAATCATAAACACTGTAAATTGTCATAATACAATCCTGAAACCTGACTGATGAAGGCTCTCAATTATGCTGCCTTGTACTTTGAGCTACTGCTGTGGATACTAAAGACAGAAGCACTCAGTTACACTCTAACAACAAATTGCAAAAGCACAAAACATTTGTAACATGCTGGGCAGACCTTCAGATGCAATATAGGTTCATTCCCCATTTTTATTTACAATGAAATTACCAGACCTTAAATTTCAAGCATTTAAGCATCAGGAAATAATCTTACAGATCATGATCTAGAGGTACAAATCCTTTTGGGATGTGGAAAACATTGAAGAGATGCAAAAAAGTGCTCAGCAGTATGAACTGTATTAAGGAATGTGTGGGTGAGGTATGTCACTCCTGCTTACACACAGATTTGAGGAGTGGGCCAGCAGTGAAATATGAATCCCTGCATCTTTCCAGCCTGCAGAGAAAGAAGCACATGAACTGTAAAAGCTACCAAGCTACTGACGTATTCAGGCTTCCTGTTTATGTCATTGAGATCCCCATAACTGAGCAACTGTTGAAAAAGGTCCATTACTGTGGTGTTCAGATCTTGTATGTCCCAATCAGACTCTTTCTGTGTGTTAAATACCTGTTATAACAGGACCCAATCACCAACGGTTTCACAAGGCACTGCCTGAGTGATTTTTAACCTATTATGTTAGCACACTTTCAGGGCCACATCCCTTCAGATTGAGTGGGAAAGGGCCATGTTTTGTTTTAAATCTGGAAAAGGAGAAAAAAAAATAAGGCATAAAGAGTGATATTTACCAATGGTACGAGTCTTTTACAAGGGGGATTTGCTATTATGGCACATACCATCCACAGTTCTCTCAGAGGGAGTTAAATGGGCGTGGTACCAATAGTCTTCATGTAGATTCAACAGAAAACTTGGAGTGAAGTAGATAGAAGTCTGACATTTCCATACAAACTGCAATGATTTTAGTTGAATTTACAGTCTTTCACATCTAATTTGATGTCAGTTTGAGAATCTAAAAACAGACTTGCTAAACTGATTTCTTCCAGCAGCACTTTTACTTTGAAATCCCCAACTAAAACTTTTGAAAGATGAACCCTGGTATCCTTCCAGGGGGTGGCCATTTTTATTCCACCTGCTGGGTGTCAACTTTTATTTGCAAGTTATTTTTAGAGAGGTTTTGCTATCATCTGCATTCAGGATTTATGGCATTTTTCAAACAACTACCCTTGCGTTTTTTGGTTTTTTTAAAATGACTGACAGCTATTCAAAACAGCAGTGGAAGGGAATTTTTTCCAAATATGTTACATCCAGTATATCATCATGTATAGCCTTATGTTCATCTGCTTGGGTTTTTGATAAGCTTGCATGTCTGCTTGTAATAGTGATACCTGTTGAGTAGTTATTGTCCTTTTTGTCCCTTCTGATCTGACCTAGATAACAGCAGTGGCTTGAAGTTAAAAGTCTCAGTCTGTTGCGGAGTTGCATTTGATTTTTTATAAGCAGGACTATCTTGTTCTAGATAAGATTTTTATTTTTAATTGCTTGTAATAACTTCAGTTCTATCCTTTACAGAAGAAAAAATGTTTCTTCTAAAACAATAGTTTATTGTGGTGAAACAAGTAGACACATCAAAGCTAGAAAAGCTTGCGCATGAACTTCAATGAAGGGAATACAGTTTAACAGAAAAGTTTTCTGGGAATGTGGGAACATACTTAGAACTCTGGCAGGCTCGTAGAGAATGTTCTGGAGCCCTTATTATGCCACTGGTGTTTGCCTAGTTGGCTGGCATTAAGGACATTTTCAGCACAGTAGTGAAAGGAAGTCACACATCCATTTGCTTTAATAAGTTTCCCTTACAAAACTTTAGGAATGCTACAATATTACTGGTTTTGCTTCTGAACGCTTGCATTTATGAGTCTGGCTTCAAACACAAATACAAAAGTAATCATAGTAATTTTCTTAATTCAGAATAAAAAGGGTAGTTTTCCATTCAGCAATTTTCAGCTTTTCATTCCAAACAGAAATCTTTCCCTGTTGAAAGACAATAAAATAGTGTTTCTCTCCAGCTGGTTCACTAAGATTCTGAAACTAAGGCCAAGAAGTAAATGTTGCTAAAGAGAAGAAGTAATACTTGTTCATTCCATTGAATCACTACTGTTGGATGGTCTGTGAGCAAACAACAAAAGTTGTCACAAAATTTGTTCTAAATATGCATTAAGGACTCATCTGGATCATCAGTGCTTTGTGCTGATCTTCTTAACCCACCCAGAAAAACAAAACTATAGAAGTTTCACAGCTGAAGAGCCTTAGGATTGAAAAAAACCCTGTCTTCCCTTAGGTGAAAAATTATTCAGATTCAAAGTTGTGTTTAGCCTCTCACTTGAATTCCTTTACTACTAAAAATTTTCATATGGTGTTTTCTTAACTCAAGTTAGCAGCGACAGCAGAGGGATCTCATCAGGTTGCTCTGCGGGTGGCACGTTGTAGTGAAGCTACTGCTGTCTTAAGTATGCTCTTTTGTGAGAACATTTAAGAGATTTGCCCAAGGTCTGAAAATCTGGTCAAGAGCAAGTATTTTTTCCCCATATAGCTTGTAGCAGATTCTAATCCTACTTTATCTTCTGCCTCAATACAGCAGGACTTATCAGAAAGTGAACATTAATGAGATTCAGAAGCATTTATTTAAAATGCAGATGATCAGCAGCAGTCATCTGCATTTTTGGTAGTTTTCATTCTTTGCTTTCTTACTGGTTTTAAAACATGATTTTCATTGGCAACTGCCCATCATGAGAAATGGCACTTATCACAGTCATCAGAACAAGAGACCCTTGTGCCTTTAGAAAATTTTTAACACTGAATGTATTGCTACTGACACTTTGAGACTAGACAGCAGAAATTCTGCATTAGATATTATCAATTTTGTCTGCCTTGGCAGATCTATTAGCTAATTTCTAGAAAGAAATGACAGGATAGATGGAAGTGTACATATACAAAATTCCAGGTGAATGCCATTTTTTCTTATTATAATTTTTCAACCTTAACTTGAAGGTTGTCTTCCTTAATATTCCAGAAATGGCCAGTGGCCCTTTACAATTAGGGTGTGTTTGTAACCTCATAGTCTCTGCACAACATCTTGAGATAAATTGCTTTAATCTGCCTTGGATGGAAACACATTTGGAAACAGATTTAATATTATTTTATTCACTGTTTATTTCAAAGCATATTAGATTATACTTAAAAGTTTTGTAAAACAGGCAGGGTATGACAAAATAAGTAAAACATAATTTTCACTGTTTTTGCTATATGGAAAGTGGCCTTTTCTTATCTTGATTTAATTCATTATTGGGTCACTGGGCTATGAGTTGGTGGTCATGATCTCCCCTCGCTGGAATTACCTTTTAACCAATTGGAGCTGATTCAGCACAGTTCCTGCGTTGACTTTCCTTGTGCCTTGTAAATTCTGTATTCTTTGTGTCTATTATCAGTGATAAATTCCTCTCTTCCAACCTTGTTAACCTCCTCCCTAGGTCTGAGATAATACCCAGACAATAGTACCACCCTTATCTTATCTCAAGTTCCCATTGTGATGGCTTAGCTTACAGTCCAGGTTCCATGTATCCGGAGAGGCATATTCACTGGGGCTTCAGTGGACACTGGTGGTCAGAGATGGCACCTGCCCTGTAACTTGGGGTGATCTTTCTTTGACTAGTGATAGGCATACAAGAAGTTGCACAGTTTGCCAGAGTGCGAATTTTTGTCTGGATGCATTACCCAGGATGTGTTAACCAGATCTTGCTTCTGCCAGGCCTGAAGTTAGCACCATCGTGTTGCTCCATTCTGCACTTACCTCATGGCAGAGTCCCTCTAAAAGCTGACCAATGGCCATGTAAGATGACTGTGAAGAATTGTATGAGAATTCTCACAATACTGAGTGGTAAATAAATGTGTATGAAAATTAATTATAAAGAAAGTTAATCATACTGAGAAGAAAAACACATTAAAAGAGGGAAAGATCTTAACTTTCCAAATGGAAGAGGAGGCTCTCAACCAGTCAGGAAATGTTTTCAACTTTATAGGTTCTAATATTCTCTGAAACAATTTTTGCATAGTCAATGAAATGCACCAACTCTGTGCTCAGTAACAATTGTGGAATTAAAGAGTAAATCCTTAGAAAGTGAGGGGGGAAAAAAGTCATTGTGCATAAATATTAATTGATAAGGCTCCATTACTCCTCATTATTTTTGTCATTTTATTGTCAAAAAAGAACAGTGATGAGGGTAAGGGAAAAGAAGAGAGAAGGATGATGGAAGAAATGTAATTTTTCCAGATTACTTTGAGGTTTTCTAGTGGGGAAAAGGGATGTTGGAAGCGTGATATGTCTACAACATCAGGAGATACAAGAAAACAGACACTAATTATTTATCTTCTAATGAAAAAACTTGTGTACATCATGTGAAGAAAATGAAATAGAAATTCAAAGAGTGCAGAGGTAGTGGAATAAGAAATATTTCATACATAAGCAGTGGAATAGTGCCACATACTGTAGATGTTCAAAGTTGACATAGGTTTAGAAAGTGATCAGACATGTTCACCTAGAAAAAAATATCCATTAAGAACTGTGAAACACATCTGACTCAAGAGCTCCTTTGCTGCAAGTCACAAGAAGATGAATGTCAATTAATGTTGCATTAAAACTATCATTTATTGCAAGATGCAAGTTTTGTCCATTGTCAGAGACAGGATAATGGTAAACATTCATACTGTTCTGGCAGTAACTGCTTTTACATTTCTATATTCTTATATAACTGCACCAGGTGCAGCATTCCTCTGTGGTTCTCCCTGCAAGTTACTGTAATTTGCTGGTTGGTCTGCTTAAAAATCTTAAGACAATATTAAACTGCTTTTAGATACCACTTGTCCTAGACACTAGACGCACCTAGTGCAGATCAGCAAGTCCAGAACATTGTCTGACCATCTTTAGCCCAGAGTGGAAGCAATTTTCTAATTCTCAAAGCTCTGAAATACTCTTATAAATGACACGTGAAGCAACACTGCCCCCTTCTCAAAACCAGTATCTGTAAGTATCACAAAATGCCCCACAGAACCAGGTTCCTGGTATGATTTCTTCCATTCTCTTGCCACTCACCTGTATTTCTTTGTACAAGAGCATTTAGAACTATTCTGAGATCACTGATGTTAAGCAAAGGTAAGAGTTTCTAAGTGGCTTGATAATGGTCCATGTTCGCTATCTTAGGTGATTCCCTTGATAGCATTCTGCCTGTGTCCCCTGTGGTCCTATTTGTTCCTGGATTCCAAGGACTACACTAGGAAAAAACAAAAAAGTCTGCATTTATCTCCAGCCCAGGGGGCCTGCTCATGCCTTCTCAGTGTCACTTCGTAAGACATAGTCACCACCTGGTAGGAATGCTCCTGGGATTTGTACAGATTCCAGGGGAGTGGGTTTTCTGCATTTGCCATCACAGAACCTGGGCAAGGAGCCTGCCGTGGACCTGCAGGAACAGATTCAAAGTTGAAGTATCCCCTTTAGGGATATGCAGCATTTCTACTCTATTTCTTGATTAAATGTGTTGCAGCCTGGTTGTCACACAAATCTTGACCTGCTAGTGAACTCACTCTGACAAATGTTTGTTGTTATCAAAACGCAGAAGAATTGCCAGAAGTTAATGTCCCTTGCAAAGTCCAGATTTTCCAGTCTTTGGGCCAGATCATTTTTCCTTGAGTAGCTAGCCAACTGCAAACTTCTGCAGAGTGCCTGTATTGCAGTTCCTGACACGGCAGCTCCCAGACACATTTGGAATTTGTCACTTACTCAGTGGAGTGGGTTCACCCTGGCCAGCAGGTAACCCCCAGCCTAGCTACTCACTTACCTCCAGAAGGATGGGGGCAAATGGAAAGACAAAAACAAGTAAATGGGTGTGTTGAAATAATGGCAGTTTAATAAATGAAGGGATACAAAGGAAAAAAACAAATGATGCAAAAGCATTCATTTACCCCCAGCAGACCAGTGCCCAGCCAGTCTCCAAACAGCAGCTATTTTGGAAAGATGAGCTCCCAGGTTTCACTCCTGTCTTGATTTGAGACAAATTTAGGAGGAAACATCTTGAATGAAAATCTCCACTAAAGAAAGGACAGGTTTCAGCACTCCCTCCCCCACTGATATGAAGGGAATTTTCTTGGATGAAAGTGAAAAAAAACTATTTATTTAACAAACAAAGTGCCCGCAGGACACGGGGAATAAATGAATAATGTTGGATATTAAACCTCCTTGTTGTGGAGAAAGCTGGTGGATTTGGAGTTCCCTCTGTAGCTGGCTCGGCCCCTCCTGAGGCCCAAGGCCGAGATGTGGTGTCCCTGCAGCCTCCCTGCCTGTCCTCGGGGTCGGTGGCTTGGTTCTCAGATCACAGCCAGGCCGAACAGTTCCAGAGGAAGAAGAAGTTACCAGAGGATTTCTGTATGCAGTCCTGAGAAAACTTTTTGCCTCAGTTCACAAGCTGGCTAGAAGGAGGAACATATTCTCTCCTGCCACAAGCAGAGCCGAGCAACACGGGGGAGTGTGTGTGAGTCCTTGAACACAAACCATGCTGAAGAATTGGCCCTGCTTCCCCCACCTTTTCCTTGGACCCAGCTTAAAGTTGCAGGATCCATTTCTGGAATAAATGGGAATACAGTATTATCATAAAGTCACCCCAAGGCAGCTGCTGAGTGCAGTCCCTTAGAGTAGGGGATCTCCCTTTGTTCACTTCAGGTCAGCTGTCCTGACCGAGTCCCTTCCCAGCTCCTTGTCCACTCCCAGCCTACTCATAAAACCTTATGCTGGGCAAGCACCACTTGCAGTAGCTAAAACATTGACACCTTAACACAGTTTCAGTCTCAAATCCACAATGCAGTGCCACACCTGCTTTGAAGAAAATTAACTCTTTCCAGTACAGCTAGCTGGAATAAATGTTGAGAGCCTGATTTTTTGTTCTGTTGCAACAGCAGTGAACTATGAAGTATCAAGTACCGAGAATTACACTTCAGTAGTAGGTCAATGTATAAAATCATAAATGATGGCTTGATGATCCACCTGTCTTGTTTAGATGTTAAAGGAAGAATGTCCTTTCTGTTCCTACAGCAGAAATTGGCTTCCTTGGTTGAACCAAGAAACTAAAAATAAATGAAGTAGAAACTTCAACCTAAATCTAATGCAAGCAGGACCTAGCTAGTCTCTAGCAAACGCTAATTCCCAACAACAACCTCATGTGTTTCAGGTCTTGCATAAACTACAACTCAGAAGAAAATTAAACTATTTTTTTGTCTAATATCTGTCACAATGCAGATCATCACAGCAGTGTGAAATGTTTGCAGTGTCACGGTGACCATAATAGGATAAAAATAATAAAAGTTAGCTTTAAAGATATCAGCATTTTTAATTGCAAGCACTTTTTTGGTGGGAAAAAATCTTTTATTGTGCTGCTGAATGGCATGGAGTATAATAACTAGGCTTTCCAGCTCTTTTCACCTCTTTTGTCTTTTCCACTCATAATAGTACAAAATTTGAACCATTAGCAGGGTAGTAAAAGAAAAAAATGGCATGTGCGTCTACTACCCTGTACTGTTTTAGGTGAGAAGGCATAGGCTAGTGTCACTGTGCTTGGCCACAGGACAGTTCTTTGAAGCAAAAATATTCCATTTCAAGAATGCATGTCACGTAAGCTAAAAGGGAGTATAGCTTTGTCTGCCTGGAGGAAGGGTTCTGAGTTTCTCCTGAGTTGATAAGACATGTCAAAAATGACTCAGATATATCACCAGTTCTTTTTCATATCTAATAAAACAAAGCATGAGTGATACTGCCTCATCAGCCTCAGCACTTGCTGGGAGATCACAGTTTTTCATTGATAGGTCAGAGCACAGAGCACAGTGCTTCCTGCAAGCCTCTGTGAAGATTGAGTTAATTTCTTCTGGGACAGGGGGAAGGGAATTTTTTTCTTGTCATCAGATTGGCTGCATTAAATTGTGTTTGGGGGCTTTCTCACAGGGTCTGTGGCGTGCATTCGCAGCTCTGCTGCTGCCCTGTGACAGGTGGTAGGAGTGTGCTGAGGTTACGCTCTTGTCTTTGGAGGGCTGCATTTCCTGTCAGGCAGGAGCGCACGGTGTCTACAGAGCAATGCATTCGCTCAAATTATGATGAATGAGGGATGAGGCTTTTTAATAGCTTGGGTAGTAAGAGGATGATGCCTTTTCTCTAGGATACTTAACCTTCATAAAATAGGACATAATACTATTTTAGGCACTGCCTGCAACTGTTTAAGAATGAGAGAGTGCACATTAACAGCCATCCCCTGGCAGGTGGTGACGTAGGAGGAAGGAGTGATTAATCTACCTTTTGTGATCCTGTGTGATTTATGCTGGTGATTCATAGATGAATTCACATTCTAGTGCTCTTTGCATCTTACTGAATCACATCAGCTTAGCTATGTATACAAAAAGATACTTGATAAATAACAAATAGGGTGCTAAAGGAGCTTCATAAAATCTGGTTTTCTTGTCTTGCCTGAAATTTGGGATTTATGGAGTCCTGTGTAAAACAAATTAGCTTGCCTGTTTGGGGCATAACTGCACCACTTTGGAGATAAAGGTGACCCTCAGATAAAATGGACAAATATACCAATATCTTTCTTGCAGTTGCATATATTATATGCTTTTTAAAGCCATGTCAACCATTTTTTATGAATCTTTCACTTGTAAGTCCTATTCATACAGCTTCAAGTATTCTTTGTTTTCTAAATCAGTCAATATCTATTTTTTCTGGTTTTAGCATTTATTACAGGTAATTCCACTATGTGTGAGCTAGTCTTTAACAGTGTAATTAATGCCATATATAGGTAGTGTGCTGTATAGTACTGCTTTTAACAATAAGAAACTTAACCTTCCTTAAAAGATCTGAAGCTGCATGGTTTTTGCTCTGCACAAGTGATGCTGCCATAGTTACCACCTGTGGAGCTGAACAATTACAGCAGCAGAAAATCTTACCACAGAAACACACGAGCAATGAATCACTCCATTCCTCCAGTACTGCAATTTCCAGTCTAACATAAACCAAAGTGCTGGAACACAGGAAGCACATAAATGATACCTTGGCACAAACACTGCTTAGATAATACTAGAAGACATAGAATTATATTACACAGAGAAAATACACTTAAGGGTAGCCATACGAGTTACAGGAATTTCTGCCAGAAATTATTTTGTGCACTGTAAAATCTTGGAGGACTCATGCCAACAACTGCAACACAAACTGCTCTTACTCTGCTTTCTCCACAATGCAGATGCAATCCCAATGAAAATATTCTATGTTCAGTTGCATTAGCAGAAACCTCTGCCAGAGATCCCCTTCCCACAAACACCACCGTGAGAACTTTTACTGCAGCTTGACAAATGAAAATATTATGAATATTAACATATTTTAAAATGGTTCAATTATTCACATCTTTAAAACCTTTAAAAATAAATCACAGCATAAAGTGCAATAGGAAAGTGAGATTTGAGAGGAATTTGCTCATCATATAATAGAAGATACTAGTTAACTCTAGTGTTGATCTTATGTTTGAAATAGTTAAGTAGAAAAAATGGTTAGAAAAGTGTTTATAATCAACTATGGTTAAAGTTCTAGTCAAAGATCTATTAAAGACTTTACCTCATAGATGATACAATGTCAAACTGATCTATTTCTATCAAAGGTTGTGATATTTCTTGATTGTAATGCCCACCAATTTAGTATACAAGCTATATATGGCAGAGTATACAATTCAATGGCAGCTGTGCATCAGTAGGATTTTGCACCTTCAAGCACCCTTTTCCTCAATATCCAACACACAAAAAATGTAATTATCAACTCTGCAAACAAATCTAATATTTCTATTTTGATTTTGGAGTAATTTGATTTCTATCACATCCTGAATTGTCACACAACAGTATATTTTTTAGTATTAACTTTTCAGGATTACATGACCTTGAGTAAAGCAAGAACTTTACTTGTCCTTTATTTTTTTCTTTTTTTTTTTTTTGCAACGAGAAGAAGCACATGCATCAAAAAATTCAGCTGTTTTACCAGCTTCTGTAGTTCCTAAGTGGTTTCAGAGAGATCATTTTCTGCGTTAAAGCATCTGCCACTGTGCTAAAGATTGAAGCGGAACATTCACACCGTGGTCTGACCCTTCAACACATTAAACACTATTATGTTGGAAACTCAGCTACAGGTGGGAGTTTCAAGAGAAACGTATTCTTTGATGTGAAAGTTATTCAGATGTGGTAGGACCTTGACTCCAGGGAACTACCTTCCAGTTCTGAATCAGTTAAAAAGGCTGTAGAAAGCACATAGGAAAATTGAATCAGTTAACAAAGAAAATTTTCACTTTTGAGTTGTGTAAATCATTTGGCTAGCACTGATGACATTTATATTTTTAAATTTTACATTTGTAAAATAAAAATGCTACATGACCTGAGATTCCATCAAGTCCTCAGGATCCTAGTGAAATTTATGGTACAGGTCTCAAATAGCCTTTGGACTGCAGGCCCTGTTCTAGGTTAGACTTTAAGTACCCAAGCATCTTGGAAGATTTCTGGAAGCATTTTTCACCTTCTCTTTAGAAATTGAGAACTTTGAAGCCAGCAGTGGAAGAATGAAAAAGTCTGTTGTTCTTAACCAGGAATAATCAGTATAACCAGAATAATCAGGATAATCTGCCCCTACCTTTGAGGAGGAGTATAGCAGAAACTGGGAGAACTAAGGTTTGGTTGGTACTCCAGGGTTACTTTTTGTGAATAAATTAATGCATAAGCAGTCCAGAAATAGAGAATGGAATTCCAGTTCACCTTCTTTCATTTGAGAATTGAAATTAAATTTCTGATTGTAATTACACCTGTTTGTGTTACAGTGTGTGAAAAGCTGTGGCATTTCAGGAGCACCTGTTTTCAGTAGTGCCATCATAATTTGGTCAAGTGAATCTGAAAGTCTGGGAAAACTCCAAGCATCTACTCTAATTGCTAAATCACTCTGTAACCACAAGCAGATTGTTTCTTTCACAGACTAACTGAGGTGTTAGTTGCCCTTACTAGCTCTAATGTGCATTTCACTTATAGGAGCATTGATATCAATGAATAGGAAGGGGTGGAAGGAAGGAATTCCTTCATTAATATTGCAGCCAAGATGCCTTTGTAACTTATGTTGGTTAGAAATTGACTAAAGGAAGTAAGCAGAAAGGGTAAAATGTACTCTTTCCTCTCGCTGCATTAGAGCTCTGTCTTTTGGGGTTTTTTTATTTTGTTTTTTTTTAAATAAGGCACTCTCATTTCCTTTATGTGGTAACTTCAAAACAAATGTGACCACAAGGCATCACAGTTTATCCTGTGCTTGCTTCTATGAATACATAGCGGACATGCCTATAAAGCAAAATACAGAGATAACGGTTGCAGAAAAGGCACAACTAAGATAGTTTTTATGAAGACAGAATGAATGGTAATATCAATACATGCTAGTAAACTGAAAAAAAACACCATTTTCCTTGAAGAATTTACAGTCAGAATGAAACATCCCATCATGTGTTCACTGCAGGTGGTAGCAGTGCTAATTATATTAAAGTCAAATATGTCTAATTCCATTATTTCTTGATTCTGCTATGTAGACAGACACTTTGAAATTTTATGGAAAAAATATGGATACACCTTTCAAATCACCTTCCTTGCTACTGAATCAGAAGTGTTTTTGTCAGAAGAGTTCAGCATGTATTAGAGGTTGAAGCACCACTCATTCCACCCAGCAGTGAACATCTGTATCTGTAAAATGTTCAGACATTAGGAGACAGTGTAATACCAGATTGTTACTAGCAATTGCTCCAGTACTTTCATTTTACATGGACAAGCATCATACTGATGGGCATTGGAAAATTAAAAATGTTCTGAAGGTGTGAAGACTCATTTATTTTCAAAAAGCTTATGTTGTCACAGGCACTGCCTTGCTAAACCTTAGTTATAGGCACTCTATCTCCAGAAAATAGCATGAAATTTGTTGTCTGCTTTATCCAGAAAACTACTCCAAAATCCTCTATGATTAAATGCAGATCATTACATATGGTTTTCTAATCTTAATTTAGGCTATTTTAGTTACTGATTTGTAAGTTCAAGTGTCTTATTTAAAAGAACTGCTTATTTCCATTCCCCAGAATTTGCAAGGTTAGCTAGCCAATAGAACCAGACTGACAGAATAACTTCCTGTTATTCTTCTAGATAAATGTAAAGAAATGGGTCAACATCATGATATCAAGAGAAACTAAGTTGTTTCTGTGAAGGGAATCTGGAAGCAAATAACAGTACTGCTAATGATGTCATGATGCAACTGTTTCACTCTATTGTACATTCTCCTATCATTTACTTTTTCAAGATAATAATTTAGCTTTTGCTGCAAATAAGTTGGATGACCTGACTCATCTTGTTGTCTTTTCTTGGTCTTAAAATCAAAACTAAAACATGGTTTATGGGAGAAAAGGGTTTTTATTTCAGTATTTATTTCAGGATCTTTGGGTATAGCACTTCATCTAGGTGGAATGCTTTGAAAATGCATGTACATCGTCACACTGAAATACACACAATTATAGGCTTCGCAAAATTAGTATATTTACCAAAGATTTTCTAATGAGAGGTTTGAGTGAATTTTTGGTTTTGAGGAATTTTTTTTTTGGATGGGTTTATTTTAGATTACAAAAACATGTTTTGGAGAGGACTTTGGTGTCTGGGGTTTTCAGATTGATTGGTTTTTGGGTTTAATGATACAGTGGGTTTTCAGTTGAGTTATCAGACTTGGGAAGTTGCAAGTATGTAGGCTAAAAGCACTAAGAATACATAAAACTATATAAAAGAGTATGTAAGAGGGGTATAAAAGAAAAAGCAAAAAATCATTCTGGCATCAATCTGACTTCTTGAGTACAAGCTACAGACTAATCTCATAGCACTTAAAGGTAGGTCTGTTTGAGAAAATGGTACACAAATGGCCAATTATAAGCTGTGATTATATCAGCTGTGAATCAGACTTCTTCTGCTGCACTTTGGATCAGCTTACACAAGTGTGTCACCAACTATGCTAATTCTCAGCAATGGGACAACTGTAACAGTTACAGCTCTTGCACATGTGAAAAATGCCAACACTCAGTTTTATAGTATTCGATTTTACGGTTTTTAGGGCATCTTATATCCTTCATAAGTCATAGCCATCATCCAGGAATGTGTGGAATTCAGAGCTGAGGCAGCACAAAAAATAAAAGGTCAACCTACAAGACAGACCAACTCCAGCTATTGATAAAGAGCATAGTGTAAAAAAACTGAAAGCACACAGTGATTGCTAACTTTCCACCTCAGACAATATTTTCAGTAGTTCTAGTACTCAGCACTTCTTTTGCCCTTCTCATATTCAATTAGTTGTGCAAGCTTAAGCAATTACTATTCATGAAAGCTTTGTGCACTCTCCTATACATTACCTTTCACCTTAGTAGGAGGAAACTGTGACAGGGGGGTCAAGGTTTGGTCCTTCAAACACACTTACTTTTCTAGCTACTTTTTGTTTTCAGTTTTTATGACCTACCTTTGATGTTATTTAAAGAAACAGCTTAGTCTGAATTAATTGTAGAAATTTGGTTAGAGCCATGGATGAATGGAATCTATGAAGTTTTCCTTAACCTCCTACATTTCAGTTAAAGTATAAACAAAAATCCTATGCTGCAGGAACTTCTTGCTCCTTCTGAGAGCTGGTGGTACTCCAGAGAAAGGATGAGCAAGAAAACAGTGTTGAGGCTTTTTTTTCTTCTTTTATTCCTGAAAGTAGAATAAAATACCTGAACTACATGGGGAAGAAACTGAATCTCAAGGAGCTAAGAAAGAGACAGACAGGGGATAGATACCCAGAAGCTTTCAAAGATGTTTTGTTTGGGAGGTAAAGGAAAATGTGCTTTTTTGTTGTTGTTGTTGTAAGTCTTTATACTACATTCAGCACAGCTTGCAGTGCCTGATGGAAACCAATTTTTACTATTTTTTTCCTAAGGAACACAAAGGTCTGGGGTCGCTAGATTTTCTTCTACTTCTCTGGATGTCAGCATCCCGCATTCCATGCTTACAGTGTAACTACATACTTCTTCAATGATGAAACTCCACTGTTGGGCTGAGATAAGTTTTAACTCTAGACTTTGTGTACCAGTAAATGTGAGGTGTTTCCTGAAAACCAGTGTTCTTCAAACACAGCCTACCAATCCAATCACATGGTGTCACTGATGTTGTGTTAGTCTGATGGCTGTACAAAGCTATTTGTTAAAGTCCCAGAGTCTTATTTAAATCTCTAGGACTTATCTGTATTAAAGTTCTGGACAGTCAAAGAAATACAGATTGAAAAGGCACAGAGGTATGAATTGCCTTCTGAGGCAAAAAAATCACCTTGGTCATTGGTAAGGAAACTTGGCTAATTTGCACCATCCAAGGAATTTTGGCCAATCTACCACTTTTTGTAAGCAATGAATCTGTACAATATCTGTCAAATGCAATTGTTTGTGTTGTATATACACCTCAAGCTTCATAATATGTTTAGATACAGGCGATAATAGAAACTAACTCAGCCTACAACATTCCTAGGATTTGATAGAGGCTACAGACTGGTATGCTGTATAGATAGTCATTCATTTATTCGAGGTTGAAAAAAAGGAGGTTCAATAAACATTTTCTGTAGACAAATGGCTTTTAGTTGTAGCTTAAATACTCCTTAAAAAAAGTGTAAAAGTCCATGCAGGGTTCTGCAGTGCTATTTTTACTGATTATATCAATGGTGCACTTTTAATATGTTAATTATCATGGTACAAGTACATTTTTTAAATACACATTTGTATACGTTATTACAGAATTTTATTTTCTGTGTTGCATAGTCAGAAGAAACTAGGGGTTACACTTCACTGGCCACTGTGCAAACACAGATGCTAGTCCACAAAAGTTTACTGTTTTGAGGTGTGATTTGTGTGGAGGAATATCTTCTCCTTTCTTAACTTAAAGAATCAGAAAAAAACAAACAAACAAAAAAAAACACCAAAAAAAAAAAAAAAAAAACAAAACAAAACAAAAAACAAAAGTTCCCAAGGCCCTTGGGTAGACACCTAATAGAATTTAAATATTAGAAACTATGTACAAGATTTACAGCCAAAGTGGAGAGATACGACTTTTTCATTAATGCTAAAATATTGTAGTGAAAGTATGACTCACAGTCATTCCCTTCTATGGGAAAGCATTTTCCATGGGGACTTGTTCTGTCTCTGTTGTGGCTCTTGACCCATCTCGTAGCTCTGTTAGCTGTTCAGAGGAAAAACAGAGCACATGCCTGTGCACCCAGTTTTGTGTTTTCAGTAAGAAATGAACAAGAAACACACAAAGGTTATTTTGGCAATCACTGAGAAAAATAGGTTGAAGATTTCATGTGGAAAGATGGACGCACAAAGGAAGGTTCTATTCAGGTTTTCCTCCCTGAAGTTCATTCCTGCAGAATTTCTCTCTTGTGGTGTTTGTAGGATAGTTAGAATAAGAAGTATCCAAAGTGAGCGGTAAAAGTTCTGTCAGTTCTAAGCAGCTGTTGTTTACCTTGTCACTTACAATGTTTCAGCTTTTTATAGAGCCTTCAGTAATTGCTGTGGTCATTCTTAGCTTAGAATACATTTAATATGTTTATAAACATAGATTCTTATCTGTAAACATTACACTGTGTTATGTTCATATGGTAAAATTATCTCCATTTCGTTGAGCTAGAAGCAGAAATCTCAGAGACTGAGTTGAAACTAGGATGATGTAAGGTGATACCTAGGATTGAAAAGAAGGCTCTACATTTGAATTAACAGGAGGTACCAGAAATTAATGGTATGAACATTGGGAAAATGTTCATGGGAAGGTGATGATACCCTGCAAGTTCAAAGCTTAACTTACCCTTTTATGTGATCTCTTAAGAGATTTGTGTCTTCTGCCATGTACATAGACCAGGTTTAAAAGAAAATACTGATGATCAAACCCTTGTGTTTCAGAATGTTTTTAAAACAGAAAGGGTAACAGGTGCTAAATAGATATGAAAGAGGAGCTGAGCTGCTGATTAATAGAGTTGCAAATTGGTAGAAGTAGTGATGATGCAATGAAGAATTGGATATGGAAGCTTCTTTCTGTAAGCTGAATTCTGAATGGAATAGTTTGCATCTATGAAAGTTCAAAATCATAAATTTATAAATAAAAACTTCTTTTAGAAACAGAAAAAAATATTGGTAAGAAACTGTTAAAGAGAGAAAGGAGCATCTAGATTTACGCTATTTTTTTTTCTCTCTCCAAGGTAGACGGTTCTGTATTTAGAATATAGCCATTATAGCTCAAAGTTATTATGTTGTGTATTTAAAGTAAATGCTGCTATTTTACAAACTATTAAAGATCTTGTTCTGCAATTTTTTTTGTTATCTGTGTCCTCATGATTACTGTAGCAAACTGCAGTTTCTCTGTAATGAGGCTTAAATCTTGGAAAATACTGAGTCCTATAGTTCTGCAATCTATAAATTAATCTAAAATTGAAGTAATTAATGTTTTTGTGCTTAAAGTTTGTTTTAAATTTCTAATAGAAATTTGTAATAATATACAATGCAAGTTTAATGAAAGCAGTACAACAAGCAATATGATGCAGACCAATGTTCAGTGTCACTGATTTGGATATGGCACTCAAAAGTCTTGCTGCAAATAGTAGAGATATTGAAGCAAAGCCCTTGGGACTGCTGGAAGCAATTGGAAATTTTCTGTCATGAGGAATTATGATAGATTTTTAAAGGACGAACAGAATTTAGGCTGCCTGTGATTTCACTAAGATGTGGAGATCTGCCTTCAACCTTATGCTGCTGAAAACATTTATATGCTTCTCTGGACATGTTTCATATAGTGCTAATTTTTTATTATCAAAATCATAGCCTCTCAACTTTTAAAAAAATCATTTTTATAAATACATTTTAGCATATGTCAACATCTATTTACTATTTTTCATGTACAACACAAGGAAGGACAAAATATAGATTTAACTGAAAAGACCAAGACTGGGGAAAGGAGTAATGTCAGAGCTAATTATGGCCCTTGCAATGGATCCAGCCTGACAGATCATTATTTCTCTTCCTAGATGTGGCCAGGGAATGGATTGCTGCCCAGATAGATTGTTTTCAGCAACCATTTCTTGCTGTACTTTTTCTGAAGGATCCTTAACCATCCGTCATTAAGTGTTATGAATCCAGAAGTGCTTGATACCATAACTGTATATCCTCTTGTGACAGGAATGGTCATAATTGGCATATTACAGGGCAGAATTTTTTATGCATCACACATTTTAATGGATATGTATCCTTCATGGGATGGGAAATCACCTGCCTTTTGACCAAGTGAGTGGAAAATGGAGACTAAAGAGTGCTTATAAAAGACCCCTGGATAGGCTTCATGATCCTGAAAAGTTAGTACTGTGTTTGTAATTTCAATTAGTACATTGTAAAATAAATTAAAACCATCCTGACTTCCTGAAAATAATGGCATTTTTGAAGGCATGAAATAGATAATCTGCCAGTAAGCAAGTTTCTCTTCCTTCATTATTTCCATAAATCAAATTCTGTCCTTCCTAAATCACAGCCAACTCAAACAAGTCCAGTAAACTTTCTACAGTTAAGGTATTGTTTAAAGAGTATATTCTTGCTCAAGAAAATTCATATCCATAATGATAAGATAGAGCAGATGCTCACTGCTGTCTGACTGGGATGGATAAAGCATTATTTGGGTCCATAATTTTCTCCTAGAGTTGAATAGGCTTGTACACAACAGACTTCTTCTCCTATGCTGACAGGAGGCAAGCAAGGTGTTGGAACCTTTTTGTCACTCATGTTCTCCTCTTGAAGTGAATTGGAACCTCACTTCCTGCTCCAATATTTTAATCTCAATCAAATAATTAAGAAGCATCATTTAAAAGTGAGGGCCCATTTATTCTGTGATAAAACCAGTGTAACTCTGAGTCTGCCCCAAACAAAATTTTAAGCCAAATAGTTTCTCCATCAGCACACCCAACCAATCTGGAAATATTTTCCCTATGAATTTTTTGAACCAACTTAATTCAGAAGTGGTTTGGTCTTGGTTTAAAGAGAGCCTTTATATAAAGAAAAGCATTTTAGAAATTTTGGTGGGTTTAGCCTGGCTGGGCATCAGGTGCCCACCAGAGCTGCTCTATCCTCCTCAGCTGGACAAGGGAGAGCAGATATAACAAAAGGCTCATGGGTCAGGCTATTGTGGGCAAAACAGGTTTGACCTGGGGACAAGATAATTCATTACCAATCTAATCAGAGTAGGGAAAAGAGAAATAAAATCAAATCCTAAATCGCCTTCTTTTCACCCCTTCCTTCTTTCTGGCCTCAACTTCATTCCTGAATTCTCTACATCCACCCCCACAGTGGCACAGGGGAATGGGGAGTGTGGGTTGCAGTCATTTCCTCACAAGTCTCTCCTGCTCCTTCCTTCATAATGGGAGGGCTCCTCACTCTTCTGCTCCAGTGTGGGATTCTTCCCACAGGAAAGAGTCCCTCGTGAACTTCTTCAGTGTGGGAAGGCCCATGGGCTGCAGTACTTCAGGAACTGCTCCGCTGCGTGTCCCAAGGCACAGGGACACAAATCCTGACGACAAACCTGCTTCGGCATGGCTCCTCTCTCTGTGGGGCCATAGGTCCTGCCAGGATCCTGCTCCAGCATGGGCTGCTGCCAGAGCTTTATTTTCTACTTCTTAACTACATTATCCCAGAGGCATTGCAATCAGCGCTGATGGACTCAGCCTTGGCCAGTGGCAGGTCCATCTCGCAGTCACCTGGCATTGGCTCTGTCGGACATGGGGGAAGCTTCTGGCAGCTTCTCACAGAAGGCACCCCTGTAGGTCCCTGCCACTATCAAACCCTAATCACACAAACCCAATACAAAAATGCTTTCAGTGAAAGGAAAAAAAAATTAAAGTGAACTGACAGAACTTGCAGAATAATGATTCCAGGCAGGGGAAAAAAAGGATTCAAAACAGTAAAGATAACAAAAGCATTCAGAGATAGACAAGATACCATAATTGAGGAAACCTGAGTGAAAAGTACTAAAGCAGCATGAAAGCTGAATTGATTTTTGGGAGCTGTATAATACAAGGAAAGATTGGCAGATATATTATATACTAAAAAACACCTGCTGTGCACAAGGAAGAAACACCTCCTTTATATATTGTCCTTTGATATTTTTAAGATTATTGATGAGATAAGGTTATCCTTCTGGCTTCAGTGAGTTTCTGTGGATTTGTCTATTACACAAAGCTTTCAAAGAAAGACTGTAATTACCTTTACATTATGCTGGTGTTTTCTGGAAAGCAATTTAATGAACCTTTGCATGAAGTGTAATTCAACTCAAAGCTTAAACTGAGAAAGTATGATGGACCTTTCATTTTTCTGTAATTTAAAACAAAAGAGTGCTAGGAAAAAATAATAGTAACAACTTGAAAATAAACTGAATTTCATCTACTACTTATTGACTGAAGAAGCGGTTCTCTCCAAATTCCATAGCTTCATTACAGACAATATAATGAGGGCACTAAAAGAACCTGTGTCATTAAATATAGAACCCGTCGTGATACATAGTACAACCATGGAATCATGGAATCATAGAGTGCTTTGTGTTGGAGAGGACCTTAAACATCATGATTAAAGGGTGTTGAGGTTGCTTCTTTTCAGGGAAGCCCTCTTGCATAAAACTACACAAAGGGCATGATAGTGCTTTCATTGTACTCCCACTTTAGAAATGGAAAGAGCACAGGAATATAGAAAATTATACTCTGCTTTGGGCAAACACAATGCTGTGTCACTAGAGTACAGATGATGTCTGTGACACATTGTAAAGAGGGACTATAATCTTTTAAAAACAGAATTGGTTTAAAAGTCAAAATCAGGTTAAATACAGCTGTGACTGGATTACTAATATATTACAATCCAGTCTCCTCTGTATTGTGCAATATTTAAAATAAATAAGTTACCACAACCTTTGTTGGCATCCCAAAGCTGTCAATCTTACACAAACTTTGATTTCATTAAATCAGGTCACTGATGTATCATTGATTCAAGGAGAGAAATTGTGTTACTGAATTACCAGTACCATGTCATACCATGGAAATATTTCTTGGTGATTTTCTTTCCAATCTAATATCTAAACCTAAGATCAAAGGAATATTTTAACATGGGAAGTGGTAATAGAAAGTATGTCCCTGACCATTTCAGAGGATTATAAGAATGTCAGAGAATAGTTCATTTTCCCTATACTATTTTTATCCTGTATCATAAGCCTGGAGACATGAGGGAATGGTCCTCTAGAAATACTGTTCTTGTCTCTTCCATTCCTTTTCTACACTATTTCTGTCTTTTCTCCTATTTTATCTCACTGTGTGTGTCTTTCTTCCTTCATACAATTCTTAATAGTTACGGTTTTGGTTTCTTTCTCTATTTACTCTTGGAGGTTGTCAGTGCTTCAGTGTAAAATATGGAGGGTTTTTATGATGTGTAACATATAGCATGGCTGCATGATTTTCTTTCGATGGCTTATAAATCTGCATCCATAGTAGGTAATGTAGTTCAGTAGGCATAGATTTGCAGGTCAAATCAATTAGTGCTGAGCAGCCAACGTCCCCATTATTCATTCAAAGCAAGAAGCTTTGACTCACACTAGACCTAGCTCTGGGTCTGAATGCCGAGCCCATACAGCTGAAGCACCTGCAGTGTGAGACAATCTTCTGGTGCAGGCTCACCAGAAAGAAATTCAGTTCATGCACTCTAGAGACACAATGTGGAACAAGGCTTTTCAGCTGGGAACAGTCAGCAGGTTTCTTTCAAAACCATGCTCTGGATCTTAACTCAAACACTAATATAGTCATATAACACATTTCATCAGAACACTCCAAATTTGTTTCTTGTTTTGCAGCTTCAAAATTTTGATGTTTTCCTTGTTTTTCACTTTCTTCAGCTCATGTATGTAATTATCCAATAACTTTTTCTTGGCGTCATTCACACGTGTATGGCTTAGGAAAAAGATATTACTGTTCTGATTTTCTGCCCTCTTTCATTTGCTTCTTGCTTTTATAAAGAGTAGCAGGTTATCACGAAATTGTGAAATCTACCTGGGGGAAGTTCTTGGTCATTCAAGCATTATATGTTTCTTGCATCTGAGATTAATTCAGTAGAATATGGGAGATCTTGTCCTTTTCTTAACTGAGTACAGTGACAGCATGCTTTGAAAGAAATAAGTCATTTGGGGCTTTGCATACTAATTCTTGTGAAATGGACGTGACAGTTTGTTTTCTCTGTGGTTAGCTGTTATATTTTCAAGCTTTATATTATATTGTAGAACTTTTTAAAAACTGTTTTCTTTCCCTTATCCGGAATCACTCTTCTTTGTTATTAGAATGTTACAGCACCAATAGTGAAATGTCATAACATTGCTCATTTTGTTAACGATAAACTCCCCACAAATGGTTATGAAACCTCCTATTTTTAATCTTCTCCACAATAGTAAAAGTAAGACTATAAAAAGAAATGGCCAATGTTGGCATATACAGGCCATTAAAATAATGTATGAAAATTATTTCTTTAAAGGTGAAGACTGGTCTGTCTCTTATGGCAGTCAGCAGTGGTGATCTATCTTTTCTGCTATAAACAAACTGAAATTTGATAACTAAAAATCATCACCAACTATTGTAGATTTCCAGGAAGAATTCAGTTTATTAATGCTTTATTAATTAGCTGAACTGTGTAATATTGATATTAAAGCCACTGAAAGCAGGATTCTCAGTGCTGCACAAATGAAAGCAATCCAGTATCTCATTTACATTCCTCTCCTGCTGTCTGCAGCAGATCTATAAATAGAATAGGCTACACACAGAAATTTATTATTGCAGCTGATAGCAATTTTCTTTTGCCAAGGTGTCTGGAGGCATTATTCATGAGATTCATTCTGGTAGACTCTCAAGCTGAGATCCTCACTCCCCAGCTCAGTGGGTGGTCAGTTTAGGAACACACTAATCAACTGCTATGCACAAGGACTGTCACAAGACTTACTCTCTTTTAAAAAATACAGGAGGTCTTTCAGCTCCAGATTGTTTTCTTTAACCTGATTGCGTGGATATTATAAGAAGATAATGTATTTTTAGAAATCACATGTGTTTGACATTTTATCAGTGCTTGTCCTAACACTTATACTATTATTGGAAAACCAAAATGAGTGTGATTTGATACAACATACACCATGTCTTCTGCATTCATACCCACGGGCACATGTGACCTTATCAAGTGTAAGGCAGACATGTTTCTGTTCAATACTGAAGATGTGCATGAATACTGAGCAATCACATGAACTGACCTATCTAGCTGTCATCTAATTTTGGCCATAATATAGGGGGAAAATCAAATAAGACCTTTTGTGAAATTATAAGTGGTAGATGGAAACATCTTGCACTCTTTTGTTTTCCTATCTGTTTTTGGTTTTCCTACCATATCTGTTACTGTGCTATCTTTGAATATTATTCTTAAAAAATGGTACAATCAGAATATGCACATTTCTAAACATTGGTTTAGACCCCTCAAGACTGATTACAACTTATTTTTATCATTGCCTATTCTAATGTTCTTTCTGTGACTGAGAATATCAGTTACATGATAGCAGAGATATCACCTCTTTATTCTGTTTCAATTTCAATATAATCACTAGGGCAAGTGTTTATATTTCAGGATTTTTACATCCTACTGTATACATTCAACCTATATGTATACTTGAATATACAAATGATGTTTCCATTTGCAAAATAAACTAGTAACTTTCCTTTTTTTTACTCACATACATTTTTTCAGACATAACAGAAGACCTGTTTTCCTGAAGCAGTTATTTTGACTATGCTATGAAAGCAGCAGCACAAACATGAGACATTAGAAAAGTCATATATCTCACCACGAAAAGAAAGATAAATTAAAATATCAAATTAAACCCAAAAGAAACTGTCAACTCAAGTCACCAATAAGGCATTCTGGCATGTCTAATGTCTAGCTAGCAAAAATAAAGAGATCAATTACAACCATAAGTCAGATGCCACAGATTATCTCTAAGTGTAAAACCTATTCTGCTTGTTTTGAGTGCATTTTGGTACTTACACTTTTTTTGTTGTTGTTTTGATTTAAATTTGCAAGTGATGAAGAAAATTGGTATTGTGAATGCCCTAAGCTCTACACTGGAAAACTTTGCCAGTTTGCGACTTGTGATGAAAATCCATGTGGAAACGGTGCTACATGTTTTCCAAAGTCCAGGCGAGATGTTGTGTGCTTGTGTCCATATGGAAGGTCTGGCATCCTCTGCAGTGATGGTAAGAACCATTTTCTTCATGCAATGGTCATAGTTTCTATCAGTCGTAGAAGCTGTGGTAAGAAACAAGTCAAATGCTTTGAAGGTAAAACACTGAAGGTCACCGCCTCCCCAGCTTAAAACACAGCCCAAAATCCAATCACAGGCAAAGAATGTCTGAGCTCATCACCTTCCCATGTGTTGTTTCATAAAAGTTCCAGCCAGGAAAAGGGAGACAGAGGGATCAAAGAAGAGCAGTTTACTCAGAGAAGCTGGGCAACACCAGGTAGCATCTGATGTTATAGTAAATCACTGGAGAAAAGCTGAGAGATTCAAGTGAGAGTGCTTTTGATTTCGCCTGTAGTTTGTTTTTGCCTCTGCTCAGGAAGCATTACTTTGTACATTTTGCATATAAAAGCAGTGTTTAAAGAATACTTTCTCGATTGTAAAAAGACCACCATGTACCATAATTTGATTAATTTTTCAGGTCAAAAACAAGGACAAAGTAAAATTTACTAAGTGCTTTGCTATGAAACAGGAGATGGGATGAAGGGAAAATAATAAAGCAAAGTAAATAGGTCACTTTGGCTAAGATTAACAAAGGAAGGATTTTTATTCCTTAAGCATTGATTATAATAATTGTTCTAGGTCAGAAATTCCTGTGTGTGAACATCCAAGATATTCTTTTCCCCTAACAATGAATGTAGCAAGAAATAATGATTGAAAAATCTACACATAGAAAATAATCACTGGTTCTGAGTTTTAGTGGTGCACATGAAGTGCCTTTTCAAATAAATATTAAACAATGATCAGGTTGATTTTGTCCATAAATACTTAAGTCTTATGTAAAATTTTTATTTCCAGAATTTTCAGTAGAAGAACATTTAAGTTTTGTCTGTTTTCATCTAACCATGATACTTGATACAAATAGATGAGGCAAGTATATAAAACATGTATACTTTCTTGGTAACCTTTCCTAGCTTGCAGTAGCAATATAGTGGGACTTCATTTGCTGTATTTCTAGTCATCCAGGCTGCATTTCTTTGTTCCTTCTCAATTCCACTGCATCCTCTCTAAAATGAGATTCCAGAGCTGATTCAAGGTGTATTACTGCCACTGCTTTATACAGTGGTGTTTGACATTCTTCTGTTTTACTCTCTGCCCTTTACAAAACCAATTTTTCCCTTCTGTTGTCTTTTATGAGTACACTGATGTATTCATGAAAGTGCTTATTACAACTTCTAACACCTCTTCCTTTGAATGCTGATGGTGAGGTCAGAGCCCACCGTTCTGTATTTAAGGCTAGAACTGTTCCTGTAATTTACCCCAATTTACATCTGTTAACACTGAGTATCATCTAACACTTTTTCTCTGTCATTTTTCAATGTTCCTTTGTAACTCTGTATTTAACTGTCTCTAAATTAAGAGACTGCATAAAAATTGAGACCCTAAATTGAGAGAAAGTAGAGAAATTAATTAGTTTGATTAGACTACAAAACTGGAGCCTTTGAAAGCACAGAAAGAATTAATTTTAATTAATGGAAAGGGAAAACGGTCTGGATCATCACCATAAGAAAGCAAAATGGGAGAGAACACTCAGCTTTGTAGGACAGAGAATAAGTCTAAGGTAATAAGCCCACAGCATAAGAACTATTATTGAAATATGAAAAATTATTTTATTGAACTATGTCTTAAGAATTTAGAAGGAGTAGAAATAAACTGAGCACAGACAGAAGTCTTAAAATGACCTGCAAGTGGCTCCTTCATCACATTTTCGAAAACAAAGAGAGAAAGAGAGCCATGATGCAGTGGAGGCTAGATGTACCCTTATGGATAGCCCTAGCAGCATCAAAGCCATACTTTTGGGGACATATTTCAATATAATGATAGGTTGCCTAATTAAAATGGTAGAACAATTTAAATTAATTTAGAAGCAGAAGGCAAACTTAATTGTTTACTATGACAAAATGTGTGTCCCAGATAATAGATTTAATAGAAATAAATGGTCCTTTAAAATCAAGGCATAGAAGCACACATTTTAAATGAATCATCTTTTGTTTAAGATACACAATAATATTGTCTCTACTACTCAGATTGTAACATAATGCTTGCTGCTTTGTGTCTGAAACACTGGAGAAAAGCTGTTTATCAAAATGTTTATCAAATAATAGTGGGTTTCCATCAACACAAAACAAGCAAGATGTCGCAGTGATTATTTGATAAAATGAAAATAACTACTGTGCCAAATAGAATTGCAATTTCGTGCTGGCTTGTCTGCCCCTACCAACAGAAATGATTTGCAAAAGACAAAGTAAGGATAAATAAAGATATGGACAGAGCCATGAATGAGCCCACAGATACAGATCTTCCACATATCAGAGCTCCAGTTGCCATCTCTTAAGGACTGGAAGTCATACTAAGAACAACAGCAATCTTTAGAAGTATGTAAGGAAAAGTTATAATAAAACTATTGTCACTATTAAATGAAAACAAAACAAAAATAGAAAAAAATGAAGAAAAACCAAATTTCTTGACAAGAGAAGTTAAAAATACATTTTATGGAAAATGCATAATATTCAAAAAGTGAAGAAAATTACAGGATTATTGTAAATGTGACAAATGAGACAAAAATGTAAGGACTGATAGTATCTTCTGTTAGACAAACCTACATAAATATGGAAAAACAGACAAGGTCTGGAGCTAACAAAGACTTTTCTTACATTTCTGAATCGGATGGAGCATCCTGCAGTCTAAGCAGGCTGGTAACAATGGCTCTGAGTTTATTTGAGTTATGCTATGCTTGTCTCAGACATCAATAAAAGCTTCCTAAAATCATGTCCATTTTTCTGAATATAGATAGCAAGATACATTATGGCTCACTACACATTTTTCTTGCTTTTATCGCTAGATGACCACATTACTTTGACTGCAAGTTGACCATTATACATTGAAATGTCTCTCAAGAACATGCACAGCTACGGGATAATGGGCCAAGGGGAGGGGGGATGATGACAAAAACAGAAGAGGACAGGCCACGTTGGTCAGGTGGAAGACAGGGCCAGACAAACCTTCTGACCAGCCAACTATTTACGTGGAACTGGCTGTTTTTGTCTCTGTATCTCTCTGTTTCCCACACTTGCTCCCCCCCAAATCACCTAATTTCCTCCTTTAGACATACATAAGTCCCATGCTATTCCAAAATGCTCTTCACTACATTCCATAATGTGTTCCATACCCCATGGCAGTTACACCCCTCTGTCCAAAAGGTGTTGACTCATCATGGGGTGTGTCACACCTTGGCACTAGGGATGAAGGTAGCCTGACAGCCCTGGGAGGGGTCTGGACAAGGCATCCCTTAATTTGGGTTCCTGCTTGATGCTGTGGTCTGTGCTCCTCTGGGATTGTGGAGATGGACCAGTGCTGGGCTGGTTGCTCCTGGAATAGGGCTGGGACTTGACTGTTGATTTGCAGAGCTAAATGCCTCTGTGACTTCCAACTTGTCTAGGGCGTGGGGTGGAGGGCAGAACACCATCAATATGCAACGCTTTGGAAAAGAGACTTTGTCTACATGGGCAGATTGACTAATTTCCCCAAGTGACTTTGTTTCTTTAAGCTGCAGATAAAGGGATCTGTATCATTTAAACTGAGTCCAGTTATTGAGCTCTGGCTTTTCAGTAGATTTGTGTGACAGCAGCCAGCATTCAAGCCCTTAGCCTGATAAATTTCCTTTCATATTTAAATTAGTAAAAAGTTGCTTGCATTTTGTTTTTTGCAGACTATAAATCTCCTCCAGTGGTTAGTATCAGAGAGTTGATTCTAGTTATTAAATTGCTACCATCTCTGTAATCAGCCTTTATTTCTTTTTTTTTTTCTATTTTTGTTAACACTTCTATCTAAGCACAGAATGGAGGCATTTCCTGGTTTGTACAGGAAATTTATACAGCCTGTAAAATATAAGATCAGTATGTTTGAAATATCTGCGTGCAAGAAATTTCTATGTATAAGACGCAGAAATTTGAAATCGTAAATATCAGTGTATCGTACTGCAGAGTTGTAATGGCCTCCTAAATGCAAGTGAAGCAGGAATGGTTCATTCACCAGGACTGGAAATGAACACCTGGACTTCTAAACCCTCTATGTTGTTGGTAATTATGTCGCACAAGAAATGGGGCTCTTCTGGGAAGCCATTGGTCATAACAGGAGGCCTTTTGCTAAGCCAAGAATCAAGAGCAAGCACTTTGTAAGTACAAATGCAAATTTAAAAGGGGAAGGATTTCAAAGGCATGTGCATTGCTAAGATGAGTAATTGTGTCATTTGCAGTGTTTAGACCAAATTTCAGTGGTTTAGTTTCACATATGGTCGCATATGTGACAAAAGGAAGCAGAGATCCTAACTGTGACACTGTATTTGGCAAACACACCCTGGAAAGGGTCATTCACAACACACATTCACAGCAATCTGTAAGGTTCTTCCTTGAATCATTTCTGAGCAACACTTATGGTAATGTTTCACAGTCCAGAGGATTCCGGCAGGTTTTCTGTAGGATGTATTCCCCTGTGTATAAAATTCATTTCAAAGTGTTGAAGTGGGAATAGTCACTTGCTTCAAGTTCTGTAGAGTGAAAATCAGCCTGCAAGCGAATTGTTTCTGTGCAGCTATGTTTGGCACACAATGTCACCTTCAGAGTTGTCTGGGTCTGCAGACTGAATTGTGCAGTTCAGTGACAGCAGATGCCCAAAAGGAATTTCCTCAGCTAAAAAAGTCTGCATTGAAAGGTTCCTGGTCAGTGATAAAAGACCTCAGGGAATGCTGATCAGGGTTCCTCTTCTTACTATTTAAGAGAATTTATTTTCTGGGTCATTTTGTTTTCACTGGGCCTTAATGCCTCCACCCCTCCAATGTGAGGAATGTCAGAAAAATTGTAAAAAACACACATAGGCACACACACACTATTAATGCCACTGCTGTACTAGCAGTTTTTCAGAATCATATTTTCATCCTTGAGCAGTGAAGTCACTTTTATTATTTCAAATTTCAGTTCCCAAACTATAGCTCTGATGACTCCATGATTAATGATGCCACAGGACAAGCAAAAGGAATCCATAAGTCCTGGAGGTGGGGAGGGGAAGGCATACACATGAATGGCCCATTAAGTGGATCACTAACTCCTGATAGAACAGTCTTCCAGACATCATGAGTATTTTAATACCACCTTGAACCCTCATCTGGCACTGCACCACCTTGCAGCTCCAGCACCCCTTATCTTTTCCTCCTTGGACTTCCCAGAGTTCCCAGAGAGAAAAGTGGGTTTACATGGCAAGGTTACCCTGCAGCCCATGGTTAAGACCATGGTGAGGCAGCTGTCCCCCTCCAGCCCATGGAGGCCCACAATGGAGAAGCCATCCACCTGCAGGCCATGGAGGATCCCAGGCTGTGACCCCATGGGAAGCCTGCGCTGGAGCAGGGTCTGGCAGGACCTGTGGACCCATGAAGACAAGAGCCCACAGTGGAGCAGGCTTGATGGCAGGACTTGTGACCCTGTGGGAAACCCACGCTGTGAAGAACTGTAGCCCGTGGAAAGGACTCACTTTGGAGAAGTTAATGGAGGACTGTCTCCCATGGGAGAGGAGACCATTGTTACTTTCCCCTGCCCTGGAACAGGGGAAAGCTATGAATAGTCCTTTCACTGAGGAGGAGGGAGTGGCTGAGGCCATACCTCAAACGCTGCCTTCAGTTCTAGGCCTCTCACCAAAAAAGACATTGAGGTGCTGGAGTGTGTCCAGAGAAGGGCAATGAAGCTGCTGAAGGGTCTGGAAAACAGGTCCTGTGAGGAGCAGCTGAGGGAACCTTTAGTCTGGAGAAGACTCAGGGGGAGCCTCATGCTGTCTACAGCTACCTGAAAGGAAGCTGGAGCAAGTTGGGCGTCTTCTTCCATGTCTCAAGGGGCAGGAGAAGAGGAAATGTCCCTAAGTTGCACCATGGGAGATTCAGATTAGATATTACCAAAAAAATATCATTGAAAGAGTAGTTAGGCATTGGAATACACTGCCCAGGAAGGTGATGGAGTCACCATCTCTGAAAGTCTTTGAGAGGCATCTGCATGTGACACTTGGGGATATGGTGATTATGGTGGTGACATGTTTGTGGCTGGACTGGATGATTGTGAAGGTCTCTTCAAACCTTAATGATTCTGTAATTCTGTAGTTCTATGAAATATGAATAGGTTTTTAGGAGAACTGTATACTATTCATTCCACAGTGTATATGGCTGCTGATCCTGGAGCCAGATACTGAGCTGGTAACTCTTCACAGTTAGTCAATATTAATATAAAAAAGGTGTATAATGTGATTGCAGTTCTGTAGCCTGAAGTCTTCATCTCTTTCTATCCCTTTAATCTGTTTTAATTTTTGCAATGTATTGTAAAGCTGTGGTCCAAGATGTATTGCCAGTGAATGCTGAAGGAACATTAATTTTAACTCATAACAGAAAATTCAAAGATAATGAAACTATTATTCTCTTTTTTCTTTGTCACTTTATTCTCTTCTCTTCTCTTCTCTTCTCTTCTCTTCTCTTCTCTTCTCTTTGTTAAAATGTTTTTCAAACTGTAGTTGATTTTTTGAACTCCCATTTTTTGTGCTCAGCTCCGATAAGATGTACAATGTTAGGGAAGTGAGTCAACCATATTGATACATTTATATAATGGGATAATTTGTCATTATTTGTTTGTGAGTCAATGGGACATATCATGCATCATTACTTGTTCAATACTGGGAATGCAGAAAAGCACCATGATGAATGACATAGAACTGACAGAGAGACACAGGACAAGATCAAGGACAAAAAGATGATAAAAGACTTCAGTACTCTGTCAGAGCAGTGTGTATTTTGAGCACAGTGTTAATTTGGATTGTGTGAGCAAGGCTCATAATCAAAGGCATTGGGACACATCTCCGTTCTTTACCACTTCAGACTGTGCACTGCAAGAGCAAGAGTAGGAATCAGTTTGGAAGATGTCCAGACAGGAAATGAGAAATAACCCAATGAGGTTAGCTGTCTCTTCCACTATTTCAACCAGCCCCAAACATTTTATAAATAATGTTTAGAAGGACTGTGTTTCAAGGAAAAGATTATACAATTTTCTGCAGTCGTGGTTCCATAGCTTTATAATGAAAATGTAGAGAATAAAAGGAAAAGGTGGAGCTGTTTTGTTTCACAAAATTTGCCAATCACTGTATTTTTCATACAGGATTATTATTTTTTTTCAATTTATAACTTAAAAATATGTAAGAGTGTGGCAAACTAGTCTTCATTAAAATCAAACTAATGAAGGATGAAAGGAAAGTCAAAATGTTTTACACTGATGCACATCTACTGATGACCTTTGACTTTTTTATGTGATGGAATAAAGATCTCTTGATAAATAACACTTGGTGTAAAGAAGAAACATGATTAAAAACGTGGTATAAAATCTATAAGTGGCAGTTTAGAGACAGATAAAATATGGAATAGCTGTCAAGCTAGATAGATTGACTTAGCCAGAAATGTGAGCTTTTGACTCAGTATTAATCAACATTTCTAAATACATTTTACTCTCCAGAGACCAGCAGAGGGAGGACTATTTGCAAACACTTACTGCATGTGCCTATCTGCTAAGGATAGGGTGGTTAATTAGATACTGCATCTGACTTCTACCAGGTGTGAGAAACTTCTTCAGCACAGTGGCGAAAACTGTGAAGAAGTAAACCAAAATAGTGTGCAATCGTTTCCATTAAAAGTGCCCATGGGACTCCTATTGCCTTAAAAAGTGATATTCCCCTTCAGGACTACATGCCCAAGGGAGGTATAGCTCCACGTGGTGCTCATGCCAGTTTGGATCCAAACACCAGGCATGCACAGGGAAGGACCAGCATGGAGGGGAGACAGGCTGGGATACAGCAGCTGGTTAACTTCGAAGTTTCCTAAATCTGTTTATGGGTCTGAGTCGCTCCTCTGGAGGAGCATGACCTGCTTCCTGCTGGCCTCCTGATAAGATACCATTACATAAATCTTTGTTTGCCCAGATATTAAATTTAGCCCACTGTTAGTGATATACTGGATTTACTGTTATTTTTACTTGGGTAATTATACCACCAATTTGCATTACTGTGTTGTTATCCTTGGATAATTTGATGATCCCAAAACCTCTTGGCTGGTGGTGTCCATTATCACCTATGGAACCTAGGCAAGGCAGGGATGTCTTAAGTCCCTACAATGTTGAATATATTGTGGAATGCACTTCATGGTCCCAACAAAAGGCACAGCTGAAACTGGATGAAAAGACCACAAAGAGCTGAGACGAGATGCTCAAGTAGTCAAAGATAGATTGGTTCTTGTCAGATACCCAGGAGCAAAGAATGTTTAGTGACTGCATTCTGGCCTGGAGTTCAGAGATGTGTACTTTCATACACTCCAGCCTGTGTGCAATTTTGTGCAAATTATTTAGTTTCCAAGTGTCCTATGGTTATTAGTTGTCAAAATCAAAAAAAAAAGTGCTTCATTGGTTTTACAAAGAAAGAGTTCAGAATTTCACAACCATTTAGCTTTTATGGCAATGAAGACCAGAGACAAAGAATATGCAGAAGGAGATAGAGAAGGATATGAGAAAGATATCTCTTTCTAGGTAGACTTCAGCAGGTAGACTTCAGCCCACCTATCTTCAGAAGCCTGAAATACTTTGACCTACAGCCCAATGCCACCTTTTTACTCAGTGGGGTGAAATAAGCATTTTGGTATACTGTTTACCTTGTCCTGTATAAGGAAGGTGTTTTATACTAAGTCGTATTCCAGCCTGAGGAATCCACAGCCTCTCTGGTCAATGTGTTGCAGAGCCTCATCACTTCCACAATAAAGTATTTCTTCCTAATATCTAATCTAAACTACTCTCCTTCACCTTAAGGCCATTCCCCCTTGTCCTACCCCTGCAAGCCCTTGTGAAAAGTCCCTCTCCATCTTTCATGTAAGCCCTCTTTATGTACTGGAAGGCTGCTACAAGGTCTCCCCAGAGCCTTCTCTTCTCCAGGCTGAGCACCTCCAACTTTCTCAGACTCTCCCATGTCTTCACAGGAGAGGTGTTAGAGCCCTGTGATCAACTTAGTGGCCTCCCCTGGACTTATTCCAATAGGTCCATGCCATTCTTGGTTTGGAGGCCTTTTGTCAATCTTTAATCCAGCTTTACATGGAATGCTAGAAGGGGCAAGTAGAAAGGCAAGAAAATAACTCCCCAGTTAGCAGGCTCCAATGAAACAGCTGAGACAATGGCGTATTTCATCCTGGGGATAAAGGGCTATTCTCTTTTGGGAATAACTTGTCAGGAATAGACTTTTCAGTGATCTCTGCCAGCAAACCAAACCTGGCTCTGTGGAGCAACATGAGAGAATTTGCTTTTCCCATTATAAACTGAAGCAAGAAAAGACAATAAACACGAAGAACTCCTTTATTTAAAAATTTTCTTGTCTCTTAAATATTTCGTGATTTACTAAATAAATGTAAAGAAACAAACAAAATGAGGAAAAAAGAAAGAACAAAAAAGGAAGAATACTTCACCTTAAAGGAGCTGCCTGTGTGTCATAGCTTCCTGAGTTAGCAAAAATACATAATTTGAGACTTCTTCAGTCATATTCAAGTAATCTAAGGGAATATGGGTGGATTGAAACTAACATCAGATTTACATATGGGGGAGTTGCATTTTGCCTCCAGTGCAACATATGAATCACACAGGTCTGAGACTTGAGGTTGTGTTCAGTCAGACTCATTGCCGGTGTCCTTCTAATGAGGACAAAATCGCTGTTTCATATGGAAATTTCCTAGCTCCCATTTAAGATCAAGAGCAAGGCATAATGTGTCACATGTGTGGAGTAGTGCTTAATAAATGGGACAGTACACTCAGTACTGCTGCAAACTCCCAGTCTGTGCTAGCAAAGGTTTGCTGTGCCTGTGCCTTTTCTCAGGTGCAGGTACCAAGGCAATGTCTGCCACTTCAGTGCCAATATGGCAGGTTTCCAGGGCTGCAAATTTAGAAACAAATCCCATGGTCTTGAGATGGTGATAGCATTTTCACAATTACGTGTTATTGTTTCTCCCACCCTGTAAGCATTCAGGTGCTTAGATGCACTTAGGCTAATATGGATTTACTTGGGGAGTATTATAATTCTTTACTACCATTTCCCAATCTGGTTTGTGCATGGTGCAGCTCTGTATTCCTTCCTCCCCCAATCCCTCAGCCTGCCTTAATTAATAAGGCTGTATCCAGCCACATTTGGTGCTCGGGTTGGTTGGAGGCAACTGCTCAAATATTTTCAATCTAGTCTCATACCCAGTCTTTCAGGATTAATCTGTCAGTCCTCTTTCTCCTCTTTTTACTAAACTGTGTTGTCAGTATAAACATTATGTGATCTCTGAGCATCAGCTGCAGGAATTGACTACAGCAGCCTGGCTACTGGGTGCCAGCCCTTGGGGCCATGTGGGCAAATAGCACCAGCACTCTATTTTCTGTGCAGAATTGTATAGGCTTGATTTTATTTGTAATTCATGTAGGTCCTATTCACCGTGCTGCAAATTCATCCTTTCATGATGCTTCTTTTTATTATTTCCTCTACCTGTGAAGAGTTATTATTCCATAACCTTGACAGCGCATCCTTGTACTCACTTTCACTCAAATACCTGTCAGAGATGGTACTTCTTTTAACAGGAAAATTTTTTCTGTATTTTCTTTTGTCTGTCTGAGTCTTGAGTAAATATTAGTGTACTTTTATTTGTAACAATGTTACCTAAAATCCAGAAGATGGCAGTATTTGCCAATAATTCATTTTTTAAAATACACTTATTTACAAAAGCTGAAAAATAAAGATATTTAACCTCAGAGGAAAGCCAAACTGTATCTGTGTGTGTAAAATATTATATCAAGTGATTGGTTTTATATATAAGTTTTTAAGTTCTAAACCAGACTAGGAAATAGAACTTGTAAATACATGTATTAAACATTTTGCCCTAACACTGAATTTATTATTTTTTAATCCAGCTATTAATATTACTCAACCAAGTTTCAGTGGGACAGATGTCTTTGGCTATACCTCGTTCCTAGCTTATTCTACAATCCCAAATATCACCTTCTACTATGAATTTCGCTTGAAATTTCAGTTGGCAAACCACCACTCAGCTTTTCAAGATAACCTGATTTTTTTCACTGGACAGAAGGGCCAAGGTAAGCTTTGTTTTTATCACTTGTCTTTACAAGTTTTCAAATACTCATTAAACAAGTAGGATAAAAATATGCACAGGTTTTTCTTGATTCTCTTTAGGATATAATTTCATTAGTGGGAAAATAATGTCTTCAAAACTGTATTGTTTTGTAAAGACAGAGTAATCAATCAGGTTGTGTAAATGTTTCTTTTCATCAAGGAGAAATATAATTGCTTAATTAAAGTCAACAGTTAATCTGAGGTGGTATATTTCTGAACACAATAAATGGAAACCTGGAGGTCAAGATTCCCTTTTTTCAGTTGTAAACATAAATGTCATTGTCCATCACTGAACTCTGTGTTACTTACATAAAATAAGTGACCCTAAACTCTGAGATCTCTCAATGCAAGTTAACCCAAGCTGTCTATGAGTAAGCTGAGATACAGTCTGTGCAGCAAAGCATACAACTTGGTCTGATTAACACAGGTGAGAAGCAGGTTATGCAGATCTACTTACAGCATTTGTACTAAGGTTTTAGCAATACTGAAGGTACCTCCTCACAGCACCCCTCTGTGCATGGCATCAGCATGGCATGGGCTAAAATGGTTATTCTACTTGTGTTCATCTCAGCATTACTCCAAGCAGAAGGCATAACATTGATGAAAGTTGAGAAAAATTTTATATAATTTGATGCAGACATAAAGCAGTCATAGATCATAGATACTTCATAAGAAGCAAGTAACTCATTTTTATATTAATCGTTTCTGCAACTGGAGCATGACCTAGCGTTTTGGGTTTGGAGAAGTCCTATGGGATTGTTGAAGCCTAGGAGGAACTTGGGTGATGTGTCTTAGGTCTAAACCCACCACAATAGGGGGGAGATTTAGATATGTTAATAGAAGTCTCTACTACTATAGTAGATGCTTTACCATATCTAAAATATCACATGGGTTTTTCAGAAATGCCCCTCAACCTACAGGAACCCTACACTTACACTGAACAGTATCAGAAAATTAATGCTTCAGAAGGATGAAGGAGGGGAGAAATTATTATTTGCTGTCTTAAGATAGTGAGCTCCCAAAATGCATTATTAAAAATCACTTTTGGTGAGGCATTATGCAGTTACGTATATATCTATCAAAACAATTGCAGTATATCACATCAG
>VZTN01001390.1:0-41666 GCA_013400515.1 Erpornis zantholeuca | reverse complement strand
CGATTTAAAACTATTGAAAAGTGTCATTGCCACTTACCTTTAAGCCCTTGAGACTTTTAAAGCATAATCTTCTTGTAAAGCAGTTCAAATGCTTGGTACAGTCACTTAAAATGTTGATCTAGTTCATGACTAGTTAAATTAGACCAGTGATTTGTTGTTCATTTACTGTCCTTGTCAATGAATTTGACCTCTCTCAGACATTCCTCTTGAAGCGGTTGGGGTTTTTCTAAAATAGCTTACAGGTAATAATAATTCTATAGCCAGTAGCCTACAAAATGAGGTATGTGAGTTTCAGTCTCTGATCCATGAACTTTTACTTACAAATGCAAAATAAAATATTTTCAGCAGAAGGATTAAACAGCTCAAGGTAATATATTCTCTCACCTGAGCACCCATGGGAGAAATGAATGAAAATAACAAGTTGACTATTTTTTTTTCCACAAGGTCTGTGAAAAATCTTTTAATCATATTTATGATTTAAAAAATTGTTTTATGTTAAATGCTGACTGAACAATATTTTAGTCTTTTCTCTCTATGGGCACTTTTAGGTTGGGTTTGGATGCAGTTTGAATTATATTTCAGGGAAAGGACTGAGGTGGGAAAATGTACTTCCTCTACTGAGGTTGAAACCCTAATGATTTTTACAACTGTGTCTCTTAGTATCTGAGTTAAGATTTTAGTGCATACAGCCGGTTGGCAGGCTATGAATGTGTTGATGGTAATTCGTATTTGTGCACTGCAGCTTTTGTTTCCCTGTGTGCTCAACAGAGAGGCTAGCTAGGTAGAGAAACATTTAATTGGCATTTTGACTTTATTTGTAATATAAATATTGCAATACTGTGCTACTGTTTCCCTTAATTTTGCATGTATTCAATTGTAAATTTTGTGTAAATCCAATACAAGAAGGATTTGCAATCTAGGTTTTCTAGACCAAATCACTGGTAAGCAAAAGACACACCTCATGAGCTAATGATATGATGCATAAAGTGTATCTGGGGATTGGTTTGTTTTTTCTTTCTGCTAATACTGTGAAGCATTTTCATTCTGTTTTGTCTTGGGAGTTTTTCATGAGTAGAAACATATATGAAATGATAATTATATTTGCATAAAGGTTTCATATATACTTCTCTCATAGTCTTAATATATATATACGTGTTTTTAAATATATGAAAAACATTTGGCTAAGTTGTTGCTTAAGTTTCTTAACACAAAAGGGAAGTAAATTGAATAATCATGAGCTTTTGAATCACGTTCTCAAAAAAGAATTCTTGTCTAGCTGTGTATAATTTGTAGAACTACACAGTGTGCTCTTTAATTAACATTGAGACTATATATAATGGGTAAAAAATGCTGCCTTGTAATAAAATCAAAGAACTTGATTTAAAATTCACAAGTTATATATCTGAATCCTTGCTAGATCAAGGACATGTTAAGTAACTTCTCTCTGCCAAAGTTACAGCATGTCTGAAAGGTACTAGCTTTCATAAATTAGCACTTTTGATTGCCACGTGAAAAGCACATATAGATGTACTTTTAGGATGTAGAAGGCTGGGTTACACTGCATAGCTGAGTGATAAGGGAGACTTTAAATTGTCTGGCTTTTTGGTAATGGCTGGCATGTAAAGTAGTACTTTAACTACACCAATGACCCATCACTATAAAAGGCACTGTCTCGAGCACATGCAATTAAATATTATCTAGAAACCAGATCACAACATGTTTTCCATGACTTCGTTTTAATTTTGTTTTACTTTGCTGCCATATTGTTGTTGTTGATTATGATTAAAGGCATGCTTTGCTAGGCAACTAAATCTACTTTGGAAATGTGAACTTTTAAAAATAATATAATAAGAACTTGCTAATAGAGCATAAACCAAGTTCAAACAATGTCTGGAACTAACATTAAAAGCCAGAAGTAATTGCCCATTCAAAAACAAACCCCCCCCAAAAAAACCTTGGCAGTAAATTATTACTAATTGTAATATGTGTGTGCAATACCACACAAATAAATACTATGTACAGAGAATTATTACTTAGTTAAAGTTTTCCTCTCTATTCCCAGTTATAAAAGATAACTTTTAAATTACTTTTCTGCACTTTTAAGTCCATCCCAGATTCCCTCAGTAGTTTTTTAGGGTAATCAAAAACAACAACCACAAGACAAAAAAGCAACAGCAGCTTAACCAATATGAAACCTTGACTCACTGCTGCTTGAGGCATAGTTTATAATCCATCTGTCTGGATAAACGAGTTCTCCCTGTTGCTGGAGAAGGGAGGATAGGGATGAGAGTCTGTGTCGTGGCTTTAAAATGTAGCTTGATTTGTAACATCAAGCACTGGTTGTAGTGCTGCGTGCTTTAAAGAGTGTTTTTAAAGGCTGTTTTTTTCTCAGGTGATCAGTTATGTGTCAGAGTGGGTGGATTTTTGAAAAATTGCTCAGCAGTTTAAATCTGATAAGCCTTTCCTAAAATTTCTCTCAAGTAATTGGAGGCAAAGGAAAAATGAAAGTTACTTGGGTTCGCTTTCATCTCACCTAACTTCAGACCCCTACCTTGTAAACTACTGCCACTATGTTCTTTTATAACTGTATCTTTTATATTTGCATGCTCAGGGTGCAGCAGTGGTCTGTGAGAAAGGCAGACTAAACTATAGAAGAGTGTGGTTTTTTCATGGTGTGCAGCTACTCTTTTGGAGTACTACTCTACTCCATAGGGGTCTGCTGCTTCATCAGACCTACCTGTCCTACCTGTACCTTTTCAGCCCAGAGTTTTCATGGCGTGAGCTGTCTTGAGATGACCTGTGTCTATTACTAGTCACTGTTATAACTTTATTCTGAGTCTTGTGTTTGGTATTTTTTCATTACAATCCTGAATTGAATCCCACTTCCATTAAAAACAAACAACAAAATCTCAAGATGCTATGAAAATCAAGAAAGTTTATTGTTGTGATTTGNTCCCAACACCAGTAAATCTCAATTTTATTGATATGTCCCTTCTACACCAGATTCCCTCCACCAGTTACTAAATCACATGAACTTAGGTCAGAGAAGAAAGGAAGAGAAGGAGAAGAAAGAAGAAGGAGAAGCTGACATCCTGAAACCTCTATATTGCCTCTATATAATATATAGAGCAAAACCCAAACTACAACTACACACTGTGGTAAACGAAACAAAAAACTCCTCACTTCTCTGGTGCATTCAAGTTCCCCCAAAAGTGAAGGGAAGCTTAGGTTCCAGGCTAAGGTATTTTTTGAGAAGTTCTGGGGACAAAAAAGACCCCCAGAAGGGCAGGAGAAGCTCTCAGGCTTCCCTGGACTCCAACAGTCTGTCAGATTTTAGTTGTTAGTATCTCATAGCTAACTTAATTCACAGTCGGATGGAGAGAACTGAGAAGCAGGTCTTAGAAGTTAAAAAGACTAATTTATGTAGGTTTTGGGAGTAGGAGAGATGAGGCAGTAGGAGCATGAATATCCTCAGCCCTTGAGGAGTTTCCAGTATCACTTGAGCAAGATCAAAATGTATCACAAATCAATGGATAGTATGGGTTGTGCATCTGGTCCTTAGCATCATTGCCTGTTGCAACAAAAGTATCATAACAAAGAAAATAAAAAAATACTACTGCTAAAATTTTCCTCTGTAAAACTAAAAGTCCCTGCAAGTTGTCTGGCAGATAATTTTTGTGAAGAAACCTGTATGAGGCTTCAGAAGCTTGTGCAGTTGAGATAATGATGAGGTAGGTAGTCGATGATATGCATAAATTTTCCGTGTACAGTGTAGTTGTAGTGATGTTGTAGTATTGTAAATTGTGGTATGTGAAAACCCAAAATTTTCTAAATTAAATATAATTAACATAATTTAAAATACACATTCTTTCATTACAGTGAAATATCCAGTATAGAACTCTTGATTTTGTGTTCACTCTTACTAGGCCAGTGATTCACTAATCCTTCTAGCTTACCTAACTCTCCATTTTCTCCTACTTTCCAGAAGCTGTGCAAACACCTTTTAAAATACAGACACATAGCAACTAGTGAAATGTTTAGAAATTTCTGAGAAATTCTGGTTGAGGAGCCTCTGGCTGGATTGTGATACAAGAGATTTGTAAAAAAGTAATTTGATATGTAAAAATAACTAATGATGGAGTCCTAATCAGTGTGATGAAGAAATTCTTAGATAACTGAAGTCAGTCTGAACTCAAGATTTATGGAATTCCCTTGCTTTTCAATCCAAAATTTTATCACAACATCACAAAAAGAAAAGTTTATATATCAAGAAATCTGAAAATACCAGGTCAAACATAAGCAATTAAAACCTAAATAGGGTCCTAAGACAAGAATGTCTGGCCAGCCAATGGGTAATGCAAGGTCTATCTATGTCAGCAGACAGTGAAAATACATATTTTTGCCCTGAAGTTATTGAAGAAAAAAAAAAAACATCCTTGTACTATTGGTCTTATTTTAAAGATTATATTTGTCGTAGTGAAAGATAGGGAAAGAAATATAGATATGGTATATAGAGAGTAATAGAGTAAATGAATATGCTATTTATTGTGTACAAAGGTGAATCCTAATTTTTTGCAGGTTGAGAAAAAGAGAAATTGATAAATAAAATTACATAAATAAGGCAATCTGATCTAAATTTTCAATTTCAAGGAATCTGAACATTTCTTATAATTTCCAAACCTTGCACCTTACAACATACCTGTTAAAACACATTGATAAATTTCTTTTTACCCCCCAGTTTTTTGTTGTGAATATTTGATATTTTCAACTTCAGTTTGAAGGAGTATCTTTCTGTTTCTCGAACATTATTCATGTGTTGGTGTTACATCTTTCCTACGTATTTTTCCACACGTTTTCCTGGCAGAACATGAAGGGATCTGCTCTGAACTAATGTTCTTTATTTTATGAGCCCCAAGAAGCTGTTCTGATGTATTTGAAGCTGATGATGGCAGATTTTTTTAAACTGTGTTAGCCAGGGCCATAGGGAAAATAATTAGCTTGATCTTTTTATTGAATCAGGAATTAAGTAATTCCAGGTTTTTGTTATACTTCTTTATGTCAACGAAGTTGTGGAAAGCTTGTGTTTCCTTCAGAAAGGATGGCTTAGACATCCTGTGCCATTGGATTTATCACAGTTTCTGAATTGTAATTTAAATACACATGGTCTGGAGTGATAAGTATGTCAGGTATGTTTTTAATGGGTAGAACTTAATTCCAGATCTGCACTATTGGCTAAACTAGTAAACATGATTTCTCTGAGTTCGTGTGATACTAGGTCTTTACTAAAGCAAGAACCTGATAAAAGACCAGACCATTGCAATGAGATCCTGCATCAAGTGGGTTTTGATGCAGAGTCATTTCTTCCTCTGGGAACTGAAAGAATTGTAAATGTACAGTGAAAAAATCGCATGGTAATAATTAACCTGCAGCAATGATCCCATAGACTACTTACATCTAATAACTAAACCCAGCCCTGCTTAATTTACATAACATACAGTAATTCTACTTGCAATATATTTTTCACTCACTAGATGTCTTAGTGCTCTGTAATATTCTGGACATGATCTCATTCTTGGTTAACTAAGTCTTGAAAAAGAACTGGAGACATGACATAACTGGATTCTTTAATATATTTGAAATCATAGTTGTTAGCAAACCCCCCTTCCCCCCACCCATGCATTTGAGAACCTTCTCTGCATTTAGGTATCTAAAATGTACATTCCTTTTTGCCTTCTGTGATGAGGATATAATCATATTCTATAGCACTAATTTTGCTTTTTAAGAAGGGATGGGCACTTTTGAATCTGAAAATAATTCTGTCAAACAAAACAATCCTAGCATCAATTAAAGGTCTATGTTGCTTCTCCAGTTATTGACTCGGTGGAAAATTAATGTTACTGTTCCCATTAGCTTTAGTTTTTTACCATATGGAGTTGTTCAACTTGATTTAAATAATAAAAAGACTGTGAAGCAAGTAATTAAAAAGAAAATATCACTTAATCAGTGCCTTAGGCAAATGGGAAGGAGTTTGGCTCTAAAGATATTTTCAATCTATTCTGTTTAGATGAAAATTATGATAGCAATGAATGGGATTTTTCTTTCATTTAATTGAATTCTGGGACTTAATGCATCACTAAGTTCTCTTGTTATTGCTGGAAGCTCGTTCTCCTCAAGTGCTTTGGAACTCCTATGTCATCTTTGGAACACACAGCACATCTCTTACCTTCCAGGCCTTCTCTCCTGGAGTTCACTTCTTAACCACCTAATCATGTTTTATCGCCTATTTCTCCTACTCCAGGTAAATCTTGATAGCACAGGCAGGTTACAGGAAGGTAAGGGAATAAAAGGACTTTTCTCCTTGTGTCACTAGACCAGTGTAAGAGAGGGGTGGAACAATTAATGTGCAGTCAATTCTGAGATAACAACTAGTTTGGTATGGTCTTAACTACATATATAACCAGTACAGCCGTGGGCTTCCTTTTGATTCCTATTTCAGGGAAGTAGTATGCTTCTTGTAGATATTACATATTAAGTTTTGTGTTGGTATATGTGCTTTAAAAAACCTCTCCAAATTTCTTCAGATTAAGGAGGCAACTATTAAGCAATGCAGAGGGTTCCTTTCACCACTTCTTTAAATCTCGATTTAATAATCTAATTATATCTAATTAAAGATTAAGATTAATCTAATAAAAGCAGAAAGATAGCTGATATTTAATTAGATTCTTAGAGGCTTGATTTTCACAAAATATTTCATAAAATGTTGTGGAAAGATCAAACTGCTGTGAAAGCAAGAATTTGACCTTACTGTTTTTTATATTGCTGAATATTTATGACTGGCTAAAATGTGTACAAAAGAACTAATCTGCACATTTTAAAGAAGTTCCAAAAATTAAAAGCAGCTGAAGAGAGCAGTTCAATATCTGGCAAAGGATCTAGCTGTATTTTTGATATTGATATACATGTGAAATACAAGGAATTAAATTCTATGTGTTAAGTCTATGTGATGAAGATTAAATGTCAGATTCCCTGTCTAAATTTTTACATGTGTCATTAGACTACAAATATTCAGGTTCCAATTTTTGTAAAAAATTGAACACATTAATGCAGGCATTGTCTTGTGGTGGTTTTCTATTCTCTGATCATCTGCTCCATGCCTGGAAATGGTTGTTGTAGCTTTAAGGTAGGTCCAGAGGAGGGGGAAAGCCTTGGGGCTCTTTCAAGGCCTCACTTCCAGGCTGTCTCATGCTGTGTGGACTGTTTTTTTTGCGTTTTTTTTTGCTTCGCTAGCTAGGTTTTTTTTGTTAGCTTAGGCAAGAAGGGGTTTTGTTTCCTTTCCCTGGCCTTGGAAACTGCAACAGCAATCCTTTGGTGGCTTTTTACTTGAATTGGATGGTTTGGTTTTGGTCTGAGATCAGAGAGAACAATCAACAGGAGAAGAATCGATGGGGACTGATGGGATGGAGAGAGGCTGCTCCATTTCGGCCCCAGACCTTGGAAGAGCCAAGCTGGGGAGAGGAAAGAATACCAAATCCACCTGCTTCATCTACTGTTGTCTTGGGGTGATTTTATGATACTCAGTTCCCTAATCATCCGCTTTGTGCCCAGAAATGGCTGCTTTATCTTTAAGATGAACCAGGGGCGGGCTCTGTTCAAACTCTCCTCAGCCCCCAACTCCCTTTCCCCCCTCCCCACCCCAGGTGCGGTCAGCTGAGGCACAGATTGTTACTTTGTTGTCTTCTCTGGATTAGTTTCCGCTAGTATAGGGAAGGAGCTTCTGGTTTTTTACTTCCCCTGGCCTGGCGCTTTCCACTGGAAAATCCTCTCCGTGCCTTTTTGTTTTGGTTTTTCTTTCTTTCTTGAACTGTTTTGGCTTGGCCTTTTTTCTGCTCCATCCAGGGAGCCAGCGTGGGGTGGGGGCCACCCTGAACCCAAGACTTCGGAGAAGCTGAACCAACACAAAAAAGAACATTAAACTCCACCAATTCCACCTGCTGTGAGGAGGAGACCAATGCCAGATACCCAACACGTTCCCAGCTGCCGCCTGAACTCTTTCCTCCCCTTCCCTGAGACAAAGAGGGGCAGCCGCCATCTTTGCCTCAGGACCACACGGTGTGGTGGGAGGTGGGCACTAAGGTTTTGAAATTTCGGTACTTTTCTATGTCTTGTGGGCACCCACCTCTTTTTTTTGTGTGCGTGTGTTAATAAGCAGTTGTAAGAAACAAGGTAGCCAAGTGTAACTTTGAAGATTTATTTGCTGCACCAGCTGAGACAATTGAGGATCCCTGTGGCAAGTTAGCCTGACAGACAGATAGAAAGAACACATGTGGGGAGCAGCCCTCACAGTGGAGTGCGGGAAGAAAACACCCGCCTCTTCTATAGGACACTGTCCTTTGTACCCCAAGGAGAACACCATCCCCTTCTCCCCGGTATCCTCCCCTTATTAACAGTCTGATTGGCTCGTGAAGATGTCATGTCCAGGGGATTGGCTCTTGTTAGTGGGGTGGTTCTTGCGCGTCAAATGATTTCCTGGTTCTAGTCCATTCAGCAGGCTGTATTAATCCCCTTATGATAATGAGTGATGACTGATCAGAGATCCTTCAGGGACCCTTCAGTTCCAGAACTTTGCAACCTTTTACTATTACGTAACCCTTACACCTCAACTGCCCATACTCCCATGACTGAACACTAATACAAAGAATAATCCTATTATTACCCTTCACTGAACAATATCTAATTAAGAACCTTTATAACAATTAAAATGAACAATTAACTGAACAGCTAACCAATAATGAACTGTTGAAAAATTAACACAAGATCTTTAACCACTACTAAAACCAACTCAAGTTAGTCCATTCATAACACACTTCTCTTTTTTGCCACTTTCACCTGCTGGTATCCATTTCTCTCATTGGCAGAAGAAGAGGGAGTTAGTGAAGCCCTTTCTCTTTAGAGGAAATGCTCATTCCAGGGCATTTTCTCCTGAAATTTTTCTTGAAACCAAGACAGCTGTGAAGAGGGGACCAACACCAGTGATTCAAGTATTTCCCATCTGTTTTGCCCAAGCTGGGGCATGAACCTTTTGTTTTGTTTTTTTTCCCTTGAGACAGGAGCTGGCACCATTTTTTTTCTCCCCACCATATTGCCTCTTTCCTTGGCATTTTGGTTTTCTTTTTTTTCCGGTGTGGGTGCCTGTGTATGTGGGGGGTAAGGTCTGACAATTCAATATCTAGCATTTATTCACCATTCATTGCAGAGTGGTTTTTGCCTAAACTTGTCTCTAAACTGAGACCATTGTTCATCCTGGTTTTAAGCTGTTAATCCTCATTTTATCTTGGCATCACTTGGATTGATGCCCCCTAGCTCTAAGCATTAAAACAATGCTGTAGAGCTGGTTACCTAAACTTTGGCACACACATTCAGAGATCAGACGCAGGATACTATTAACCATTCAGTATTTTAAGCATTTCAGCTGATGCTCTGCGACATCCCCTGCTAACACAGCTACACCTTGTATACATATGTATACTCTGAATGTGAATATATCTTGTCACTTCCTGGAAGAATTCAATGGTGGCAAGTCTCTGGAAACCCAAGTTAATGGAAAAACATTTTAAAGATATTCTTTGGGTTTTTCTTTACTTGATAGAACAAGCAGGAGGAAGCTACAAACAGGCAGCCCTTTATTGTGCTCCCCAAATTGTTGGGATGCTGCCAGCTCATAGCATTTCTTGTGGCTTGCCTTTGTGCTTATCTCACTCTGTTTTCTAGCATGAACTAGGTACAAAAATCCATAAAAAGAACTTGTTATTACTAAAAAGATTAATTGTCAGAGTGAAAGGAAGGTATGTTGTCTTTGACATCTAAGCTGTCAGCACATTTTATATGTAATATCTGTAGGAAGACTTAATTGCAAGATTGCTAAGATCGAAGCACTTCAGCAAAAGAGAGATTCATATAAAAGATTTCAGGAGTCTGCTCTGACATTTTGCATTTTAGGAGAACCATACCCCTGCAATGGACTTCTGAGTTGCAGGTTCCCACTTGGCCCCATTTTTGATAAGGTAATTTTTCCTACAGACTTTTTACAAGGGCATATAGTGACAGAGCAAGTGAGAATGGCTTCAAAATGAAAGGTGTAGATTTGATATTAGGAAGAAATTCTTTACTCAGAGGGTGATGAGGCACTGGACCAGGTTGCCCAGAGAAACAGGTTCCCCAACCCTGGAAGTGTCCCAGGCCAGGTTGGATGGGGCTCTGAGCAACCTGGTCTAGTGGAAGGTGTTCCTGCCCATGGCAGGGAAATTGGAACAAGACTCTTCCAATTCAAACCATTTTAGGATTGTAATAAAGATGCTACAGGGAGAAAAAGCCTAATTTCAGGTGATTTTTATCTGAACAGCCAGTTCTACTAATGCACAGAAACCAAGCACACTAACAAGGCAAGAGAAAGCCAGTTATAAAAGGGGGGGACTGCAGTACTGTTAAGTGTATAAGCCAGTATTACTCCAAGATAGTTTCTGTGATCACAAAGTTATCTTCGAATGCCGTTAACAAAGCCAAATGTTGACACAGCATCATGCATTTCTGATCTGAAGAGTGATGTTTATTTTAGGAAAAAGCATAACTGTGACAATTTTCAGTAAGTGTTTCTTGACAAGGCTAAACCTGTCAAGAAGGTTTTTCATTCTCTGAATCATCTTGTCCAAAATAGGACATAACTAAACATGTATGAAGGTATCATATTTTGTTTGTTAATAGAGTCATTGGTGTCTGATCTGCATTTTTGTTAATTTTTACTTAATAGGATATAGCTATAATCAGAATATTATGAAGAGTAGCACTATTATTTGTTGCCCTCTAGCACTTGTCAAAATATCAGATGAATGGAAAAATTTTCTGAATCATCCTTTTTCAGTGTCTGAAGCCAGACCAATTTTTAAGACAGGAAACACAGACTATTTTTAGAAAGAGGGCGCAGTATACACAGGAATTAAAATATTTCATTGAAATCAGAAATTACACCATTTAAAATCTGTAGGTAAAAATTCGTGAGTGATATGGTGAGGGGGATAGAGGTTACAGTGATGGTGGTAGGTTGACGGTTGGACTTGATCTTAAAGGACTTTTCCAACCCTGATGATTCTAAAATTCAGTGTTCTGAAGTAAGGCCCCTTATCTCAAGCTCTGAATTAAACCTGAATGTTAAAAACTGAGACTAAGCAAAGCTTATGCATATTGCTATGTTTTGTACTTCATCAGGATTCAAAAGGGAGCAAGTGGTACAATAAAAGGGAACAACAAAATTTTTGAAGCTGAGGATACTGGTATTTGTTCAGTTTCCTCTTCCAGTTTATATAAGTGTTTGTGAATAACTTGATGGTTTGATAGGGTGAGAGAGGAGGCAGATGAAGAGAGATTTTTTGAAAGATCAGGATCATCCTTCTTGTCATAGGAGTGGGTAGATGTCAGACCTGAAGGATTTCTGTCCTGATCATAATAATGAAATTATTGGACTTTCCATTATCATTTAATACTTTAGAAGAAAGACTTTGCAGCAACTGTTTGGGTTTTTTTTTCTGCCTACAGAATTGTACTTCTGCAAAATAACATTTTGCAGTGCAGGATGGTGGAACATTGTATTGATACAAACTGGATTCATCTGGGGTCAGCCCTATGCCTTGTTTTGTGAACCACTCTTAGTTCTGTGTGTTCATCCTCTCTCTTATGGTTGTAACCAACAGAGATGGATGATAATAAAACCCCAAACAAAATATACAGAAGTATTTCTGTTTACAGTTAGAAACATCCACTTCACTAACTTCCATGGATTTTAAATAAGATCGTACAAAGAAAGTCTATGTGATTCTGTTTTGTGAGGCCCGGAAGAAGTGGTAGTTCATATTTTTAATCTACTTCTTTACATATCAGTTTGAATGGTCTCTACTGGTGCTCAGTGAGTCTTGTCAGATGAAATTTTGGATTCTGGCCAGCAGTATTTCTGGCAGAAGTTCACCTGAAGGAAGCAGTACACTGAAGTATGATCCTCTGCCAAAATCAACTGTTCTAACAGTTCATCCTCTGGCCATTCTATCCTATCTGCATGCAAGAGTTTCCTTTATTTTTGTGTTTGACATTTTACTGTTCTTTTCTCTCTGGCTGCCACATATCACTATATTGTCAAAATTGTTTTTTTCAGAACACTACCTATTTCAGATAACCGCTTATCCAGTAGAGAATGGGAAATTGCATGGTTTTGGTATTTGTTACCTATTGATTTGGCCAACTCTGCCAAGATCTTCAGTAGCTTCTGCTGCAGGAGTTCTGTAAGGATGGGCATGCAAGTATGTCTGTATGCCTGGAAAGAGTGAGAGAGAAAACTATCTTACATAATTCTTGTAATGCTTCTCTCTTTATTCCAATGAAACTTTTAAATGAAGTAAAGGTCTGTTCTTTATTAAAATCTTGTCTGTGTTGCTGCCAGCTGTAGAAGAACTTTCAGCTAGAAGAGGATCAGGATTTTCCTCCCCTGTTTTTTCCTTTCCTGGTGTCACACATGCACATCCTGTTAAAAATCTTTCCCAGGAAACACCTCTATTAATTCCTAACCAAACCTGAATATACATTCTTTGGAGTGTAGGTGGCATGTCTGCAGTTTGATTTTGTGTCTGGCCATCTCAAGTATTTAGGCTAGACTGAGGGTAGCATTTATACTAATAGTTTGTACCGAATTTTAGCCCAGCTCTCAGCCGTAACAGTTACAGAATATCCTGACTGACTGTACATGTGACTTGGATAGTTATTCAATGGGCTGTTACCCAATGCTGCCAAAGCTTTGTTGCCTGAAGTTACAGTTTATTGATATATTATGGGGTCTTTATCCTCACAAAAATTACTATTTCTCCTAAGTATACTGGTGGCGTAATTCTCTGCATATATGGATCTAAGTGAAGGGCTCTGATATTTTTGTCAAGTCTTGGTTTAAAAGACAGGTATCTGCTAAGGAAGGCAGGAGCCTTCCTTGGAATAAACGATGTGACTTCTTTCCCCCCAAATTATTATAATTTTGAAATTAAGGAGCTTTCAGGCAAAGATATGAGGAATAGGAATAACAGTTCTTTACTCATANTGCTGCACAAACCCCTGGGGCAGCCGGGCCCGGTGTCCCTGCAGGACCCTCGGGAACAGCAGGGATGAACACAAATCCCGGGTGGTAGATGAGATGTATCAAACTCCGGAGCTGCAGCGGGACTCAGAGACATTTCAGCAGGCAGGGGCTGCCAGGGCTACAGTGCAGCAAAAAACTCGCAGCAGCGGCGGCGGCAGCAGCAGCAGAAGCAGCAGAAGAGCAGCGGGCAGGGTGGCCTCTCTCTCTTCCCGATACTAGAGAACAAGAGCCCAGGCTGTAGCCTGCTCTCCCTTGCCAGTTTTAATCTCGCATCGCATTTCTGCCCAACCAAAAAACTCCAGGCAAAAACTTTCTTCTTGTGGCCAGGTCCTTTTATTCCTCTTAAGTACCTAGCAATTTGTTCTTTAGCAACAAAACATGGAAAAAATTCTTTTAAGAGGGAAAAAACCAGAAAGAAAGAACGGGGAACTTATAAAACCCCAACAGTCAGCAGCAACATAATCTGTGTATTTGGTTAGTACCAAGAGCTCAGTTTTACAGGAATGTTCAGAGTGTAACTGATAGACATTATTACTTGAGTTAAGGGCTGGGTGCAGATCTGAACAGGCTGATAACACCTCTATAAGAAAATTCTTCTTGAAGATGTGTTGCCAGTATACTTTAAATAAAAATTTTTGAACTGGTAATTTTTGGTCAGCCTGAGTAACTCCGTATTTCATAGAGGTTTAGAACAGAAAATCCACTTATGCACCTTCCTTTTTGAGGTGGAAACATGATAGGAAATAGAGGGAATGCCTGGAGCCATTGAAACTGCCTGCTTAACTGGTTTTGACCATATAAGTGAATAAAGTTCAACTGCGACCTTTCTTAGGCTTGTTCCAAATGTGAAGTAATTTCTGGCATCTGAAGCAAATCCATGAAGTTTTAAAATCATGGCTCTGTAAACTGGGTTCTTCTGACCTACAAATAAACTAACTGTATGCACCATTTAAGATGTGATTATGAGCTGTTTTCCATCAATCCATATGCACAGTTCAGAAGGTCAGACACTGCCACAATATCTCTCCTGTTATTTTCAGGCTCTCATGTGTTATGGTTGCCTGGTCACATGGCATTTGGTTTCAGTTATTTTTCCATGGGTTTGGCTTTTAAGAACAGACACGTTTCAAGAAAAGTCCAACAAATTGTAAAGCTCACAAAGGCTGAGGACAGTGATTGCTTTTAGACTGGAGTAATTGAAAGGAGCAAAGCAACTTGTTCCAGGGACTGGGATTGTTTAATCTAAATATAGTGTGTCCAAGTTATGAGTAATGGCAGAGCTTGGTGTTGGTCGCTGGGTAAAAGAGCCACAAAGAAAATAGAGGCACATAGGATCATAGTAGCCCTTAGTAACTTTCTTAGTAGTTATTTGTAGTAACTTTGACCAGCTGTTGCTAAACTACTTGAAATTTAGAGGCAAACAAAACCAACAGTGGAGAGATGGTGTTCTTGTTTAAGCAAAATGCAGTAATTAGTTTGACAAATAATACAAGGCATGGAAGAGGGATTCCCTTCTGGTGAAGATACTGGTCCTTTGAGCTGTGACTCAAAATTTAAATGGGTGTTTTTCTTGTTTCTCTGGTTTTCACTGTAAGGAGTTTTTCCTAACATCTTTTCACTCAGTAAATGTAGATACCCTTTGTTTAAAGAGTCCCTGAGGATAGAGTAAAAATTCCAGTGACTTAATTTTAAAAAGTATAAACGATCAAATACTGGTGGTGCTGAAAGGAGTGTGCGTCTCCTTTGTTGTCACAGTACTGAAAATTTGCTATGGGCTCATAGATGGCCACCTAAATGATGTGGTAAGATTTTCAAAATCAGAAACTGCTCAATACTTGAGAAAATTTATTTACCTTGGATTCATTCCTAAAAATGTTTTTGAAAATAGAATGAAATGCCAGAATGAAATAAGTACAGTTGTGTAGCTGTGGATTGGTAGAATTTCTGGCTGGTGTAGAAATATTAGAAAGCAAGGGAGACCTGAGGCAATGTATGCTGAACTATTGCAAGTCATAAAGAATAGTGTTATATACACGTTAATGCAGAGAACATGCCATTGTGCAAGGAACTGTGGATGTGGAGGCCTGAAACCCTGGTGAATGTGACAGGATTTAATTAAACTTTTAGAGTCTGCAAATAAACTACTCAACACAAGTTTGATGCTGCAGTCCCAACACTTGTGGTTGGTTTTGGTTTGTATCTCACAGGGATGCACTTGAAGGTTGATGGAAGACGGAAATATTTAGAGAGAAGCTACAGAATAAGACTGTAGGGAGAATTCCTTTCCACTGTCTCCTACATCTCCTGGCTACTTGTTGCTCATGCTATAGGAAAGGTGTGTTCTTAACTTACTCTTTCAGTGCAACTAATTTTGTTTAAATACATGTGAAAATACAAAGAGCTGAGATTTGCCCATCTTTTTCACAAAATTCACCTCTTTTGTCACTGTTACTCTAATTCAAATTAAAATTTGATTAAAGAATTTGGTAAGGGGGATTTATAATACTTGCAGGAGTTTGGATGTGTGACAATGTTTACAATACTAAAAATACAAGTTTTTTAAGACATCTCACTTCTTTGGTATTTTTTCTGTGCACTAATGTTAAAATTGCTAGAGTACAATTAAACATAATACACTTCAGCTCAGAAAAAAGCACAACAGAGATAATGTAATACATCTACTGTAATAGCTCTAGCTTCTCTCATTACAGAACCAGACTGAAACGAGGGATAAAAAAAGTTGACGTTCTGGTGGAATATAGACATATTCTTACTTTCTCTCTACATTAAAACCAACTTTGATGTGTTCCCTAACAATTCTCAGTTCTGTTCCTTGCTGGAATGTGTCACCATCAGAGGGTGATATCATTACTGAGTGAAAGTCAGAAGCACGTGTTGAATAGTGTAGTGGAGTAACAGGACCTCATCTGCTATGGCATTGGAGGAGTACTGCCATAAACCAAAATGCACCACTATGTAACGGACAGTATTTGGTTCATGCTGGTTAACTTCACAGTGAACTAAGGATTAAAACTGAAAACATACAATATCCTTGCTTTCTAAGACTGCCAACAGTAATAAGAATATAATTTTTGTTGGGGAGTTTTTTTTGTTTTTTAGGGGTTTTTTTGGGGGGTTGGTTGTTTGTTTGTTTTTTGTTTTTTGGGAGGTTTTTGTGTATTTCTGCATAGGGCTGCCTAGTTCAACAAGGATTCAGTTGACTATTTTTAACTAAGGCCCCATTAAAATGGATTTGACTCTGGGTCACCTAGAGTTTAAGAAGTTTAGGAAGAGCACAGAAGAAAAATTTTCATGTGTGCTTTCAGCATGCCTCGTGCAGGGGCTACACAGCCAGCAAGCTATTTTGTGAGGAGGGCCAAATCCCTTGGACAGACCCAGATAAGCTGGGAAGGGACAGGGAACCTTTTGTTAATGGCAGGAAACCTATTATTATCAGTCAAAACTAAAAAGTATATATAGGTCTCCAAAGAGAACAGGGAGGTAAAAGTAGCATCACATTCATTAAAAAGCATCCATCCTCTGCCTGTTTCCAGCTTAAAAGTGTTAAGACCCTTTCTCTTGTTTTCTCCAGTGTATTTAGCCTATCTCCAAATTACTGTTTTCCTATCTCCTCATGATTCTTATTTACCTTCAGAAATTCCACCAAAAATCAAACACAAAAAGACAAAGAGAGAAGATAAATATCATCCTACCTTCTCACAGCTTTCTTCAATTTCTGAAAGAATATGTGCCTATGTAATAGTTTCCTTAAAGTGAAGGGAACTTTTACTTCTTTAGTGTATATTTGCAGTGGGTGAGAAGGGGACTACAGAGCAGTCTGTGGCTACAAGTGTCCAGAATGAAAAAAATTAACTGCATAAAAGCAACTTAAATTCATAGAAATCACTGAGTTTTAGATTTCATTCTTGACTAGGCTCCACTAAACTGAGAATTTGTCCCTTTTTTAATTTGGTTGAGGCATGAGGTTGTTTTGCTGGAGTTTTTACTAATGCCTCAGTAAGGCAGTGAACTTATTCAGGCTGGAATAAGCATTGTCCACAACTGCACAGCACCGGCTCTCACAGTGCAGTTCACTTACCATAAGGAAATCTGGAATTTGGATATTCAACAGATATTTGCAGCTCTGATTTCCTTCAAGATACTGATTGTAGGTAGTGCTACAGAGACAATGTATGAAATATTTCAGTATTGGGGATTTTAAAGATAAATTTTGATGTAGTTACTGAATGTCTGTCTAAAGATTTGGGTTTTTAAGTATGTAAGATAATAGCTATTTTATGATTTAGTGTGAGATGTTCTACAGTCACAATCATCTTTTGATTTGTATTCAGATAATAAGAGAAATATTCCTTTTCTTTGTACAAAAGAGAAAACATTAAAGCTAAATACGATTGACCAGATTATGATTTAAATCTCAACTTCTGGTGTCTTGGAAATCTTGGGTTAACAAAGGACCAACAGGCACCAGTGCCCTTCAGAGCAGCCTTCAGATGCCTCTGAAATAGGCAATGTCAATACTTGGAATAACTCGTTTAATTTCTGTAAATTGTGTTGTATGGCTTCGCAGGTTGGGTAGCACCAAGAGTTTGTCTAATATTCGACTTGGTAATCAGAGTGATCCCATTTTGTGGCTCAGGCTTTGTTTAGGTCTGGTATGGCAAGAGATGTATCAATGCCATTGCAGAGCCTGGTGCCTTCCATGCCAGCCCTGAGCAGTCCTATCTGCTAGAAACAGAGTCATGGGAATGGCACTGTTGTGTTATTTCTTTGTTTTGTATGAACTACAGACTGTGTCTGTTGAGAATTTTTCTGACAAAATGAGTAAATTCACTGAAATGGAATGGTTGCCAAGAAGGACTCAGCTAGCTGAGGCTCCTGCTATAGGGGTTTGGGGTTAAGAAAAAAAAAAAGTCCTTTGACATTCCAATTCTTATACTTTCTCCTTTTTCCATTCCACTACTGAAATGCTGCTTTCACTTGGATGAAGGAGGTGAAAATCTAATGGAAGCATTTCAAAAGGATGGAAAGCAAAACTGCTCTCCCCAGCCAATCTGTTCTGCTGTATACCCTCAGTCTGTGGACACCCTTCCCTCCAAATTTTCAACTCCTTTTGTGGTAAGGAAAAATGTTTGAGTTCTTAAATGCTGGCAGGTTAGGCAAATTGTTTCCCTTTCTGCTCCTCCTATGACTGTGCAGCCCTTGTTGGAGGGTCAACGTTGCTGGGATGGCAGCCAGAACTGAGGCAATTCAGAGGGGCTCTGCTGCAGTGGCCTGGTGAAGGAGCTGCTCTGAGATGCCTTTGTTTGGCTGTCATCAATGTGTCATTGTTTGCCAGGATAATTGCCCAGTTAATCCTAACTCGTGAGATAATTATATAAAGCTCATGTCCAGTGAAAACAGGAAATAATATACTTTGTTTATCTTTCCTAGGCATGAACTTCCCTTCTGTCAGCCTTCTGGGGACAGGTCAGTTATTGTTTGCTGGCAGGGAATATTGGGTGACAAATTAACATAAGGGGCATGGGATCAAAACCTAATCTCCCTTATTATTCAGGTGAAATCCCTGGTTTTAGGGCCTAACTGAAAGGCTGAGAGAATTGGTTTTTTTCAGCCTGTATAAGAGAGGGCTTTGGGGTCACCTAATAGCAGCCTCCCAGTGCTTGGAGGGAGCCTACGAGAAAGATGGGATGTTTTACAAGAGCTAATGGACCCCTGTTCTGCTCCCTCTGTCGGCCCCGTCCCTGTTCCAAAGTGTGTCTGCTCCCGCCATAGACCTCTGTTCCTCAGCCACTCCCCTCTGCTTCCCCTATTGGTTCCCCTGCTTCCCCTATGGTCCCACCTTTGTGCTGCCCCCATGCCCCCTGATGGTTAGCCCCAATGCTCTCTCCATCCCTACTACCCCATACTTAATCCATCATCCCACAAGTCTTGTCTTTGCCTCTGGACTTGTATATGTGCGGGGCTGGAATAAACATCTCTGAAAACTCATGCAAAGACCCTTCCCTACTCTTTCCCATCGATGCAAATGCTTCTGGAAGGTTGTAGCACCATATCACCCACTCTGTGCCCAACAGATAGAAATGTATATTTTTGTTCTCAAACACGCTTTCCTTTCCCTTCCAGGTAACATCTTGCAGGTCCACAGAGTACTGCACTATTTTAACATTTATTAGTTTTTATTATTATTGGCTATGTTATCCCCTGTTCCATCTGAACTTCTAGCTGGAAATTCTGCATGATATTTCATACAGTGCAGGTTTTTTGCTCCTGTATATCTTTCTGCCACATTTTAATCATCAACATTTTTATTTCTCAACTCATCATAAAAATTTGAAAAGTGCCTCCAAGAGAATTAGTGAATCCACATTCTGCTCATCCATCTTTTGAGGTTTTTTGGAAGCTATACTACTGTGCAGGTGTCATGGTTTGACACTGGCCAAATGCCAGGCACCAAGGAAGACCATTCACTTGCCTGCCACAGCTGGGCAGAGGAGAGAAAAACATTAACAAAGGGCTCACGAGTTGAGATAAGGACGCAGAGAAAACACTCCAAGAGCAAAACAGGCTCAGTTTAGAGGTACAAAGTGAATTTATTACTAAAAGGGTCAGAGGAGGATAATGAGAAGTAAAATAAGCCCTTAAAACACCTTTTTCCCCTCAGCCCCTCCCTTCTTCCCGCCCACAATGCAGGGAGACAGGGACTGGGGGGTTTGGCCAGTTTGTCACCAAGGTTTTCTTGCACTACTCAAGGAGAGGAGTCCTTCCCCTGTGAGATTCTGGGGTCTCTCCCATGGGAGACAGTTCTTTGTGAACTTCTCCAACTGGTTCAATCTCATGAGCAGGCATCCTCCCAAAACTGCTGCAGTGTGAGTCCCTCCCACGGGCAAACAGTCCTCCCAAAACTGCTGTGGTGTGGGTCACTCTTCCATGGGGTGCAGTCTTCCAAGGACAGGCTGCTCCAGCCTGGGAGCAGGGGCCCTCTCTCTCCATCAGGTCTCCCACTGGATCACAGTCTCCTCCCGGCATCCACCTGGTCTGGCGTGGGCACCTTCCCCACGGGATGCAGGTGGATCTCTGCATCCCCTGTGGATCCCCATGGGCTGCAGGGGCACAGCTGCTTCACCATGGTCATCACCACGGCCTGCAGAGGAATCTCGGCTCTGGCACCTGGAGCACCTCCTCCCCCTCCTTCTCCACTGACCTTGGTGTCTCCATGTAGTTTCTCTCACAAGTTCTCACCTCCTCCTCCTCTTCTCTGGCTAGAAAAAATATGTGCGTGCCCCACTTTGTTTTGATTTCTTCTTAAATATGTTATCACAGAAGCATTGCCATCATCACTAATGGGCCCAGCCTTGGCCAGCAGCAGGTCCATCTTCAGAGCCATCAGGGATTGGCTTTGCTGGACATGGTGGAAGCTTCCAGCAGCTTCTCACAGAAGCCACCTCTGTGGTGCCCTCGCTACGAAAACCAGGCCATGCAAAACCAACACAGCACACCAACAAATCAGATCAACACCTTTTGTCACTTGACTTATTCCCAACCACAAGAAAACAAGAAGTGTGGACTGCTGCCTGCTTGGTAACTTGCTGGAATAAGATGGATTTTGGAAAAAATTAAGGGCAGCACAACTCCAGTGAAACACCGCCCATCAGACAGGTCTCTAATGGGCTCTGGCCTTATTCTTTTTACCTGGCCAGCTTCTCCATCACCTTCCTCAGGCTGTAGAACCTGCATTTTTAGGGATGTCAAGGAGACAAGAGCTGGGCTGACATGACCTGGGCTGTACCAAGGGTCCCAACTGAAGCAGTGAGGGAGCAGTGGGGTCCAGAAACATCTAATGGCTAGTGAGCAGCTCTGAAAGGCCCTTTTGTTGAAGCATCTGGGTTCCCAGGCCAGCAGCAACAAAGCTGCACGTGCATTAACAATTTTATTCCAGAAAACAAATAGTATTTCACTATATGTGAAATAATTTCACCATAATTTATCAGATTTCTGGAAAATTTAAAAACAAAGGTGTCAGTTGAAATTTTGAATTTCAGAGATGTGCAGCAATAACTAAGTGGGGAAAAATAGTGCAAGGTACACTTAAGTTTCTGAAGTAGAATTTTTCTGAGGTAGACAACATTTTCTATGGCTCATACTCATACGATTTGTCCTATTAGTCAGCCCCCATAACATTTCTCATTCCAACCTGTGGATAAATGAAGTTAAATGTTCCATAGCTTCTGAGGATAATTAAGGCTATCAACTTCACATTACCTTCTGCTATCAGTTTTGTTGCTTTTTCTTTTCTGTTCTCTGCCTTTTCTGCTGCTATGCTTGTTCTGTGAATGTGCAACCTTGTCTGTACAAGCTCAACATCAGTCGAAAGACATTAGCTCTGGCAATGCGGTATCTGCAAACTCCCCTGATGAATGAGACTGTCATGGCACTTTGAGAAAAAAATGTTTTCTGAAGTCCTTATTTAGGGGTCCTCAATGAAAACAAAGATATTAGCAATGAATGTGGAACCAGTAGAGATGTTGAACTGTATCCTTAGGTATGTTCAGCTCTTCCTGCTATCAGCAGTAGATCTGAATTTGCATGCCCTTGCCCTGTGTTCACACACACAGCAAGAAAACAAGTTTTGCTGTTCTGCCTCATGGATTGATTTCAAGCTTGGCTCAGGAACATGCCACCTAGAACATGTGAAGTGCAGCCTTATAAAGAAGTTAAGTCGTGCCTCGCTGCAGTCACTGGTGGAACAACTGCTCTTTCCTGATCTGCAGGTGTAGTTGGAATTTTGGACTGCTGATTGCTGATGGAGTTGCTTTCTCCATGCAACTGTTTAAGGCTTATTTTCCATGCTGATGTCACTGGGTTCAAACCCCCAGCTAGAATTCACACAAAAAGTATTTAAAAGCAAGGAAGATCCTGTTGTGCTAGTGCTGTAATGGCATGCAGAAGATGGAAGTTCTGTTTCTGGCTTTGCTGCAGACTTCCTATGTGACCCTGCACTGAATCAAGGGTTAGGGTTATAAAAAGAATTAAAAGTTGATATTGCAGCTAGCAAGGTAGAAGCAAGAAACTAAGGTTTAATTATTAGCATATAGGTATAGTCGAGGCTGTTAGACCAAAGACAATATATCATGTATTTGACTCAGTTATGCTCTTAGAAGCAACAGGGAGGACATTCAGCATGGTAAAAGGGCAGGAACTGAAGAACACACCTGGCCTCCAAGATAGTTGGAGGCAAGACATGAGGCCTGGACTGTGACCAAAGGGTCAAGAAGACCTGGCAGTGGGACAAAGTAAAGAGGAAGACATCTGACTTCATCTTCAAGAGACCACCGACCCAAATTAAAGGAAGAACTGCGCAACCATAATGAACATTCAGCTCATTTTAATACAGAGTGGGGATAGGTGATGCATATGTATAGGTGTCTCAGGTGATTTAGATGAATATGTAAGACCTTTGTGAATATAAGGAAAGCCAATGCTTTAGAGAATCGCACATGCTTTTCAGAGGGTGACCTCACATGTGTCCAGCACTGCAAAATAAACATATCACTTTTCAACTTCAAAGAGTTGAAAGGTTTCTTTGTCTGTAGCACCTTTAGTGCATCAGCACAAACATCTTGATGCATCAGTTGCCATAGCAAACAGAGATATTGTTTCCTCCCTTCCACTGTCTGTCTCCCATACAAACTTTTGAGGACAAACATTTTTATTTAGGATTTTACAGAACAACACTTGACGCAGTGCAGTCCTGACTTTTGGCAGGGGCCATTAGCTGCCCCTATGCTACCAATAATAAATAAAAACCAAAGCAGCCTCGTTCTGTAGCAACAACAATCCCAGGAAGCCTGATCAGAAGCATGTGCACTGTCTAATGTTGCTGAGACCTGCCCTGGTTCTCAGGGCCTCACCAACAAAAACTCAGAGTCCGTTGATTGAGGGATCAGAAATCAGAAGGCTTTATTATGAATAGATAATTAGATTAGATATTAATATAAAAAGAAGATAGAAAGAAGGAGAGAGAGAACCCCTCAGCCTGCTCAGCTGCTGGAATCATCTGTGTCTGTGTCTGTGTGAACAAAACAGAACCAGTGTCAGTGTACAATACAAAATATGAAAACAAATGCCCAAATAGAAGTTCTTCTCTTTGGCCAAAGAGATAAGATACGATATTTACATTTCTGTCAACCTGAAAACAACTGCGACAAACCCAGTGCTGTGAGAATCAGTGCGGCACAAAGATGCCAGAAAAATCCTTTCAGGGTTAGTAACAGTCTAAAAAATATTTTATCTCTTATTAACAATTCCCTGGTTCACCTAGCCTTCCAAGTATTCTTGTGTAAAGTACCATTCAGTGCCAAAGGCCAACGAGCAAAGCTGTAGATTCTTCCCTTCACTACGTGAAAGAGGCATGGAGAAGTAGCAGCTGCTCATGTTCCGGCATCATGTTGATGTCCAAGTCTTCATAGTGAGAGTGGTCCCTGTGGAGTGGAAATAGGATCAGCAGCCAAACAGTGTCTCTTTCCTCAGTGTGTGCTAACAAACATGACAGGAGATTCATCCTGACCTTCATTTCCAGTGGAAGATATTCAGAATTGGCTATGTGTTTGATAGTATAGGGTTAAAAGGATTTCTTTAAATTGTAACTAGAACATAATGGTATAGAAGGAATGGCCAGGAGAGAGAGAGAGATCGGCTATTAGCTGACCAGAACAGAATGCCAGAGACCCCAGGAACAGAATGTGTAGACTCCACTGTAGAAATAGCAATTGTCTTATAATCAGATGTGATTCTGTATGACTCTATCCTGGTAATAAATCTAAGGGGAGATTGTTTCAACCAAACCAACTATAACAGGGGTTGATACGATATGGGGAACTCGAATCATGGGGGTTGGAGTTGATTCAAGCCATTGTAACTAGAATCACGAGGGTTGGATTTGATTCAAGGTTTAGAGGGGTAGCTAGGGCAGGTGCTGATTTTATGTACCTGTATAAATATTGCCAGTTTCTTGCCCTCGGTAGGCACATGATTTGGGCTCTGCGGCCCCTGTGTCTTGGGCGCCCTAAGAAAGCACCAACATATAATTGCCTCTGCGTGGTTATATGTTTCTCCATATGCTAACGTTGAGGATCATCTGCAAAGGTATGGACTCGGAATGGGATCATCTCTTGTGATGTTGCCCTGAATGCTGTGTTGGGCTTCAGCCATGAGTACATTTCCCATGAGGTAGGTGTCAGAGTCTGTAATGTTTTAACTTGCTACAGAAAAAGAGCCTTAAAAATATGATCACATATTTATTTGGGAAAGAGCTTTAGAACCAGGGTGTTACAGGTGAGACTTTCAAGCCACCAATCTCTGAGAGTGGAAAATGGCAACTGACCAATTAGTCCACATAAGTAGCTCTGGCCTTGAAGTGGATGAAAATGCCTTGCACTCTGAGAAAACTGTGTAAGAAGATATTGAAGGTTGACTTGATGATCTTGGAATTCTTTTCCAACCTTAGTGATTCTATGATTCTGACATTATCGATGTCTATAGTGGGGCAAGAGCACTCCGGTTAAACTGCTCACTTTCATGGAAGATTGCAGGAGTCTCCGGAACTTTTGTGGTGTGCAATGCAAAGTTTTAAGAGATTTATAGTAGCTGAGCAGTAGAAGGAGCATAGTTATGTTGGTGTGGTGATGCCTTAGCAAATACACTCCAATGTAAACAGGCCCTAAGACAGCTATGGCTAGTATTGGAGTATTGTCTCCTAATGGCATGGCAGGATGCTAACGGAACAGTAATTCACATGGAGGAGTGCCCTCTGCAAAATTATGCTGTCTCCCTTTTAAGGTGCTGTCACGTTTCTGGAGGTTTTCATCAGCCAAACATTGGCACAATGTTGTTTATCCTAACTGAGCAGATCACAGCTTGAAGGGATTCTAGGACATTTGAGTTACAGCAAAGGGATATTTTAGGCACATTTGGGGACTTTAAGAAATATATTGCCTAAGGAGCCAACACTTCAATCAGGTTCCAAAAAGAGTATATAAAAAACCTTTCTGATTAAAATAAATTTCAATTCTGCAGAAAGGTGAGAGAGGGAGGGAAAAGTGCTTGCTAAAGCAATTCCTGTCAGATACCTCTGCTTCCTTTCTGATCTTGCAATTTTCTTTTGTTTTCCAATGGTTAAAAGATTTCTTGCCCCTGCCACCTGCCTGTGAACTCATCACACCAGTAACACTCGTTTCCAACCATCATCTGTTTTCCTCCATTTCCAATCCCTGTCATCCTTTTTCTTTCTGGTTGCTCTTTTGTCCTTTCCTGCCAACCCTCTATATCCATTATAATGTTTTTAGTTTTGATTCTTGTTCCCCAATTGCAGGAGAATTTTGAATCCACCCATAATCTCTCATAACAGAACAGTATCTTGAGGTGCTTGCTTTGCTGTTCCTGTTCCTGTTAGTTAGGAGTTCTACAAAGGTAACTGAGAGTCAGTTCAGTGCCTGAACAAGTATGACTTATGTACAGAAGGTTTTTAGGTTGGTCACGCTCATATGACTCTAAAAATCATATTGTTAAAGGTGTTAGTGGGATGTGGTGAGCACTATACCAAACCTATACTTGCTGCAATCAGGTCCTTTAGCTCTTAAGAGCTGCGTTTGTGATTTGGTTCTTAGCTGATCTTGACAATCAGTGGGTGGGCTATCTTCCACAAAAAGAAACTGTTTGTGTTTAAACATTGGATAAACACTTGCAGGGGAGTATGTGCATTGTTCTGTCTTGTCATACTAACCAGCTTCCTGATGAAGAGCTCTTGCTCCCAAACAAGCAGAAAGGACTATTTATTCCCAAAGAGAGATGTTTTATAAAAAAATTAATATTACAAGATGAGAATCACTCTGAAGTGAGAAGAATTAAATTTGTTGTCCATCCATGGGTGGATACTTTTCAGATTGAAATGTGTTCTGCTATATGAGGAAATATATGACTATTATATAAGGAAAATTATCAGTTAGCAATGGATCAGGGGTAATTTTATTAGCCTTAGAATTGTTCAGTAATTTGAAATTATTTCCTTCATATTCTATCTACACATCTGCATAGCAGCTGCAGGCACGTAGTTCTCAGGGGCTCAGTTGAATTTGTAGAATTTCAGGGGTTCTGCCTGGCTATAGAAAAGGTCTGTTAGTTTTGCTCATGTTGGAAATTTAGGCTTGATGCCTTCCACATGTTTTGTTTAGTACTGTTAGTTTTTTTCTGTGCCCATAATTAACTCTTTGGAGGTATTTCTCTTAAAGCAAGGAAACTATAGTGTTGTCTAACAGTTTTCTATCATGTCCACTCCGAGTTTCTAACAATAGTGTCAGATGAACTGTGAACTCAGTTGGATTTTTTCCTTTGTCTCTCTTAATTGCATTCAGAAATCAATTCCTCTATTTGTGGAAAGCAGTCATTCTCACCAAAAAAGCGGTTGACAGAAGAAGTGTGTATAAAACACATAGAGAAGAATTTATAAGCCAAATTAAACCCTAGACATTACTTTTGGATAGCAGAGTGACTGTGACAATGTTTGAATTTGGTCAGAACACCAAACACAAGGTTTCAGAACAATATTTGTCAGCCTCAGCAGCAGCCTGCACCTCCTATTGCAGCTAGTCTCAAGGCTCTATCCTGAGCACAGTAAATCAGTAGTGGCAGGGCCAGCTGAAATCCACCATATGTATATATTCTGCAAGTGAAAAACATCAGGAAAAAAAAACACCAAAAAAGAAATGAAACAAACAAACAAAAACCAAACCAAATCAAACACTTCTGTTACATTTCTGAACCTTTGGACAACATATCTGTTCTCTGCGGTCTAACTTGACTGGGGCTTCTTACCAGACTGGCACTTAGAGAAAAGTGCCACTGACTGAATAACCACCATCATATGTCATCCTCTTCTGTTGTCCTCTTCTGTCTGTTGTCTAAACACTGAGATAGCTCTGCTCATCCATTCCAACAATTGTCGCCAGTTTCCTGTCAAACACATGAATTTTTAAGTGGGCCCTTTTGGGTATTGCTCTGTCATCTGGTGGGAAGCTGTCTTGGGGTGACTTTATGATGTATCCCATATCGCCTACTCTATGCCAAGAAAATGAATCTTGTGCCTTTCTGAGCCTTTAAACTGAGCCCAAGAGGGAAGAGAAAGAAAAAAAAAGAGCCAGACGAACTTTTCCAAAGCAGCTTTGTGCTCCAACTTCACTCTGGCTGCTGGTGCTGCCGCTGCCGCCACTGCTGTCCAGCCAGCTGTTAGGCTCAGTTTCTCCAGAAAGATATGGAGAGTTGACTTTCTGTGTTTCCCTGGGTCTTTGGTTTCTTGTTCTTGTTCTTCTTGTTCTNCAAAGAGGAGAGAGAGAGGGACCACACCCAAGGAAGGACTCTAAACTCTTCCAGGTTTCTCTCCACAGTGAGAGATTTTATTATTTAGCATTATTATTCTTTTCTTGTGTGTTTGTTAAATAAATAGTTTTGTTTTCTGCTTCATATTCCTCCGAGGAAATATTTCTTTTCCCAAACCTGGTAGGGGAGGGGTAACTACAACCTGCTTTCTATCAGAGGATATTTTTCTCCGAATTTGTCTCAAACCTGGACAAATATTACTTGGTGCCCAACGCATGGCTCAGAGGAAAGTGAAAAACCTGTACTAATTACATTTTGGTTTGGTGTTAATTACTTTGTATTGGGGTAAAGTAGTCACCATATTGGTTGAGTTCATAAAGTCTCTCTGGCTTGAGCTACTAATGTCTTTCTGGTCGCTAGGCCTGTTTAAGGTATTAATGTTTTTCTGGTCCTTAGGCCTCTTCACCTATCCTCAAATTGTTCTGGTTTTGCCCCTGATACGGAACTTTTGCAGATCAGGGGCACGAATCTGGATTTTTATTCTGCTGTGCTCAGTGATAATGATTTATAAGAAGTTAACAGAGGTCCTGGCAGTTGTTCAAAGTGTGTATGGCATGTGGTTTCTCTGTCCTAAACACAGTTCTAGCTTCAGTAGTCTGTTTTGGGGGTTTATTAGTAATTGCACCCAGTTTGTTAGAGGAGGAGGAGACGGGGTTTCCCAGCCTTTCATCTCCTTCCCCTTTAAATTTGATAGAAGCATAACGAGGTGTTTTTAAAACTATTTTGCTAAAGTTCTGGATTTGCTACTGGAACAGAAATTTCAGCTGGGATGAAAGCACTTACTTTTTGCCATGCAAGCTTTGAAAACATCAGTTTGTAAACCTAAGCCAAATATTTTCCCTTTAAATCTGCTTCATATTAATCTGTGTTGATCTCTGTTATTATAATACCTTCCCAGTGCCTTGACTCACTCCTGCTGCAGGCCTGGTTCACTGGAAGAGCCACATTTTTCATGCCACTGTGGCCACTCAACCCAGTTTGTATCACAGGAAACACATCCCAATGGAAAGTATAGTCCATTAAGACGTTTGGCACAAAAATGCGGAACTGGGATTCAGTCAGACTGAAAGGTGAAAACTGGATATTTTCTAAAGAAAATATTTAAACATGTAATGACACTTTGGCCCATATTTTCATATATTCTATATATATATTCTTTTCCATTTCTCAATGTGGTGATTTGAAAGTAAACCAGTGGGAAAAATTAACCCCAGACAAATACCTTGAGAGATATTTCAGGTCAGAGTTGCAATATAATCAAAAGACTACAATAAATGCAATGATACAGAAAAACTGGCTTAAACCCACAAAGAGTACAACCTGGCACCCTATGGGTCAGGGTGGTGGTTGCAGTCCTGTTGAAGTGATGGATGCAGTCTTGTCAAAAGCAGTGGTCCTGTGGAAGTTCTGGTCCAGCTCTTGCTCCGTCAAGTGTCCCAAGCCCCCAGTTATTTATGCTCAGCTCCAGGCAGGAATGCTCAGTACCTCCCTCGAGGCGGTGAGTTTCACAATGGAATTATATAATCCTATGAGTTGTAGGATATTTTTGGGAGTCCTTGATGGCCTAGGTCATTACAGCTGCCTTTTATGCTGGTGCAGTTGGGCCAATACTGCCCATTAACAGAGATGACCCCCTCAGGATGGGTGGTGCTGCTGCTTCCCCACAGGAAGTTATGCTGTCTGAGTTGCAGGGTTTGCAATTCAATATTGAATTTCAAATACAAAGGCAATTTCAAGAACAAAGGCAATTTCAAGAAATTACTTTTCATTAACTGCATGTAGGCTAATGATATCTGACATTGCTCTGAAATTTGTTGCACGAGATCCAAGTGCATTTCAAGTAAATTTTCTTTACTGATCCTGTTGAAGTAATTGATTAAACTTCCATAATCTTCAGTGGAAGCACAAATTCATCCTCTCCTGAGGTCTTTAAGCCCTTTCACTCTTTCTCTCCTTAACATCTGCCCTCCCTTTCTCTCTTTTACCCTAAATTTACTGATCTGCGTGGGCTTATTGCATCCATCACTAAATGCAGCTATTCCTGTTCATCAGCTTGCAGCAGTGTTATATAAACAAATGAGGATAAATATAGGAATTGGGGAATCAAATATCCTAGGGAACCTTACAACTTTGGGTAAAACATTTTAAATACTATTAAACCATATTTGTACATTTAAAATTGCACCGCCTTGTCTTTGCATGTGCTTTTTCTTCAAACTGAGCCAATTCTGTAAAAATTGCTTGAGTGCATGTTGGCAGATGCAGCCAGAAGCTTGCTACAACATCAGCATCAGATGCTACAACATCAGAATACCATGGATTCAAGACTCTCTCACCTATAGTTAAGGGTAGCTTTCTCATAAATCTAGGTAATAAAAAATACCACACCCAGTGAGATAAATTTAGTTGACTAAATACGTTTTCCTGTTCACTGTTTAATTTTCATACATTGTCTGTTCTTTAACTATGAGCTCATTAGTTTATATTCCTTCAGTTGAATTAGTGCAAAAGAAATATATTCATGCTGTGTAACTGTTTGCTCTGATATGTTATGTAGTTTTGCCTTTCAGGAGGCTGCCATGATATTATGCAAACATATCTGTTTATTCATTAGACCATTATGCTTATCACTTCAGCCATTTTCATTCCAGCTTTCACATCTTTCTGACTGTGTAATGTCCAGCAATTTCATTCCTATTTGGAGAACTTCAAAATTAAAGGAAAGGATTAACGGTAATTTAATAACCTGTAAGCAAAACTCTATTTCGATTGTCCTTGTTGTTTAACATTAGTTGGTGTATGTGCCAAAGAAAAAATGAAGTAATGGTACTTCATTTGGAAACTCAATTGAGTCAGGAGATGTTTGGAAGTCAGATGCACTTTTGGTTCATTGAAAGCCTGCAAATAGGAGCAGATCTGTGGGAAACATGAAAATATGTGCATTAAAGCAAAGGAGATGTCCATTAGTCAGCTTTACTAAAGTACATTGGTAGATTGGATAGTATTTCATTTATGGTCTGAAAAACAAATAAACGTCAGGTACATGCCTGTAAGCAGAGGTCCTTGAAGTCAGTGAGGTAACACTAGTATATTTTAGCTAAAATCTATCCTTGCATACAAACAAAAGTGGTGATGACTGGTCACTTTTAATGATTGCATAGGTCGAATTTAGGTTTCTCAAAATCTGGGCTGGTACTAGTAAGTATCTACTGCCCTTTCAACAGAATGAATAAAGGAACCCAGGTTGCATATATGTTATGGTTATTTTTGCCTTTTGTCATATTAATAGTAATATTACTTGGCTCTTACTAGCTTTTTTCCCCTCTCCCTTTCTTTTTTTTTTTTTTTTTTCTGTTAACAGCAAACTACATAAATGGATGCTTCAGTTAAGTTTGCACTCCTGCAAAGCTCAACTCCTGAACTGGGCTGCCTCAAACCCTGTGTTCAGTGGGAGTACTGGTTCTGGAGAGCTCTCCAGTGATGGGCACCAGTAAAATTGTTGGTTAGGTAAAGTACTATCACTCTTAGGCATACAGCAGAAATGAAGACAAAGCTTATATTTAGCTTGTGCCTAGTCAGCACTGAGTACTGCAGGGCTTCAAGACTTTTTTAAGGAATTATCTTTTACTAGCTAACTTTGGAAACAGAAAGCTCAAAGAGCTTAATGCTTTTTGGGGCAGATTTTGTATTGGCCACACAGTATTGCGTATCAGCAGTAACTCAAGTGAAGAAAATAAGACCATAGTGGGAGGTACTTCATTATTTTGTTTTGGCAGTATCATATTTGCTAGTATCAAACACATACTATCTTTATTTCCATTAAGTATTAGAACACGAATTTTCTGGGGTTTATTTTTGAGTACTTCACTGTGTGGAAATCCATAAAATTTCAGTGAAAAAGTGCTCAAGGAATTCTGACAAATCCTTCTGCAAAGCTATACCAGTGTGCTGGGGAAGGGGTGAGGAGTCTTTGAATTCCAAAGAAACATTTGTGACATCAGGAAACATCAACTGAAAATGTAGCCAAATTATTTAAGCTGCATGGTCTCACAAATTAAAAGTAGTTGAAGAAAATTATAGAACTAAATGGAAGAATATAGTGTTTTGAACAAAATACTGATATGCATTTTGTTTGTTTTAAAATTGGATCAAGAGATTCCCTGCTTTTTTACCATTGCTGAGTTCAGCTCTGGAATACTCTTGTCACATCAGTGGGCTTCAGAAAAATGCTAATAATTTGAAGAAAACACAGGCTGAAGCAATAAATTTTATTTAGAGGCAGGGAATAGTCCTCCTTTTATAAGTGCAATAGAAAGGACAGTATTAATAGTTTGGCCAAAAGCGTTGATGCTTTCCAGGTACCTGCGTGCACTAATATATATCGAAGAGAGTGACTGTTTATATTTGTCTTTTTTGTAATTATTTTCCTTTGCATTCTCTCAGACAGGTCAATTTTTGCAAATTATCAAGAAACTGATATTAAAATTTTGGTTTTACAATGGTCTTTCTTTTAAAAAGTTGGCTATAGTCAGTCTGTTGTTCCTTGCAGCTGTGCCCAGTTGGGCAAGTGTTGCCATCCATTGGGAGAGGAACAGATGGCCTTAGCTTAAGGTGCTCCAGTTCTCTGCTCTATATGTCCTAAAGTAGTGTCTCCCTGTGGCAGTGCATCCCCCCTCTACCCCTTTTCTAGGCTGCACTGCAGTCTGAGAAATGCTCTTTAGGCCTCAGCCTTGATGAACAGCCTCTGGGCTCAGCTCTGTTCAAGCTTATCAGAAAAACTGCTGCTATTGAGTTCTTGTTTTCCTTATGAACAGCCTTGGAAGCTGTTTTTCTTACCTGAACAGCCTAACATCGCCATTCTCACACTTTCAAAGAAAGTGCCACCCCAAACTGTGGCCGGGAGGAAACACTGTTATGGCTAAAGTCCAATCTCTTGCCATCCTATAAACAGCAGTACAAACTGAGACCCTTTGAGCTCTCCTGGACCACAGCAGGCAGTGACCAACAACCTTCCTGTCTCAGTTTGAAAGACAGGTGTCTGCCAAGGAAGGCAGGAATCTCCCTTGCAATGGAAAATAACCCCCTTCCCTCCAAATTATTATAACCTTGAAATTTCAGGGCTTTCAGGCAAAGATATGGGAAAAGGAATAACAGTTCTTTACGTGTGTATATATATATGTATAACAAGGCAAACGCACAGCCACACCAGCAGTAACAACAGACAGAGCAGAGCCCAGTGCAGCCTCTCTGGGCTCTCAGGCCCTTTCCCTGCGNTGAAACTAGACGGTAGCCGAGCAACTGGGATCCCTGTCCTGGGATGCAGGCATTGACAGAAGGATCAGGAAGAGGACAGAAACTCTCAGCCTCTGAGGCTAACTCCTGTCAAGTGTGAGGGAAAGGCATCCTCTCAAAGATGATCTAGTAGTGTGCCTGAGCAGGTGAAATGCCATGGAGAAAGGTATCCAGTCCCTGAGAGAATTAGCTGTACTGGAGGTAATCTATAGGGACTCAAATGACGAGCAGTCCCCTGTAGATCCAGATGATGTCCAGTGTACACAATCCATGTGGCAGAAGTTTGTAGGGAGCATGCCATTGTTGTACACCAACTCATTGGCATTGATGTCAATGAAAGAAGGAGAACAAACAGTGCTGATTCAGGCAATATGAAGATCATTTTTGTCTTCCCTACCTACCTGCACCTTGGCTGTGGAAAGACTGTCCATGGCACCCCTGAAAGAATTGAGTTGGACAACAGGACTCCTTTCAAAAATAGCCTCTTAGGCACCTGGGTTAGAGAACACAGTATTGAGAGAGCGTATCATATTGCCTATCATGTACCAGCCTCTGGGAGAATTGAACAGTACAATGGACTGTTCAATGGTCAAAAACCACATTGAAAGCACTGGGAAGTGAGATCTTCAAACATTGGGATCTACATTTAATGAAGGCCTCTTGGTTACACTGGAGCTCTACCAGTCAAGATGGCCCTGCCCAATCAAAATCTGCACATACTGTAGAAAGGGACAAAGATTCAGTGATGCATAGGAGAAATGTTTTAGGGAAGACAGTTTGAATTAGTCTTGCCTCAAGCAAAGGCAAACCCATCTGTGGGATTGTTTTTGCTCAAGGACCTGGGTGCACTTCGTGGGTAATGCACAGGAAAACACAATGTGTACCTCAAGGGGATCTGATTTTTGGATTAGAACAGTCTGTAATGTTGAATTGCATACATAATATTGGTTGCTGAACAACACTGCCACTGTTTGTCCTAACTGTCATGGACAGTGAGTATGGACTGTGTACCAATTGTGAGTTCCTGATGCAGCAACCAACAAACAGCCCACCAGCTCTGCTAACCTGGAAAACATCTGGGATGCACAAAACCCACTGTCAAGGACTAAACAAACTAAAAAGACATCTTGGAGGGATAGCCATTGACTACGGAAATTGCACCTATTCTTGTGTATATTTATATATATGTGTGTATGTAGTTGGAAGGTGTAGTATCTGAACATGATACAGATGTACAGGATAATTTCCTGGTTCCACCCAGGACATATTTATTTTCGCAGTAGCTGGGAGGGAGGTTATTCTATACCACCTCACATCATTGCCAGGGCGGGGAAAAGGGACTCTCTTCCAGGGAGAAGGATTTTCTTCAGGTTGAGAAAATGTGGTGGACAGAATGGGCTGGTATTTGTTTATTGTCAGGGCCTTTCTTTGTAAATAATTTCTTTTCTTATACCTTTTGTGAATATTGCTGTTTACGTTCACTTTCTTATCTCATTGTTTCCAAGAACATCTCAAATTGTTCTTATCTCAACCTGTGATCTTTGCCTTTTTTGCCTACAGATCTTTGCCAGTTGGAGGGGGAAGGGGAAACAGCATGTGGTTTTAGCAGGAGTACTAAATTGGAGAATACCATTCCCAAACCATGAAACACACAGTTAGAGAATCTAGTGGATTGCGTGCTTCCGGGCAAAGAGATGCTGTTGTGAGGGCAGGGGAGTGATGCAGCCAAGCAGAAACTGCAAATACAATGCATGGAACTGCCTCCCTTTCCTTTTGGAGTATGCCTACAACAGAATGACTGCCACATGGCATGGGGGAAATGCAAAAGAAGAGGAAAGGTTCTAAGTCCTTGCAGTTGGCAAAAAATAATCACATGCTGTGTCTGTATAATGTTTGGTTTCTTTGGCAGTCTTGTAGAGAAGCCAAGAAACACATAGGATCTTCCTCCTACCTGCCCTGTTCTTGTGTGTATGCTTGTCAAAGTGAAAGTTGCGTGGAAGCAGTACGGAAAAACACAGTCATGAGCACAGCATTAAACACAGCAAAGGACAGGAGACAGCTATGGACTGCTGTGACTAAAAGCAAGAGAATTGTGTCCTGCTCATTTCCAGCCATGCAGTGGGAAGTTAACCAGCTCCTCTGCATCATGAGCAGTGTTTCAAAGTATCCTACCACAGTGCTTGCTGGAGCAGCTGCTTATCACTCTCTGCCTTTCAAAGGCTTTGTATGGTCTCTAGTACATTTTTACAACCACACTCCTGTCTGAATAAAAACAGGGGAAGATTTCAGAAATTGAGTATGATATCGTCTGAAAATTTGTGTATCTTCTCCATATCTGTTGTTCTGTGATTTATGCTGCTTTGAATGTATCCAAAAATAACTTGAAAGAGATGCATAGCTTGATTACTGCCAACATGAGTAGATACTGATTCAAATGGCTGCTTGGAAAGGAAGGGTAAATAGAGAAGTCATCTTCTGCAATCCACATCCAGTGTTTAGACCTCCTGCCTTACTTTGCTTGAGGTAATGGCCAAAGACTATTATCATGGCATGGTAACAAAGAAAATCTGCTTTGAAGCTATTGCCCCCTTTGTCATTAAAAATAATTAAAAATACATAAAACTTCTGACTTTGAATATATTTTGCTAACTAAGCCAGCTCATATCCTACAAAACACCCCAAAAGCAAAAAAACCTAATCCTTTGGTTGACCAGATGCCCTTGACACCAATGAATAGGAGCCTTGGGGCCACTCTGAATTGCCATGACTCTGCTGAAGATCCTTTTAAGTAGCCAGGTAAAACAGTAGCTACTGCAGCTGTTTTCTTGTCTCTCAGCACTATCCTGAGCAGATGTTACAGGAGATTGGGAGATGCAGCTCTCCCTCCCTTGTGATCCCAGGAGAAGCTGACAATTCTGACGTAACAGCTCCAGCACCAGGGTGGAAAGGGTGGCTGGAAAATGCCTTCACTCCCACCTCTGATATCTCATTCCATGTCCAATAATGAGATTGGTTTCATAGGAACTCCCCAAATAGCTGTCCTGTCTCTGTTTTAGATAAATTTTGTTGCTATGGCTATTTTCAAGAGGTAATATAGCTAATTCACTGTCTTTGACAATTTCCTTTTCAACTTTAATCAGATGTTGTATAGAAAAATAAGTTTCTTATGAGGAGTTGTAATTTATTTTCCTTTAGTTTTTGTTTTGGTGTGGGGTGAATTTTTTGTTTATTTAAAGGGGATTTTTGTGTTCTTTCCGCATCTTAGTCTTTAACATAATTTTTGTCCAACTGGACTGGCAAAACAGGATGGGGGATGTTTTGCTCTAAGTTTAAAATGTGTATCTAAAATATATTATGTTAGATTTTACCAAAAGTGATTTCAGATTTCCACCATGAAACTTTCAAATATGGACTTGCCCTGACGAGTCCATATTTATGAAGGTGCAGATTAAAGTAAAACTCATTTGCCTTAAGGAGAATTTGAGACAAGATCACTAAGTATTTTCTCTGATTTGTGACAGAGAAAAACAGGCTACAGAATAAATACATGTTTTTCAGCTAAAACTAGGACATGTGATGTAAGTCTGCATTTGATTTGTTTTGAATTTACAAAAGAGTGACCTTATTACAGCCACTACAGCCCAAATGTGAAACAGGACTGCATCTGCCTTTTTGCCTCTGGATAACATGACTCTTGTGTGTATGTAGATACAATAAAACCATTTTAGATCTATCTGGACATACGTACTTGTATCTCAGTATATTTCAACTTGCAAAGCTGGGTGTCTAATCCAGTTTTCTTTCCACAATAGGTATTTGGAGATCCCTCTGGACTCTGGTTTACCACCCACCAGCCAAAAGAAGTTGGCACATGCAGCAGGTGGCTTAACAGCAGCTGGACTGGAGCCTGTGCTGAAGTGATCCACAGAGATCTGAGTGTACTGATAGGCCCAAGATGCCACTTACTTGCAGCAAGCCTCAAAAACTAGATAGAAATCTTCTGTATAAAAGAAGATTTTAAAAAAGTATACATGAAAGCAGTGCTTTGGGATTAGATCCAACATTCATTGCGACAAAATGCAGTGGGAGGAGAAGAAAGCTAGGACAAAAGAGAAAAGGCATTTGCACATAATAAAATGGGTATGTACTTTTTTCTGTTTCTCCACCTGTGTCGGATGCAGCCACTTTCTGACCACAGCCTGGTTAGTTGATGTATAATGAACAGCACAAAGTTAACATAGCATTAGAATTTCTGGATTACAACAGCTGAGTGAAATCATGTCCTCTACCACTGTCTTGGTTTGAAAGACAGGTGTCTGCTCCCTTGGAATGGAAGATGCAACCCCCTTCCCTCTGAATTATTATAATTTTGAAATCAAGGGGCTTTCAGGCAAAGATATGGGAAATAGGAATATCAGTTCCTTACTAATATTTATACACACACACACACACACACACACACACACACACACACATATATATATATATGTATATAAAGCAAGGCAGGAGAAAATACTGGTTTAAACTGACAGTCAGATACGACCTGACACCCTGACAGTCAGGGTAACAGTAGCAGTCCAATAAGGAGGTGGCTGCAGTCCTCCTGAAGTGGTGGATGTAGTTCTGTTGAAGCGGTGATCCTGGAGAAAAGTCTGGTCTTCCTCAGAAGGTCCAGTGGTAGCTCTGTAGCTCTTGCCCTCTGGATATCCAGTGGCAAAAGCTGTCTATGGTTTTCAAAANAGTTCATGGAGATGGTGATAGAATACATGCTTTTGGTCATGTCTTACTTTGCAACCCAGGACAACCACCCTCTGGATACAGCCCAAAAGCTTCTTCAATGTTGTCTTGCAAGCACTTATTGCTTGCTGCTATAAGATGGCAAAAACAGTTGGGACTTTTAGTCTATGAAGGTTGAAGTACCCATGCTGGGTGACTGGCATCTATCTGTACTGCAGGTACATCAGAAGTCAGACCTATTTTAAAGCTTTGGAATGTCATTCTTTTGTGTGGTTTTGGAAAAGAAGGGGGAAAAACCCATTTGGGCCTTCCTCTGCTATTTAGCCTGACCAGGTATCAATAGTCATCAGGAGATCTACTTTGCAGATAGTTACAGAAATACTCTCTTTTTCCAGTATGACTAAAGTATTAAGCAAAGGAATTCAGAATTAAAATCTCTGATATAGATAGTAGCTGGATTGTAAAAGTTGAGCAGAGGGTTCTTAGGCACAAGCATAAGTTTTGATTTACATCAGGTTTGTCTGGGTAGTCTGACTCTTTTCCAGTTTAACTGGATATTGTGCTCATTGAGACATTACAGGAATTAGGTTTTTTTACTTGTGCAGGACTTCATGTTTCCACTGATGAACAGTTTTTACCATTATTTGTACTCCATTCTTTTCAAAGCTATCAGTTTAGTTATATATTAACTATGTGTTAAGTATACAGGGCAAGTGTTAATGGATTCAGGTCTAATAATGTTTACAAATATTTTTAACTAACAATAATGACTTAATATCTGTGTGCAAGATGTTATATGTGAGATTAGATACAAGCCCAAAACATCAATCGGTTCCATAACAGCTTTTAATAAAAAGAAATTTGAACAAAAGTGTTCAGAAAAGTATGGAATAAAAGCAGAAAATGTCTCTTCCCTATTAATACCTGGTATAAATCACAAGCTGTCTTTGTTTAATAGTTACAAATTGCAACATTCACAACATTTTTATATGTAAAATATCACAGTTAATGCAGAGCACTGCTGGAATACATGAATATAGGTATTAATCTTTGCTCAGCTTTGTCCTCCTTTATAGCAAAGGCAAAAAAATATTTTCCTCATGTTTCCAGAATTAATCATTCAAGGAGGTAGCGAGAGATTTAAATACCCCTAAACCCCAATTTGTTGCACTATGTCATGAAGTCGTAACTTTGACAATGACATTTCACTATTAAATAAAGATGACTAGATTCAAACTGCCCTATGACATAAAAGCCTAATTGAGTTTTATCTGTTTATTCAGCTGATATCTGTTGACTGTAAATGATGAGTAGAAGCTATGGAAATGTTTGCAAACTGATTTTAGGTCATAGAATCATAGAGTGATTTGGGTTGGAAGGGACCTTAAAGATCATCTAGTTCCAATCCCCCTGCCATGGGCAGGGACACTGTCCACTAAATCAGGTTGCTCAAAGCTCCATCTAACCTGGCCTTATTTTAATTTTATGATTATTTAATTTTGTAGTTATAGTTCTATTGTGTTACCCTACTAAGAAGAGACTAGGATTTATTTGACTTGGAAGGAATAGTTTGAAAATACACAGTTGAACAGAGGGATTTGAGGGAGGAAGTGTGTTTATTTTGTCCAGCTCACAGCATGGTGAGAGGCATCCTGTTAACTCCGTAGCTATAAGAACAGTGGAAAATAAACTCAATGGACATGTTGTTGAGTATAAAAACAAGAACTTTGAAATTCCTTCTTTTTCCATTTGGCATCTGAATATAGGGAAAAAACTCCACTACTTTGGCTGCAGTAATTTCTACACAGCATAATTTTTATTCAAAATCCAGAGGAGAGGAAAACATCCTAAAGACCTATTGGAATCTTTCTCTTATTTGGTGTAATAAAAATGGATTTGGGTTCAGTTGACACATTTCTGTCACATGCAAAGTCAATAGCTGTGGGGCTGACATTTAGTGGATCTTAGAGAGATGCAGCAGCAAGCCTGAAAAAGCACTTTCTTCCCAAGGAAAAACTTTTTGCTTTCTAAAGAGAACAATCTTGTAAACATTTTATGTTCTCAAGTAGATTTTTAATAGAGATTTGTAAGCACTCTTTAGTTTTCAAAATAAGAAGTGCTGTTTTTTCACTTTTACTTTGTCACTTTTGTTTTCAAAATATGCTCTTTCTCATCCAATGATTGTAGAGAAGCATTGTGCCGTTTAGCCAATCAAGGAGCTTTAGCAAAGCAAGGTATAACAAGCAAAAGTTAGAACAAATAAAGATCCTTTCTTTTTCTCTCAACCTTCTGAAAAATATCAGTTTTTGCTCTTCATTTTATGCACCACAGCGACAAGTAGCCATTTCTGCTTTGTAGTTTCTAGGCAGCAAGCATCAGCAGCATTCCTCCTCCTGACTTTACTAAAAAGTCTGCTGTACGGATCTTAGGTCTGCACATGGCATCTGATAGGATTTCTGACCCTGTCTGTGACCTCTACACTGAGAGCAATTTATCTTCCTAATGCAGAGGAACATTAATATGATGCATTCTTTGGTAAGTCTATGGTTTCTGAGCTTATGGACTTGAAAATGTAAGAAAAATTATTTGTGGCTCTTATAGTCAAAACATGTACAGTGGGATATAGAGAATACAGCTTCTGTTCAATGACATAATGTATGACAGCGGAGTCCTACCTAGAAAGGTGTGTATTTAAAAATAACACCACGGCAGTGATTTTTTTAAATTTTGATAGTGAATTTTAGTTATGATTTATGCAATAAAGAATGCTTCTCTGAAAACAGAGGAAGATGCCATTCATGACAAAATTTAGTTAATAGTTTTTTCGTTTTACCTTTCAAGCTTTCTGGGGAGGACAAGAAGATACATAGAAGGCATTGTGATCCCCAGTCAGTCCAGTAAAATGATAAACTTTCAAGACACTTAGCACACTGATTTTGTAAAAGCACATAAACTTACAGATGTAGCAATATATTTCCTAGATTCAAAGACCAGGGCACAGATAAATCTTAAATTGTTATGAACAGCATGTTTTTTAGCTTATAGAAATAAAAAAAATATATTTATGATAGAATTACAGAATGGTTTAGGTTGAAAGGGACCTTAAATACCATCTCACTCCACCCCTTCTGCCATAAGCAAGGACACCTTTCACTATCCCAGGTTGCTCCAAGCCCCACCCAACCTGGCCTTAAACACTTCCAGGGATTGGGCAGCCACAGCTTCTCCGAGCAACCTGTTGCAGTGCCTCAGCACCCTCACAGTAAAGAATTTCTTCCTAATATCTAACCAAAACCTAGGTTAGGTTTAAAGCCATTTGTCAGGTTAAAGCCATTATCCAGGTTCTATGACAAGCCCTTGTCAAAAGTGATGTTAGTTTCTAAAAAGAAGACTCATTTTTATAATAAAATTGCAGTTGTCATTGAGGTTAGATGATCTATGTTTTGCTCATTCTAGTTAGAAGAAAGCTCAATCCCTATTCAGGACCGTTTTCTAAGGAGCCGGAGCCTTGACATGACCACATCCCAGTGTGCATAGGCACCTTCCAGGTGGCGTGTCACTTCCGAACACGATGGGTAGCTTTGGCAACCATGAAGCACATGCCAGTTATCAAATGTCACTATGTCTCCTATAAATGATGCACTAAAGGTGCTACGGACAAAGAAACCTTTCAACTCTTTGAAGTTGAAAAGTGATATGTTTATTTGCAGCGCTGGAAACATGTGAGGCCATCCTCCAAAAAGCATGTGCAATTCTCTAAATCATTGACTTTCCTTATATTCACAAAGGTCTTACATATTCATCTAAATCACCTGAGACGCCTATAGATATGCATCACTGTCCTGGGTTATAATGTAAGGTGTGTCCAGGGGGGTGTATTCTATCACCATCTTCAGGTTTCTGTTAAAACCAGGTGGGACAGTGCTCCCTGCCTCCTCCCTCTGTATTATCTTCTGTTAATGGGCCCATCAGTGCCTTGCCCATGACTCAGAGATAATTTATTCCTGGGCTATCTCCTGTTAAT
>VZTN01001389.1:5009-20432 GCA_013400515.1 Erpornis zantholeuca | reverse complement strand
TCCAAGTATATTTCTCCATCATCATCATTATTATTATTATTATTATTATTATTATTATCACAGGATTGGAGAAGGCAGGACAATAATTCCTGCTGGGCATCTGGAAATCACTGTCGTGTCCCTTGTGCATGTAGACATCAACATCATTTCTTATGTTTGTCAAGCATTTGTATTTGTGAAAGTCATCGAAATTATCGTGCTAATGCCACAATGTCTTAGCAAGTGGATGTTATCTATGCATTTGTGGCACTGCTGATTGATTATAAATAGGTATAGGGAATGATGCTTGATTATAAATAGGTACATGGAATTATGCTTTTAGGATGATTTGGGGTTTCCATTCACGATTCACTGTTACCTTGTAAATATGTATATTCAATACAGTGAAAATAAATAGGGTTTAATGTAAAGTTATATACACTAAATATGGAAGACTTCAGAGGGTTTATAAACACCAAAGCAGACAGACTGCCTGATCAGAGAAAAAAATGAACGTTCACTTGCCTGTGAGACAAAAAGGATTTATTACGTTTCCACCAAGGAAGAGGTTGAAAGTTTAATGTTTGGTACCTGTTGGCATTTGAATGCAGTTTTGTTCTCCAAGAAGCCTTTGTAGGATTGGTTCTATTACTGTGTTCTATTACCTTGCTTCCTGTTAAATTTTCCCATTTTTATGGCAGTAAGTCAGACCACAAGTTAACTTCTTCCATGTTTAATATGCTTGGATAATGAGAAAACTTCTAAGAAATTGCAATGGCAGAGGTTATCCAAATTTCACCTTTGTTTTCTCTTATTGTTTCTATTCAAATCTTGTTCAGCTGGAAAACAGTTGTGGGGAGTTGAGAATAAAATTGTACATCACTGCAATCATACTTTAATTTTATATGTTTTTTAGGGTGCTGTCTTCAAGGTCTTTCTGCTTTACCTGCCCATGGAAAGGAAGCAAAGCAATTTTAATTGATCCCAAAGAAATCAAGGGATCAGTCAAGCACTGATACAGCAGAGAAGGTGTCATAATGCTGATAGTTCTATAGGCCTCTCCTAAACTAATCTTACCTGTCAGAAAAGATTATTCTAAAAAAAACCAGTACATTCTTTTATCCAGGCAAATAGGACTGGAATAGGGGGGGGAGTTTGACAAAAAATACAGAAGTGAAACTGAAACACTAAAGCAGAGAAACAAAGAAAAAAAATTAGGCTAAAATAATAAATCAGGTAGAGTTTTTCATTTGGAGAATTCATCCATTCATTCACATCTTTGTAAAAATGCATCATTAAAGAAACGTGGAAAATTCTCTCGGGCAGGCCAAAATAAAATTTTCATATTTTCCAAGTCTCTCAGCCTCATGCATTATCCCATCTTCGCAAACATTTTACCTTCAGTGGCACACTATGGGCACTTACCACCGAGTCAACAAGGAACTGAACTCCCTCTTTTCTTTTCCAATTCCCCCCCAAGCCATTTTTGCTCCTCGCTCTGTGTATGTGTGTGTGTGTGTGTGTGTATGTTTTTCTTTGCTTATCACTTGTCTCTGAGATCTACTGCATGGTTATCAGTGTGATAAGCAGAGACAGCCTGCCTAGCTCTGCCCAGTCTTTTAAAAAGACGAGTGAAGAGAAGGAGCCTGACTAGATAAACCAGATGACATCCCAGGCCTGAGAAGAGAGCCAGGGTCCAGAGCAACATCTGCTGTGGTCAGGCTGCCAGCCCAAAGCATCCATCCGAGTCTGACCAGTTGCCATGGATCCTGGGAGCATCAACAAGAGCTCTATTTCTCCTACCTTTGCCATCCCCTCCTCTTTTCCCCACTGCTGTCTAGTGTTTTGACAAAGGTGAGGGAAACGACCACAGCTCCCAACTCAACATTAAATGTGAAAAGCAGCCCTTTACTCCTCACTATGGAATGGTATTAGGAAATAAGAGGCTGTAATACCACTCTTTATTCTAAATAAAGGAACCTGGCCCATTTGAAACGTGTACATTTTTCGTAGCGACTCAATTTTTTGGTTTAAGATTTGTTTTTGTTCTTTGTGTGCTTGTGTTTAATTCACCCTGTTCAGGGACAGATGTAGTGTGGATTGAAATAAGGAGGTTTTCTCAATGTGGCTTTGAAAACGGTGTGGCACTACAGGGGTCCCATCTGCTATACTAAGCAGAACCAGTATCGGAGATCTAAAGCCCCCTTTTCCAACTGGTAAATAAACACTTGCTATTCAGACTCTATCTAAAAATTGTGATGAATTTTTAACATATTTTCCATCAGCTGAAATCCATAAGTCATGCTTGACTGTTTCTGTGACAGAAGCATCTTAAGATATTTTTCTGTTTTGAGTTAATTTATTCTGTCTAAACTAGAAAAATATAAGAAGCTATCACAAACTTCTCTCCTCTGTCATTTGCTCTCATGACAAAAATGCATAAACTGGATTTTATCCCTGGGGGAACGAGCACAGCGAATATGTGGGGGGAGAAAGGGAGATGGGATGTGAGTAGACGTGGAATAACTTAGTTACAACTTTGATCCACAGAGGATTTCCTTACGTAAGAACAGATTTGGTTTGGAATCCAACTCCTCCCATGTGCTTTTGATTTAAGCCTCTATCCATGCTGGGATGATACTTGGTAGTACAACAACCCCATCCCTACTCTTTTTTTTTTGTTTTTTTTTTCCTTTTTTCTTCAAGGAGGCAAATAAATCATGAATCCAAAACATTTTTTAGTATGGACAAACAGAGAAAGACTGTGGACTGGGATCAACCCCAAAGAGGGCTCATGCCATCCTGTTCATTCAGCCCTAGGGTCAGTTCCAGCTGCCTGCCAAGACAAGCAAGGCCAGGGAGACAGAGCTGCCACTTCAACACAATCTTAGTCAAGAGGCACCTTATGGAATGTCCAGGTAAGATGTGAACCCATCCTTGCTAATACTTGAAAGCTTGATCCAAGATGCCCTGCAGCCAATATAAATACAGAAATTGTTTTCAGGGGGTGCTTGAAGCAGCATGAAGTGAAATAAGTAGGATTGAATCAGTTACAGGAACTTGAAGGGTTAGAGGAGGGACTCCTGAGGGCCTGAAAAGTAATAAGAATAATAAAAAAGGAGGGGACAGCAGAGCAGGAGCTGGGTGGCAGATGTTTGCTTGCTCTGAAGAATAAAAGGAGCAATCACAAAAATCGATAGCAAGCCTTATTAAAGGTGAGCTGGGTGCTTTCACTTTGATATTTTGCTTGGTTGTATTAGGCTTAGATACCTCACAGGTCAGGTATTTCAGACCCAGCATCTCTAGAGATTCCCTGCTTGTATTGCAAAGCATTCCCTCCAGAAATCTGCCACTGTCAAGTGTACTTTCCAGTCCAGAGGGGGTGAGAAAGTGAGAAGGATAGAAAGGGGAAGAAAAGGAGAGAGAGAGAGAGAGAGAGAAATAGAGGCAAAAAAGATTAAAGATGGAAAGGGAGACGAGGCAGGGAAAGATGAGAAGAAGGGGAGGAAGGAAATGTCCCCTTGTTCTGTATGTCTCCTTATTTTCGATTTTCAGATTCACTCAATTTTTCTCTTGGACCATGTGCTCCCGAACAACCTGTACAATTTCCCTAAGGTGAAAACCTCATCTTGGAGAGCTGCAGTGAATATTATCCCAGGGTCTCAAAAATGCCAATAAGAGAACAAATAATATTTGTTCATGATAGTGTTCAGTGCAAACGATGACTGATTAGTGTTATGTGTGACATCAACAGAGACAGTAATCAAGGTTACTTTAGCATTGATTTTTTACAGAGGTGAAGCCTCTTTGATGTATTACTCCATCAACACCTTCAGAGCCAAACTTTGCACATGAAATTAATCCCAATTAATTATAACACTTGTAGATAGTCCTGGGCTCTTTTATGTTGCAAAATAAATATTAATTCAGTGGCATTTTTTTTTCACCTTGTGCAGCTTGTGTGACTAGAAGGGGAAAAAAACCAAAACAACCCTATTGATCAGTGCACTGAAATATGTTAGAAAGTTTTGGCACCTGAGGTGGTCTGATAGGTTTCTTGCCTGGAATCAGTTCAAGGCATAGCAGGGGAATTCAGGATACTGGATCCAAATAATTTTGACTTTACTGATACATTCATAGAAAAAATATTGTTTCCAATATATGAAGAGGGACAAAGATACATATATTTTCACAAAAATATACATAAAAGAGTGACACTTCCCTACAGGGGTAGTGCCTGAGGACAACTCAGAGATATAATTGTTCCGCAATTTTTTTTCTAATATTACTGATTTTTTTTATTAGCCAGAGTGATGAGTAAATTTTTGTGACTTATGTTGGGCTGTCTTCAATTGATTTCCTCTGGATAAGGAAGAAGCCATGTGTATCACCTCCAGTCCTTTGAAATTGACCCCAAATCCCTTTTGTGTGTGTGATACCAGTTTCTTCTGATTCTCAGAGTTTAGGACTCTAATTCTGATTCCCAGAAGTATGTGCTGTGGCAGTGGGAAGAAAGATGAACAAGGCAGAGAGGATTCCTGCTATTTGCTAATTGAGACACTTAATACCTCACGTTGTAATCCTCCCCTGCTGGTGCATACTGCTTCTTCATACTGAATATATAGGGAATTTTGACTGTGAAATTATACCAGAGTCTCAACTTACTTAAACTCTTGAACCCACTCAGTCTTATCCATAGATACAATCTCACATCTTGCTTATTCTATCATGCAGAGGGTGTGAGAAAACTGCACATTTTTTTCAGCATGTCCTGAAGATCGCAAACGTGGCTATAGTCAGTCTCATTTATCACTGAGTCAAAATATATAAAATAAAAACTAAATTAATAGCTGAAAACATTCTACTTTAAACATCAAATAAGTTGTCAAATCCTGTCTAGGAAAAGTAACAATAAAGAGTCTCTAACTTGATTAGGCTCTTTGGAACCTCATCAAAGGATAAATAAATGAGTGCTTGCATTATTACAGTAATGCTTGGATGGCCATTTCCTCACCAGATTTAGTCATCACATAGCATTATCTCAGGAACAATAAACTCTTTTCTACATCCCATTATTCACTGAAAGGAAGAATTTAAGACCATTCTCTGCTAACATCCCAGCCTATGCTATCCTAGTAGCACCAGTGAGGAGAGTCAGTGAAACATTGGTCCTAGCCTGGGGAAGAAATGCAAAGTGATGTAGAATAGCAGGCAGCAAAAGAAAGTGACTTCAACGAGTCTCTGTTTCCTTCTAAATCAAGAGAGGAAAATCATCTGGGGAGTCAACTCCCACTGACTTCAGTGCACAGAGGAACCTGGTGGATGAGGCTTCTGCTGCTGTGGTGACAACGGTGGCAGGGGCTCTGCAGGAGCGTGTGCTGCCACAGGCACACAGCCAGCACTGTTAGCATTCCCCTGCAGCAGCAGTAACTCCTGCTGGGAATCCTGTCCCTGAATATCAAGGATCATCATGATGACAAGGAGCGCAGCTTCTTCAAACTCCCGTTCAATACCTCAGTGTCATCCCTGTTGGGATAGTAGATAAAGACGAAGAGGAGAACAGCCTGGAAACAATGCTCACAGCATCTACACTGATCTGCTTGCTGTCATTCTGCTTCCCTAATCCGTGGGTTGAGCCAACAGGTTTAGTTGGAGAGCAGAAAATGGGATCTGGTCCTGCTTGCTCTGTATTGGCTACTTATTTCTGAGTACCCACAGAGGATTTGGATTTGAATCCCTGTCCTTTGCCATTAAGTAGCACAGCAGGAATGCAGCTTGTTATGTAAATTCTTGGGAGCTACAATGGAGTCACGCTGATATACAACGAAATATACAATAAAGGTGAGCCTAGACAGGTTCACTTAGAAAGATGATGGGTACTCTACTGTCCATCCATATTGTATGGGCGAGTGACTCCTGCTGGTAAAGACTCTGAATTTGGTTACATGTTCATGCAATATCCAAAACAGTGAAGATCTCTAGGTAGCAAATAGGTTACTGCTGATAATAAGGATAATGAAAGTCAGAAATAGATGGTCTGAATTTCCTCAGTATCATGGTAGTGAACCTCTTGTCAATTTTGTATTGCACATCTCTTGTTAGTTTACCTCTGATTCATAGTGGTGTTAACAAGAGCAGAAACAGCCTGTGCATATATAGGGCATTAGTATTTTGAGTGTGTCCACGTTTTAGGATTTGCATGTGAATATGAAATCATTCTATGCAAGTATGGGATGGGATTTAATTGTTTTCTCAAACAGTTGTTTTCTCAAATTGTTCTCTCCTTATCTTTCTGGAAGCAGTTCAGACCATCAAAGAGTTGTTGTTGATGAACTCACTAATTAATTTCCAATACTTAACCTTGTATTTCACTTCATTTCTGGTGCTCTGTTCCCCCTAGTTTTACATTTGGTATCAGAAAGTTCATTTAGAATCCAGTCAATCTTCCAGTGCTAGCTCTGCACTTTAAATATTTTATTCAGTAAGGACACAATGGGAATAATATTTGTATCTGTCAAGGAGATGCATGAAAATTTCTGAGCTGCATTGTCTAGAGAAAAAAAAAAACCTCCATACAACCAAAAAAACCAATCAAAAATCCAGGATGAAGGGACTTTAAAAAAAACCCTAAAATTAAGGTTTTTTTAAACCAAAAAACTAAATTAAGTTACTAAAGTGATTGGTTATTTAAAAAAAAATTATAGGTAACCAACGAGTTTATCAAAGTAGAAGGCTGAAATCCTTACATTAAGATTTTACTTCAAAATTACTTAGTTTGATGATTTCTTTTATATTTTATTTCCTTTAATGGTTTATTGTTTGCTTGCATAATAATCTTAGCACTCAGGGGATAAATACCTTCAAGAAAGATAGAAGTCGCAATTCATTGTTTAAATGTCAATGCTGCGTCTGATGATCTGCCTGCGCATGAGATCCAAGACGTCCGAGGTTGAATCTCCTTCTGAGTTGAGGAGCTTCTGGTATGGAAGGGGAATGGTGGGGGTGTGGGAACCCCCCCTGGTAAGAAAGGACCCTGAGAAGCATTCCCCAAGTTACACAAGAGCCTTCTCCACCAAGATATGCTGTCCTGTTATGTTAACGTGCCCCAGTTCTGTTTCCCTGCTCACCCACTGCCCCTTGTCCCTCATGTCCACTCCCTGTTCCCCCATGGGCTCCCATACCAAACCCTGCCTGTGCACTGCCCCCATGCCCCCTGATGGCTGGTCCCTGATGCTCTCTCTGCCCTTACTACCCTACACTTAACCCTTGATCTTCCCATGGGTCTTTTTCACTGAACTGTCCAGGAGTGCAGCTGGAATAAACATCTCTGTGCACCCCATGCACCCTGTGCACCTTCCCTGCTCTTTGCCACCGATGCAGACAAGAAGCTATTCCGTGTGCATGTGTGATTGTGTGTTGTTGCAATGTATTTGTACTTCTCTAGGTTCCCCCTGTGTTGGTTTGTCCTAAGAGTTGTATCCCAGAACATTGTTCCCCCACCTCCTACATTTTGATACCTTCCTGTGGTAACCCAGAAAAAGATTTCTTCAGGCCTCTTCTGCCTGAGAGGTTCCTTTTTAGACTCATCTTGAATTATGACACTTACTCCATTTCCAAAGGGGAACTTCTGTATGTTCCCAGGACAAAAATGTAAATAATGGAGATTTTTTTTGATAATACATTCCTGATCAATGAAGGAGCTTTGTGTCTGTTTGTTTGTTTTTCATATTTTGTGAGACTGTGCTGGAGACACAGACAGACACAGACAAACACAGAGATGACCTCTAGATAACAAGCTGGAGAGAGAAAAGATCTGTTCTGTTCTTGATAATATCTTGATAATAAAAATCCTTCTGAAAAATCTATGAACATGGAGTCGTTTTGTGGACAAGCCCTAGAATTAGGGCAACATCTTTCCCACACCTTCCCTGTCAGTTCTTGTTAAACTCCTCCTATCCTCCCTGCCACTCACTCCTCTCTGCCTCCTTTTCCAGACCCTTCCCTGTCCATCCCAGACTCATCCAATCCCGTACCTATCCTTCCCTCTGGAAATCCCTTGATCTTTGATGTCCCACTGGGGCATGTTACCAACCCTCTCCACCCCTTAGCCCCGGTTCACTGTCATCCCATCAATCTCACCTGCTATCCCTCCCCTCCAGACCCCTGACAGGACCACTAAGTGTACCCTCCTACTGGTTTCAAGATGTATTTGAACCTGTGCACAGGAGTGTCCAGGGCTCTTTGTCCCTGACCCCTCCATAGAATAAACTTCTCTGGAATATCAGAGAGCCTCCTCCTCATCCTTTACTCCTCCCTTGACTACAGCGAGCCATCCTGCACTGCAGGGCAAGCAGCTCTCAAGGTTCCACTTTTGGGAAGCCCAAACCCGAAGTGGTTCCCCACACCTGGCACAGTGCCGGTGTGTTTGAGCCAGCCTGGGCTCCAGTGACCGTGTCACCGTGTGTGCATGTAGCTCCTGCTGGTGACTCTACAAAGAGATGCTTCCAGAAGATTCTGGCACCATATCACCCACTTCGCAACAGTGGGGAAATGGTATGGAGAAAAACACCTCATGTTTCATGCTGGTCAGTCCCCTCCTGTCTACTTGTGTAACTTTCTGAAACTGATTCACATAAGCAATGAGGTCTAAAAGTACACAATGAGGCTAATTAATCAACAGAGCAGTTTATGGTTCCGCTAGATTCTCACTCAGTGAAGATCTGTAAATGAAGATTAGATGCTTTCTCTTTTGTCTACAGAAATACACGTTCTCAGACTTGGAACAGGATCAAAGCCAGGAAGTGCCCTAGCCAGCATTATTTCAGAGATTACAATATATCCACCGGCTGTATATTTTATGAATTCTAATTTTTGCCGTATGCACTACTAAATTGTAGTTCTTTGAGTGTATGGATTATAAAGACCATTACTGGTGACATTAGGCCTTCTCTATTCCTAGCACATTCACTGCAAACACGGCCTGTGTCTACAGGATGGCCTTGTAGAAGTGGAACGCTTCTGGGCTTTGGGTAAGGACGTACATCTTGGCTGTGGTTTGCCTCTAAGCAGGAATAAGACCTGAATTTGAACCAAATCTTTCACTCCCTTCCTTCCCTTCTGTACACTTATTTTCACAGAAGGACAAAAACCCAGGCAATCCAGCAGGGGTGAATTCATGGTCCGCCTGGCCATCTTCGGAGGCTGGGTGACTTGGGAAATCAAGATCTGGAGGCATAACATCGGCTGTGTCACAGGTCATTTTAGTTTGGTCTTCATCCAGTTATAACATATTTTTCTGTCTTGAGTATGTATCTGCCATTCTATTTTGGCTCTCTTGAGGTGCACCTATTATAGTCTCTTCTAGAATACAGAGACAGTCCCAGACTTCCCAGATATGATTGTGTGGGGTTTGATACAAATATGTAAGGAATGCCAAAAAAGCATTTCTAGTACTCTCTGGTGTCTAGAAAATTGGGTAAAGCACTGAGATGACAGGAGAGTTGGGAGGAATAGAAAAGGGACAAGAAGGTATGGAAAGCAGCATCATGGTTCTGAGCAAAAGCACGAAGAAGTCATGTAGAAACTCTTACCAACTTTGGTATTGAATGAGACAGTTTAGGTACAGTCTGTAAGTTTCCACTCAAAAATTTTTAATATAGAGATATCACTACAATGTGTCTGTGACATCAAGAATCCCTGTTGGGTCCATTCTTGAATGTGAGAAAAATGTATCATCATTATGTTAATGACTCTCTCGGCAGTCCCTCTGGGGATTTTGTACAATTTCCTAAAACCATTCACTGGACAAGATTTCCTTTGGGACTTTATTAACTGTTGATACTTTTATGCTTTCCGGAAATTTTGCAGTGGAATATATTCCATATTTTCAAGCATGGTATGCAGTTCCTTAAATTTTGTGTCTCAATATTTACATGTTCTGAGAAACGAGGCATATTGTGACTGAATTCATAACATATCAACTCATGACTTTGACAGGTTGCAGGCTACATGTTTACTGCCTCGCAGGGGTCGTGAAAGATTCCACTGCAGCCCAGATATCCTACACCTTCCTGGATCTGGTGGAGAGAAGAAGGCGTGGACTCCTTTAAGGAATGAGAACAAATTCTGCTGGGGCAGAAATGATGGCTGATATCCTCAGTGGTGTGTAGGATGTTCTCTTAACCTGCTGGATGGAAGACAAAGTTTCTTTTGCCTTTCATAGTAAATATGATGCTACTTATATTCGGGGAGAACAAAAATATGTAGATGAAATATTAATTTTCATTTTCTTCAGTTTTACCTTGAATTTTTACATCACAAGTTGGGTGAGAATAGAAAATTAGTGATTCTATCTTCTAATTTTTAGCATTCTAGATCTTGCCTTAGTCAAGCTGGGAGGGCAGGAATATCACCTTTGACAGTTTCCAACCCCTCAACAAGAGAAATAATGTCAGAACCGTAAAACTTGTGGCAAGATCAGACACAGCTGTCCCTTAGGATCAAAATAAAAGGCTCCAATCAGATGGAAGAATTGAAGAAACATCCTTTTATCTTCACTCTTTTTTTTGAGCATTCAGATTTGATCTTTATTGGCATGAATGCAAAAGCAGATTATAAACTTGGATGCTTGAAATTGCACGAAGTGAATTTCAAATAGCATATTCATTTAGAATAATCTGAATTTGCAAATCAGATTTGCAAATTTGATTTGATTTGAATTTGATTTCAATTTGCTGCATTAGTAACTCCCATAGTTTACAAAAGGGAATGATATGGCAGGAGGGATGTAATTATCCAAAGCAAACAACCAAATGAACAAGCACACATTCAAAGTAAAAACAGATTACCGTGGACTCTGCAAGATCCTCATACAGGAAAACAAGTTTCACAAAAATAAAGAAATTCAAATGCCAACCATATGAAATAATGAAAGAAACTAAACTCAGCAAATTAGTTATTTGGAATCAGATAAATCTAATTCTATTGTTTTATAGTTTCCCACCACTGAGTAAAGTCATCAGCTAGGACTGTTTATTGATGCCTAATGACCCACTGTTGTCCATGAATCACAGTTTTATTAATACAGGCATAACTTAGTAATTTCTTTCCCAGTCAAAGTTTCACATCTTTGGGAGATGTTTAACTTTAAAAAAAACTGTCCAGGGATAAAAATTCAAGAGGCCTTATCCCAGTGTTTAACTCTATTTGCAACAGATTGCCTGGGAAAGTTTTGTAATTGTTGTTGAAATGAAACAACTTCTTACATGCAATGAATGTCTAAAAAGTGTGCTATGTCAGGAAGGTCCAGAGCTGTAACCATAGTTCCTCACTGACATATATATAACTCACTGAAATATATACCTAACTTACTGATATCTATATATCCACATATCTATATCTAGGCATCTATATTTCTCTATATATTTATATATATACATCTCAGGGAATTATATAGGCATGCATATATATAGATAGATAGACAAAGTCATACTCTATTTACCTAATTGTGCAGTACACAGCAGCCACTTAGCTCTAGATTTATGAGTTCACTGTTAGAAGCCAACAGTGAAGGACTGACTGGAGAAAAGGACCGTTTTGGTTTAATTACCACATACACCATATTGATAAGTGGTTTCCAGGAAGAGTCTAACTGTGGAGGAATTTTGGATGACACCTAAAAAATCCCCAGTTGGGAGTGTTAGATTTGAAGTGGCCTCTGAGGACCTGTAGGGAGATCTCCCAGTGCTCCCTGGGTGAGCAAACAACTGGCAGATAAAATCCAGTAGTAGTTAGTGCTCATGGGTTTGACCCAGTGTTTGGGGTACCCCAAATACATTCCCACAAGCTCCATAAAAAAGATTTTTACGTCATTGAATCCTTTGAGAGTCCAGGCCAAATTGAATTGACCAAGGTCACAGAGAAAGCCTGTGGCAAAGTGAAAGGCTCTACCTGGCTTTTCTGAAACCTCCTACAGCAACTCTAAGCATAAACCCATGATTTTTTGTCCTTCATCATGCTTTAAATTGGGGCCTGTTTGCAATTATTTGTAGACACCAGTAAAATTCCATGACCCACAGCACTAAAGAAAATATGTTTCTATTTATTCTCACTCCAAATAAAGTAAAATATCTTCCAGAGCTTTATTCTGGCTGGCAGGGTTCTCCCCAATCCCTCTTACCTACATATTTCCATATTTCAGACTCAATATTTAGTACTAGTGATGTAGTTGCATTTCCATAATTCAGCTGTTCAATCAAGGTCCTCCACCTTTTTTAAATGTTTAAGTCATAAATACGAAAAAAAATAAATACTGTGTGCAATCTCTGCTGACTGAATTAAAAGTCTTAAAGAAACTTTCCCTGCTATGAGGACTGTGAAGGATTTGGCAGAAATGGTGCTAACAATTAAAGCAGCCAGAGAAAGATTAAATTTGCTGATGACAGCTCATTTCTGAGATGGTTACAGTAAAAGTCTGATAAACGCTTATCTGAAATTCACAGTTTTGATGAGGCTTCTGCTTGTACCAGGAGAAAATGAAACACTTTAAATAGCATGTGATCCTAGGGAAAGGTCTGCTTGGTATTGCAGAGGGAAGCTAGGCATTTCTGCTGCAGTTATGATTGTGAATTATTATAACCCTTTGTTTTCACAGCAGGAAAAATAAGTTTAAACTGTGTCTTGTAAGTGAAACCAAGGGCAATTTCAATCTCTGTAGAAAGTTTTCAATGTTTAAGCAAAGGATGAAAAAAAAAATAAAAAGGGATGAGGGATATATTTGAAACAAGAGAAAAATAAATGTGTGTTCTTTTTCATACATTTAATGGGAGAAAGAATCAGCCGTCTCAGTGTATTCTGAATTCCTCAGACCCAGAGGTAATAACACATCAAGCAGAACAGCCCTGGTGTTGCTCTGGTGTGAAGTACATCCTCACACAAGCATTACAGGAGAACCAGATGAACCCTGAAGAATGAATTCAGTTTGTCTGAATGTCTTAGTTTGAAAGACAGGTGTCTGCTAAGGAAGGCAGGAGCCTCCCTTGGAATAGAAGATGTAGCCCCCTTCCCTCCAAATTATTATAATTTCGAAATTAAGGGCTTTCAGGCACAGATATGAGGGGCAGGAATAACAGTTCTTTACTAAGTGTATGTATATATATCTAAAGCAAGGCAAACAAACAGCAGTAACCCTGGCAGTGACACCAAACCGANGCAGAAAAAGCCGAAACCGAAGCAGGAGTGATGGCTGAGGCAGAAATGGCAGAAGCAGCAGAGGTGGCAGAAAACAGCAGAGAACTGGCAGAAGGAGCAGAGGAGCGGCAGGGCAGAGCAGCCTCTATCTCTCCCGATGCCAGAGCACTGCAGCCAGGCTGTATCTCACTCCCCTTTGCCAGTTCCAGTCCCGCCCAGTTCTAGTTTCTGCTCAATGAGAAAAGGTCCAGGCAAAAAGAGCTAGCCGGACCCTTCCCTGTGGCCATGTCCCTTTGTTCCTCTTAAGTTCCCAGCTATTTGTTCCTTAGCAACCAAACATGGGGAAAAATTCCTTTAAGAGGGGACAGAAAAAGAGAAAGAATGGGGTGCTTCTAAAACCCCAACACTGAACTGACACAGGTCTGTGTGGTTCCTGTGCCACCAGCCCCATAGCTCTCTGTAAATCGTGGCACTGGAAAGCTTAGCAGAAAAATTAGAACACAATGCCTGGTACCGTGGGCTGAGCAAAAGTATAAGGATTTAATCCTTCCCGTAGTTTTTAAGGTGCTTTTCATAAGTGAGAAGCTACTAAGGTGTACAGCAGAATCATGTCACAGAAAAAAAAAGCAGAACTAAGGACACAGATGTTGTTCCAGGCAGCAGCCAGGGCCGTGGAGACATTGAATGGAACAGAGCTAAGTGAAAATGAACTACGAAGAAAAACCATTTTGCACACATGGTACAAAAAGACAGTGGAAGACATTGTCAGGGAACCAGAGATTCAGGCAGAGTTTTTAAAAATTATTAGCACTTAAATGGCTAATATATCTTCTGGAGGGTGTTTTTAAAGAACTGCCAGAAAAATATTAAACTTCTGCAATGGGAATGAGTAGGAAGAATATTAAAGAGTATATTTTAAAAGTAAGACCAACATCTTACTTAGAGACTATATAGATATAAAAGATCTATGACAAAACCAAAAAAATCAAACCCAACCAGAAAAAAAATCGCTCAGGTTTGTCCACAAAGGGGATTTTTGTATTTTTCTCTAAGTGACCTATTTTGACTCTTGCCAGACTAATCTTGCTTCTGATCCGAGAAGGCAAAACTTGTGCTTGTTCAGTTTAGGATGATTTCAGAAAAAGTGTGAAGAGTCAAGAAGAAAAGGAGAAGGAGAAGGAGAAGGAGAAGGAGAAGGAGAAGGAGAAGGGGAAGGGGAAGGGGAAGGAGAAGAAATGAGGCAGCAATAATCTTGAAATGAAAACACACAATTGGTTAAAGCAGTGGCATACAGACACCTCTTTCTTGTACTGCATTTTATATATTAGATTACTCACACAGGGATTTAACTAGAAACATATCTTTTATTAAAATCATATAAATAAAAATGTCTCTCTGCCCTCCAGCATGTTTACAGATGCATTTATTTATTTTACAATATTCTATTTAATTAAAGATCTGCTGTTATAGGAATAAAACTTTCTGAGATGTTTATATAGCCAAGATAAAATTGGACAGGTTTGCAGTGACACAATTGACACCCAAACCCACAGTCTGCACATGTGATTTGTGCCGAAGTTGGATATTGCACAGTTGTGTTATCAGCTAAACAGGGGCTTACAAACTCAGCATTCAGTAAATTTGAATATCTCGGTGGCTGTATCTTGGTAGTTCTTTCCCTGTGGAAACAGTGGGATTTTAATGTTTTTTTTTTGAAAGCCCTTCATTTTTATTCACTGAAACTTGGGCAGAGGTGCAAGAAGAAAATTCAAACGTTGACGTGAACTTTGTCTTCTTTGTCCCTCCAGAGAAAACACAAGGAGGCAAAATTCAATGAGTCAAACACTGTCAGAGCCCCTGAAGTTCAGATTTTGGAGCTTTGCTCTAGGACAGCCTTTGGCTCATGAGGTAACCTGTCCATGGCAAAGAGCTTTCCCCCACATCCCAGTGGCCATTCCCTGCTCTGCAATTCCGATTCCTCTGCATTAGCATTCCCTGCTGGATCATTCCAGACCAGGACTTCACACATTCTGCAGTGACACAGAATGTGCCACTTTTTCTATGAACTTATTTTGAATAACCGATCAATTATGGTTTTCCTTTGGATGAAAGATTATTCTCCCCTGTAACATTGTGGTTCTATTTTGAAACTAAAATTTTTCTTTTTGGTTACAAAAGGGTGTGAAGGATACAGGGATTTAGTTTGTATTATGGACTAACCTCAACTGTGCCTGTAGGCCTTATTTAAAAAAAAAA
>VZTN01001387.1:38684-48953 GCA_013400515.1 Erpornis zantholeuca | reverse complement strand
TTCAAACCCTCCCCTCCAATTTATGAAGGTTGTTGAGTAGTTAATAATGTTTTAAATCTAAAAGCTACAGTCTCTGTTTACAATAATCTGGCATTTTAATATGGATATTAATCTAGGTATAAACACAACCTGTGTGTGGAGAATAATTTGTAACTCATACTATAACCAGGTAATTTAGTTCACTTTCTCTATTTTCTTGACTCGGTCTACTTATTTGGTAAGTATTTCTTGCCCATAAATTTTTGTGTCTAAAATTAGGCCAAGAAGTTTCATGCCCCACCTGGTCAGGAGCAATCCTGGCACATACTCCTGCCATGATCTCACCATGCCCACTGTGGAATATTTATTGTGTCCAACTGTTGCACACCTATTCAGCAGTGAGCTGCTCTTATTTGTAGTACACACAAATACTGCTCGGTTTGTGCGTGTTTGCTCTTATATCAGGTTCCTTTTACAAATGCATACTGACTAACACCCAGCAGAGTTTCTGAGTGGCCAGTTTTATAATCCTTGCAGTCTGGACAGACTGATACTTGCTGAGTTTCTGCTGTTTGGCAAAGATCATATGATTAGTCACATTTCTAGTTAAATATTCTGATGTGGTGTGGGAATCTTGGAAGATTCATCTTGAATCTTCAGTCTGTGCCTTGGTTCTCATTTTGAAGGGTTAATCATGTTGTTCAGAGAACTAGATGCTGGTCCTCTTCACTGTTCAGATTAAACAATATAAAGTCTGAGAGTTAGTGTTGGATTTAGCAGATGAAGGCTTAGGACTGTTTAACTAATTGCTTTGAGCATGTGATTTCATTCTGATGCTTAAGTTGAAGTGGGCCAGTGGTTTTTTTTAACCCACAAATATAGTAGATAAGAACATATTTTATTTTAAGCATCTTATTTAGTCTCTGTACATTCTCATGTAATTCTAACAGAAATTGATGTCTTCAGTATTGAGATTAATTTAACGTTTAAAGACTGCCAGCCAATTCTTGTGCTCATTCTTTTTATTTCTGCTACATAGACAAACCCAAAACATTGCTAACTATTCTGTAAATTATATTGCTCTCAATTTCATAAATGCATTGGAATTAAATAAAAAAAAAAAAAACAACTATATGAGTGTCATCTTTTATTTCCTAATGTTTTGTATTCTAACATTTTAGTTAAACCTCTAAATGAGTCTGCTGTAGTGTGGACATATCAGTAACAGTAATGCAAGTAATACACAAGAGTACATTTTAGGCATTCTGAGAACTTGATTTACCTGCTTTGTTATGATTTTCCAAGAGAAGTGCTGGTTTTACAGCTAACTAACAGCCTATGAAGCTGCAGAGATAAATTAAAAAGGAAAAAAACCTCTTCTTCTCCCACCAGAATATTTTGGGGTAAATCCAGACTGGGGTGGTAGCTGATGTGAAAGTATTTAGTGTCTGCATCAGTGTATCCTCCAAGGCTGCCTGTTCCCACAAGGAATATTCCCTGGACTGCCATGCAGGGAGCTCCTCAGTGAAGCACTGTTGGTCAGGATCAACACCAGCTCATTGGTTATTTGAATTGCAGCACTGCTTTTGATGAAGAGGATGCAAATCCTGCAGGAATAAGAGTCAACAAAGTGTGTTAGGGACAATCAGTTCTTTCAAGGAGAAATAATCACACTTTGAAATTTAAAACTTACATTTGAAAAACATGTTAATTTAATAAGTGGTAGTGATAGCTTCACTGCCTTCCTGATCCATGGAGATAGAGATTTGTAAAGATTGGTTGTGTCCCATGTTATAGAAGCTGATACAAGTGTAATAAACAATATGAGCTAATAATTCAGAGTATACCTAGCTTGAAGTTTTCTGTTTCTGACCCAAAGAAACATTTGTGTAAACATGTTTCACCCTTTGCTTTTCTGCATCTAAATCAGTCAGCTTTAAGAGAAGATTATGAAAATGATTCAAAATCGCTTGGGATTTGTTTCCTCTGTTGTCTTCAAAATGAGAATAGTGATGTTTCATAGAGAAACAGAGAAATTCTGAACAATTCACTAATATTGCTGTGAAATTATGCATAGCATTAAGAATAGGATGGGAAGTATTTAAACACTGGAAGAAAACCTTGGAAACTGAAAATCTGGTCCATCTACCTGGTGAAAAAAATATATACCTATGAATGAAAAGCCACAAATGAACTCTAAACAGATGTCAAGTCATTCACAGACAGATTGCATTTAATGGAAGCCATAGAAATGTTTCAAGTGGCTGCTGACCCCATTATTTCTAACCCCATCAGTGGCAGATCATCACACCTGATGTCTTTCAAAGTATTTGTACATGTATGCTTATGAAAATTCTGCCTTGTGCACCTCTGGAACAATCCAGCATGGGCTTTTGTGTTGTGTTCTTAATGATGAGTGAGTAACAAAAGAGCACAGTCCACCTGAATCCTGTGTGATTAATCAAAATTGTGCAGTTATGTTAGGAAATGGGATCTATGGGCAGAGACAATGATTACAGCACAGAAGGTGTGTGCCTTCACTCTGACCCAGCCAACTAACTCCCATTAAAAAAGATCCACAGCAGCCAGTGCTGAGGGAACTGAGCAGGAAAAGGGACAGCTCCTTGTGTGTTTTGTCTCCCTTTCCAGACTCAAGAATGGTAAATTCAGGTAACTTGTGCTTAGTGAGGAAGGAAACACTGGAATGCTCCTTGTCAAGAATTTTAAGTGATATTTTTAAAAGCACATTTGAAAGCAAAGCAAAATTTTACAAAGCAAATATTACTAAATTTCCAGGTTTATGGTGGTTCCTTAGGATTTGAGATGTTCAGGAGAGGGACACAAGTGCTTCCCCAGGAGTTTTACAACAAAACTAAATTCCCCGGTATGATGTGGGTAGAAAGAGCTCTTCTCCATTAAGAAAATAACCCCATAAATAGGCCACCTGATAAATATCTGTGTGTTTATTTTTTGAGGGGCTGTGGCAGGGCAGAAGGCTTCATTTTGCCACCTTTTTTTGTGAGTGGAGTGAAGGATGGAGGAGGAAAAGTCTTGATTTCCTTAAAGAGTTCACTGTGGGCCTCGCTTGCATGGGTTTGTGATGCAGGAGGTGTCCCTGGGGCCTCACCAGCAGCTGCTCTGGGTAGTTGAGAGCCAAATAACCCAATTTCTGAGATGGTGATTTCAGTCCCCATCTTCATGTATCCTGTGGAGGCAGCAGAAGAAAATGCTAGTAAAGGAAAAGCAAATTTGTTTGTCATACATATATGTAAATTTTTATACATAAGACTTCTCATCTGTAGAATTCACAGTGTTTTGCAAAGTAAATATTTGTTTTTTCAGTAAAGCAATGTCACACCTGAGACAAAAAATCCCAGTCTTGACTCTGATGAACTTCATAAGGTGGGTAATAGGATTGAGTTCTTCATCAGGCATTGACTGCTTGGCTGAAAAACAAAGTAGCAGTTGATCAAGCTTGTTAAGCAGCATCAAACTAATATTAAAAAAATACTAAAAAAGATTAAAATCGAACATGAAAAATGGGATAAATGGGAGAGAACAGTTATTGCTGGTTGTCAGGAAAATGTTTTTCAATCTGAATTTCCAAGCTCCGTGGTCTAACCACCAGTGTGCTACTGATTATACAAGACCTTTTACAAATACTCTTCTAAAAACCCTAAGTTGAAAAATTCCAAAGCTTCCTGTCCAGTGTAGTGAAGTTTTCAGTCAGCAGCAGTCTTCTCACTAATCAAGAAAATGAAAGCTCTGCATCCCTGGTCTAAGTCTGCAGGATCTCAAATCAGATTAAAAACCTTTGGAAAGAGAAAAAAAAAAAATCAACCCACTGCATAATTTTGGGTTTCAAAATTCAGTGTGGCATAGATGATGCTATTTCAATAAACAACTTGCAGGTCCAATGCAGAATATTGCTCACTGCAAGCACGTTCTGATTGAGTTCTGCTAAAGCTGATTTAAAAGGTTTATTGTATTAAATACTTCAACAGAGATACCTCGCTTTCTGATAAACAGAGTAATGGCAGATCATATCTTTGTAATTTCTGAACACAGCAGATTATTATAAATGTCATTAATTTGCTCTGATATATTTTTGCAAAGAGAACAAAAGGATATGAAAAAGGAGTTGAAGAACAAGAATATTAATGAAAGGTGGGGGCAGGAATAATGCTTCTTGTCGCATGCCTGGCTTTCCTGTTTGGGGTTTAAGAAAGTCTGGCTATTAGGATGTGGATTAGTGGAAAATTCATTCTTCTTCCTGATGTAGGTCACACACTGGCTAACATGTGGTGGAGAAAAAGCCTGTTTTCCCCAGCACGAGTGGGAACAGGAGCTCTGCGGGCTTGGGAACAGAGCGCCAGACAGAATGAGTGGTTCTGATGTCCTGTGTGCTAACGCAACAGATTTGAAATGTGTGAGTAATGAAGGCTTCGTGCACAACACTGACTGCTCAGTGTGGGGCCACGTTAATGCTTTTTTAAAAAGCAGCTCTGTTCCTGAGTAGCCCCTTGTGAGAAGTCATTTGTCCAAGTCAGAGAAAGGAACTGGCAATGTCCCGGAACGTGCACAAGAGGAGTGTCCCCGGCAGAGCCTACTCACTGGAGCCTGACTTTAATTTCATGCTAAGAGAGGCTGTTTGCAGGTACTGCATCTTTCTGGAGAAACGTTTCTTATTGATTGTGTTAAGTCTGAGAGAATTTAAGATGAATGATACAGTGAAATTCATAAAGCTGATTATATACTGATAGAGTTCACTTGTGTGAAGTAGATAGAGTGCTTGTGTGCAATCAATTTTCAGAGGTCTTTAGACCCCTTTTGGAGAACTTGGAATGTTGGTCAGAAGAACTGTTCCTTCTTTCAGTGTTTTATGTGAAATCTCATCATTTTTCATGCCATGGAAAGCGTATAACTCTGATATGTAGCAATGTGTGATTTATGCAAGCCACAATTTAATTTACCCATGATTTAGATACTTTTATTATAATAGTTTCAAAGATTTATCATGGGCTAGTTCCATTGCAGCAAAAGTGTTCTGACAGCTTTCTTAATGTCATTTGCAAGTTGTGATAATGCTATTGATGACGTAAATCCAAATTTTAGTCATCTTTGGTCTTTCACTTCCTCTCCATTTTTGTTCAAATTTTTAAATTCCCATTATTTAAAAAACTGTCATCTCAATGACTTCTGAGAACTGACTGCACATAGACCAGCTTCATCTCATGTGCGTTTCAGGCTGCATCTTTAGAAGGTTTGCCTTCTTTAGAGACAAATTTACAGTTGCCATTAAGCATCTATCCTATTTATAACTGTAATATGTTTTCCTGTTACACTTATATTTTCATTTTTCAGATTTTTTGCTGCTCAATTACTCTTTTAAGGACTAGCTTATTGCTCTTTTAAGGACTAGCATTTAGGACAAAGAGGAAAGAGAGAGAGTACCTCTAAACAGCTGGAACTGCTGTAAGCCCAGTATTAGGCATTTGTCTTTTTTTTTATTTTGATTTCTAGCTTCCACTGTCCAAAATGCTCAGTTTAGTCATCACAGAATAGAATTGCAGAATTCTTTTTTGTGCAATTAAGTCTCTGAGTTTTTAAGCTTTGCTGTCAAGAAAGACCCTTGGTGTCCAGGATGAGACAGTGCCCACGTTTGTAAAACGTATGGAAGGATTGCTAGAAAATGAGAAGTTCTTACACAGTGCAATGCTGTCTTTGTAAGAAACAGAAAATCTGTTGCTTTGTCACTTTTGTATTTTTCAAGAAGCTTAAATTTCTAGCCCCAAAATACCAGAGGTCTTAAATTGAAATATTAATTGAAACTGTAATCAGGATCAATTACGAAGTCATCATCATAATTTTCCTTATTTGGCTTCTCTAGCGTCTTTTGGATGGATGCCTCATGAAAAAGACAAGAGTAGCTGAATTTCAAAAAACAAAGTAAGATTTTAAAGTGGGAGATTGTGTGTTGTCAGTTTGTTAATCAACCTTGTTGTGTATTGATGTCATAAAAGCAGTGGCTTGAACATCTTTGAAGACTCCTTGTGAGCATCTTTTATTGTAGACCATTGTGACCATGCAGTAAAAGTGTTCTCATTTGCAGGTGACTTACCTTGCTATGTCTGCTGGAGCCTCAGTGTGCTTCCATGGCATGTAGTTCCTAATAAGTTGCTGGGAAACGTGTGTGTGCTGCAATGGAGTTACATCCATTGAAGTTAACTGAGTGTCATGTGTAACAGTAGGTTTTCCTGCTGTCAGCTCTTCTTTCAGATATCTCACAAAATTACACTGGCTGATATCATTTTAAGGAAGTTCACAGTGGAAATTTTGGTAATGGGAGTATTGATTATATGTTCAAAGCATGACACTTGGAATTGTATCTGTAATTCATTTCTAAGGAAAGATTATATCTACCCTCTGTGGGCGTTTTAGTAACTAATNGAATTTCTTTATGGTTACATCAGCCAGCTGAAGACATCTGTCTATTATCTGTCTATCTATCTATCTATAGATTTATGTATTTTCCTGATGATAACACCATGTTTTCCAAATATTTCTGTGAACACTCCTTTTATCCTCCTTTCAGTCTACTGCCAGTACTCAGAGAAAAGATTGATGCAGAGGTTTGGGGTATTCCCTTTCTTTGTCTTGCTAGGTTAAACACCTTTCTGAGATTATTCTATTGATAAAAAAATAAAAAAAAAACAAAAAAACAAAAACCCAAACTTTGGTCATATAGAATATCTAGGGATATTGAAAATAGTTTGCAGCTTTTATTTACGTGTAATCCTGTGTAAAAATAGTTGAGGTAAGATGGTGAGAAGTTTCTTTAGACTTCAGGCTCTTCACAGCTGAATTTTCTTTCCTTTTATTAGGCAGGTTTTAATGTACAAATACATAATAAGGTGTTTAATTCCACGAATTATATTCTTCCCCATCAGCCCCTTCAAGTTCAACTTGTGCAGTTAATTTAATACTAAAGGCAATTTTGGTCACAGAGCAGCTCTAACAGTGCTGCTTACATGGGTACGTTCCACCCACTTAGTGTAATGCAGCAGTAAAATGGGAAAATTAATCTATAGGCACTTCTGTGTGTCTTAGCACTGCATGAAATCCTAACAGAGAGTTTCTGTGCTAGGTGTGCAGCCTTCTTTATAACTGGTGAACTGTATTCCTGGGGATTGTTTCAGCAACAACAGTGGCTTTTTTTGGCAGGTGAAGTTAATGGTTTCTGACAGGAATCACTATGTAGGCTTGTTTTCTTCAGTTTGAGCTCTCATGTGTTAAGCTTTCACATGTCAGACTCAAAAGAATTTATGTCTATTTACAACTCAAGGACATATAAATAGGACAGTTTTTGGTAGGACCATTCTAAGGCTATTTTCTGAATTTTCTGGGTTTTGGTGTTTTGAGTTTGCATTTCAGATTTTTGCAGTCTGTCATCTCAATCATTATTTAAGCCTGTATAAAAAGTACTCATTTTTAAACCTAGTTCTCTCAATGATGAAATTGCATGTGCTTTAAATATCATGAATATCTTTTGTTCTAGCAGGGAAGTTACCATGTATAAAATCTGGTGTTTAAGCATTGCATACTGCAGCGCTGAACTCAGGAGATGCTTCATTGACCATAAGCTTCTGTCAAAACACAACTGATGGTTTTCAGCTCCAAAAATGAGGAGACTATATAGGGGAAATCCAAATTTATCCAATTAGTCATACAAAATCTTTCCCGGTTATTCAGGAAATCTGCTGCTATGACTCCAAAAGGCACAGCAAGGAGAGACGTCTTTAGAGAACTATTTTAATTGAAAGGGTAAAATCCACAAACCAAAAACAAATGTCAAATATAACTTTTTTTTTCCATGCCTGGGTATATGCCACCTTTAACTTGTAATTGCTGAAATATGCACATGAGGGAAAAAATAAAAAGAAAATGACAATCCCTTTTTTGCATATAATTCCCAACTTCCACTTTCAAGTGAAAAAAGTAAAAATAATTTATGTAACTGCTATAAAGTTTGTCATCAAATTTCCTACCAAGATAGTGAAAAGCAAGAAGTCTTTGTTGCAGTTCTGCAGTTAAATCTGCTAGCTGTGATTCTGAACTGTGAAGTTTAGGATTAGTGCAGTATAGATGGGCAGAGTCCTAACATGCTCAGATTTTGTGGAGGATTATCAACTTGTCCAAAGACAGATGCTTGCATCTGTTACTGAAACCATGTGAGATTAAAATGGAATTTACTTCATTTCGAGCTGCCAAGAAGAAATGCACAGGGAAGGTATTTGTTGATGAAGGACTTGAATGATAGAATCATAGCACCACTGGAGAAAAATAAACCAAGATTCTTAACCATAAAGAGCAAATACTGCTATCTCACATTTCACTAGGAACTTTTTTCTTGAGGTTTTGTTCTTATGGATCTGCAGAGTAATTAATCTAGGTTGAAAATGCCCCTGTAGTGGAGGACAGACCTCTTTTGCCAACAGACACATAAAAGCAAAAGATGTGAAGCTACTTAACAGCAGTCAAAACCTAAAATGCACGAATTGTGGCTGTCACCTTTCTCCTGTGAAGCCACACTGTTAGATGAGATGTGAACAGAGGTAGGTAGATACTCTATGATTTATTTTTTGGCTCTCTTTGCACTTACATAATTTATAGGCATACATTAACATGCAGATAAACCAACCTTTCCTAATACTTCAGAATCCTGTCTTTGTGCTGAAAGACATATGTGAATAGAGATTGTAACAGTCCCTGTGGCTATGGCTGAAGAGAGGAAGTTACAAGGGAAGAAAGCAGATGTCTTCCAGCTGAGGATGAATGTGGCAGCTGATGTTGGAAAAAGTTATGTTAATACATGGTTAGCACTTAATTTGCTGCCCACTGTCATTTTGTTAGGAATTCTGAAGCAAAAGCTTTGCCCTGTACAAGGAAATCATATCTCAAATACTTCTTGTGATTTTGCATGAGCCTGATATCAGTACTAATAAATATCTGATATTCTTTTTTTTTCCTATTGGGAAAAAGTTCCCACTGGCTGGTTACACTTGTAAAATAAATACTGGTATAATTAAAATTACTAGAATTACTTTTACTCAAATCCCATTGGCTACTTAAATGGTTTTCAGCAGCTTTTTGGTATCACCTTCCTTATGATACCAAGGTATTGAAGTAAGATCTTTTCCAGTAACCTGGGTTTGCTCAGTGTAGTTCAGGCCCAATGCCTCTGCCTCTGTTCCATGGGATGGCAGGCACTGAGTAGGGGAGTTATATAGTAAGTCAAACCCTATTGTCTTGCTTTGCTTTTTAATGAGTACTTCTCTTTGCTTTTATTGGAAAAGGACACTTTATCATCTTGGAAATCTGATGTGATTGATTTTCTAGTGATGGCTCCAATACAGCAGAAATCTCAAGCAAAATAAACACTTAAGAGAACACGTGGCAGTCAAATGTGGTTTTATTCAGCATGTTCTTTGGTAATATCCCAATTTGTTTCTTAAAAGGTTTATTTTACTTTTTCTTGTAAAATCCTTTTTTCTTCCTTCATCCTTTAAGTTGCAAACTGATGATCAGCATCCATGTCCTGAAAAATAAACAAACAAACAAACTGAACAAAGCATAAAAATACACTCCTGGGAGAACTTTAATCTTAAGCTTATCATTTCATATGATGCTCTTTAGTAATAGACCACTGGAAACATAAAACAAAATTCTACTTTATTGTATCTTGTGTACTACTAAACTTTGCTTCTTCATTGTGTGATTTTCATGTGTATTGGGCTAGAGACAATTTTCTTAAGATACCCCAAAATTTCATGTCCTATCTTCTGGGGATGTGTAGATCTAGCACTTGACAAGTGTATTTTTTTCTACAAACTCTGCCAGGATCTAAAGAGAGCTTTATGCCTTTTGCTGTCATAGATAAACCTTGCTCTCCACACACACTATCTTTTTGCTTCATGGAACTGCTTTAGTATCTCCCCAGCCCTGTCTCAGCATGAGCACAGCCCTCTCCAAGCTCCACATGGATGTATGTCATTCTTCCACCAAGGGTAAGAGGACAAGGGGAAATGTAATGAAAATTATATATGGAAATATGTCTACAATAGTAATGTTGAGTCTTTTTCCTATTTATTAGCTATTTGTTCTTCTGGAGACAGGAGGTTGTGCCTAATTTTCCGTTTTTACAGCTCTAGGAAACTTGGAAGGTGATAGGGAAAGAAACAGGTTGCAAAATTTCTAAAGATCAATCTGTGCTTGGGCATGGAAACTGAT
>VZTN01001387.1:0-38670 GCA_013400515.1 Erpornis zantholeuca | reverse complement strand
GTGCTTGGGCATGGAAACTGATAACTAAGACAAACCTTATCTCCAGAACTAATAGGTGTTTTTTGCTTGGTCTCTGAAGAGCCTCACATTAGCATCTTTCATGCCATAATTAGCATTAATAATGTGTTGTGATAGAACTGAAATGCCTCATTGAGCTGCATGCTCTCTAAATTTTTAGTGGGTGTCCCATCCCATTTACTGCTGGTAACTCGTAATGGCTCCATGCTGTCTCTGGGTCAGTCTAAAGGAGTTGCCATCCTAATACAAGGTCACTGCAAGAGTCCTGTACCTGTTCCTCTTCATGACCAGGAAAGGACAAGGAATGAAATGTGGTTCCCAGCTTATCAGACCTGTGAAGGGAGTTACTATTAATTACTGGAACAGAGTGATAATATTAATATCTTTGCCTGGCTGCTCCTGCATGCATAGTATCATATTAAATGGAGTAAGAAAGCATTTGCTTGTCTTCAAGGAACACAGGCATGAATTAGTTCCACTTTCTCTGGGCTTTGTAGGTCTGTTGTATAGTTGGAATTTAATATAAAAAAGTAAAGGAATTTCAAGTGAAATAAAAATATACCTGCAGAGGGAACAAGAAAAATGAAAATGAGGTGCTCAGGTTCCCACTATGACACAGAGAAAGGTGTTCTGAAGGGTGATTCCAAACGTTTTCATGCTGAGTGAGAAAGCGGCCAGAGCTGAGGGAACACTGTGTCACTTCCTAGAGCTCATGCATGTAAATGAGTGCCGCAGCTGAGCTGCTCAGAATTTGTCTTTCAGCTGGTTGGAAGTAGAAACAATGATGTAGGGAGTTCTTTCTTCTGACCACACGATGAAGGCAGCACCTGTGGAGCACACAGTGTCTGCACAAGCCGAGGGTGAGGGTTCCTGGCTGTTCTTCTGTCCTTCAGGACACTGTCCCCCAACTGGTGCATGAATGGCTTCCTCATGGGGATATTCTCCTTTCCCCCAAAGCTGCTGTCCTTCTGGAATTAGTTCCTTTTGTATGAGTCCATGTGACTGTGCAGTCACTGGTAAAAATTGCCCCGTGTTTCTCCTGGAGCTGGTGATTTTGAGACCCTTGTTGCTGTTCTTCACAGTGGCCATGGCCTGTAGCTTAATATAGGTTCCAGCTACAGAGCTGCAGCAAAAAAGGTCAACATCACCTTTCTCTCCCCACATTATTCGGTTGTGGTGACCATGATTTAAGACACTTTCAGTCCTTGGCAGAGGTTATAGATGTATTCAAAGTGCACCCACCACATCAGCTGCTCTTTTGAGGACTCTAGCTCTGCTCTCCTCCCTTCTAAAATCAGACTCAGCTCTGTCTCAGGTGCACAAGCTCTCTTATCAGTCCAACTCACAATGATCCTACTGATGAAGTTCTAAATTGTCCTTTGCATGGCTGGACTTTCTCCTCAATGAGTTGAATTTGGCCAAAATAGTAAAAAAAATTGCTACAGTGTTCCAGCCTTCTGTATATTATGTACAAGCATCATTCTTTCATGGCTGCTGATAGCAAGGAATATAATTTTCTAAGTTCATAGTATTATGGCTTGTTAAGATGGTTTATGCTTTCATTTGTAGCCATGTACTAAGGGAGACTAGTCTCATAATACATTTAAATTATAAATGCAAATAGTATTAAATCATTAGGAAATGAGTGATCTGTAAGAGTATACAAAGCATTACCAAATGAGGGCTTTTAGAATGCTAAACCAAGGTATGAGTAAAAGAACCTGAAACTTTATTTTGAAACCTACCCTTTAGACAGCTTAGACAAAGAAAAATTATCATTCAGCCAGGGAGAGTTTAAATAGCAAAGAAAACTGAGATAAGATTTACCAGGCAATTGATGGTCATGGCCTAATGCCACATGGTCCTGACAGAATGCACAATTAACCTTTTTGTTTTATTATGTCTGCTTCAAATACCTTCAAGGTTATAATATTACCCTGGGAAAATGAATTTGAGTGACCTACAGCTATGTAATGACATGAATAGTAACAAGAGATGATAGGTGCAGTGAGGAGATAAGTATTCCTGCTCAACCACTGAACCTCATTAACTATGTATGTTACAGTTAGGGCAAGTACTTGGTTAACATCTCCTTATTTTCTCACAATTTGTTACTGGGGGTAATGTTAGAGCTTCACAAAAACATTACTGAGGTACATTTAGTCGTTGAACAAAATTAAAGCTGTTGTGCTTCTACTTTACATTGTTGTCCTTTAAAAATACTAAAAAATTTTCATGTGTGGCAGCAATGCAGGTCTGGGGACATTTTTTGAACTTGTGGTCTGCTACTGTTCATCATAACTCCCCATTTCACTGGGGAAGATTCAGTGTCTGAATTTCTGCCCACAAGCAGTGGAGAAATTGCTGTAACTATCTCGCCTTTCTAAAATAGTTTTTTTTTAAATTCTTATAAGTTGAAAGACATAAACTCCTATCACTTTCCTCTTCTTTAAATCAAAGTTTTTGCTGTTGCAAGATACTTGCCTTGGTAGTAAGGTTACAGCACTCAAAGCATCAACCTCAGTCTGGTTGTGTCCCACTGAACTCAGCCCGACCCCCACAGTTTCCTCACCTGCTCCCAGCATCTTTTCCATGCCAGGCAGCAACTCTTGCAGAAACTAAGTGACCTCCCTGACACTTTTGTAGGCAAAGGCAAAAATAGAACTTCAGTAATGGCTCCCAGCCAATGATTCAGCTAATACAATTGAAATTTGAGGATAGGAAAATGATTTGAGAACTTGGAGACAAGAGCTGGCCAAACTGAGATCTCGGAGCTGGGTGATGCAGCACATGGGTGTTGATTTGCAGAAGCTGGTGACCAGCTACGAGTGAAGTATTCTGTGATAGTTTTGTCTTACTGCTATGTGAATATTGGTCTGAAAATAAAAGACCTGTTTTTCTTTGTTGTTTTGTTGGGGTTTTTTTAAGTGAAATTTCCTTTTGGTTGAATAAATGAATATAAGGATAATTCTTTGGGAAGTGTCTGTTGTGACTAATTTAGGGAAGCACAATACATGGGCAGTGTTGTTGGGGATGCTTCTGGGAGAGTGATCCTGTTAAAAAGTTGGGGTTACTAACACTATTCTACACAATTATTTAAACCAAGGTTTTCAGATACTACTGATTTATTTTTCAGTGTTTCCTTGGGCTGGAAAGAGCTCTGTATTGACCTGCCACTGAACCCCAGGATTTAGCTGTGTCTGACTTCACAGTCGTGCTTTCCTACAATGGGCTCCTGCTTATGCCTCATGTCTTACTGCATTTGTTGTCATTGAACCCACAGATTTAATATGATAAAGATTGTGATTAAAAGAAAAAAATATATATTTAAGTGCTGAAAAATTTACCTTAATCACATTGATATGTCACAAACACTTTCTGTTTATTCTGTAATAGTTGATTCCTCTGCTACAAGAATTACCAAAAGAGAGGAACAGAGAAACATCTGTTTAAGATGGGGAGAGGAATACATGGAGGGGGAGAAGAAGAAAAAGATAAAAAACATGTGTGAAGAATTTTGTTGTGAACAACATTTGATTGAACTCTTGCTGAGAGCAAATTAGAAAGACATTGCTGTTTAAGGAATTGCAGGTAGGCAAGTATACCAAAGTCAGCCTGTTGGTGCTGAGGTCAAAACATCTTTTTCTTCTTCATTGCAGTACTCTGCTTCTTGTAGCAATCCAGAGAAGCTAAAGTTCATTTTCTTTGAGGTAAACAGTGGGGATAGCATTCCCACAAGGTAATGTGCTATTCTGAATGACAAGTAGGAGGCACGAAAGGAAACAAAAATTTCCAGCAGTGTCTTTCTCTTGCTTGTGAGATCAGATCTTCCTGACATACAACTGCAGAACAGTTTTATCCTCTGTTCTGCAGTGTTTTGAATTGGCTGTAATAACTGATTATTCTGAACCATTAGAGTGGATGGGCAGCCTTTGTGATGGCTCATCGTAAATGTTGACTTACTGGTCCCATTTGAAAACAAACTGCTGAGCCATCTTAATGAGGCTGTCCTGCAGTGTGCACACGTTCCAAATAATTGAATTAAATTGAATATGAGTCCGATGTAATTACAACCAAATTTATTTGATTATATTTCCCACAAGGAAGGTAGATACGAAAGGTTTCAGTAATTTTAAAGCTCCTTGCAGTTTGTAGGTGTTATGTCTCTGTTAATTGTGAGTTTTGGGAAATTAATGATATTGGAAGTATTTCTCGAGTGCTTATGTCATCTTTCATCATAGTTTTTGGCAATATCCACTTGGGATCTTATTCCAGATCTCATTTATCTTTTTCAGAGGGCTTGTGTGGGCCTGGGGAAGCTTGTGTAGCCCCCTGTGACTGCCGACTGGGGATAGACCAAAAGTAGTAAATTTTTTCCTCTTGCATTTGACATCCTAAACATTTTTAGTAATTTTTTTTCTTTCCATTCAATAAATCAATATTTGCTTATAAAAGTGAATGCTGAACAGAGAAGGAAAGGTATTATTACCCTCCTAGTGCATTTCTGTATTGGTGATCACTTCTGCAGTGCTTCTTTATGGATAATAGCTACATATTTCTGTTCAAAATGGAATGTAAGGAACAAAACAAGTCAGCAATAAAAGAAGGCTCTCTGTTTAAGAAGCTATAAATTGCTGTTAGACTGGTGTGAGTTGTTGATTAAATTGGTGTGAATGTCTAAACTTCAAAAATTTGTACTCGACTGTTCATTGAACTGGACCCATAATAACACAGTGATCAACAAAGTAGTAACCAAAGTAAAACTTTAGGATAAGGCAGAAGAGCCCACCAGAGCATCCCCTGGAGAATATGTTATTGAAATTTATTAATAGATTTTTATTACGCATTCCTAAGTAACATTTTCTGGTTCTAAAGTTAGAAAAACATGGCATTAAGATCCCCACTCTTGCTTTTTATAGTGGTGAATATACTCAGTAACTCAGATAAAAAGAAAGTGCAGCCATAAGTTCTTGTAAAAGTAATGTTAATTCTCTGAGATACCATTTTGCTAACTGTAGAAAGAGAAGCAGTCAAAATATTTAAGGAAAACTGTCCAGCAGAATTTTTGAAATTATAGGGATTTCCTTCTTTTTTGCTATTTTTTCCTTTAATTTAATATTAAATTCATACAAAAGTTTGGGCTAGGTCGGGATATGAGTAAGTTAAATCTGCCTATCATATCTGTGGCAGTATCAGCACTAGACATAATCCAGCTCAGTAACTGAGCTTCTGCAGAGATTTAAAAATAGGGCACCAAGGAGGATCCCTGGAGCCACATTGGCAATGTGCACGTGTAGTGGTGTAAATAACATTCAATCAAAATGACAAACTCTTTAGTGGCAAAGGTAAAGTGAAAAGATTCTTCTTCAAAAAAAAAACCCAAAACAAACTGAAAGCACAACCCACCATTTTCTAACTGTGTTCAAATGCCACCAAACTGGACCCATTTAATCATCCAGCTCCAGCTTTGAACTTTCTATACAACACTGAAGAAAGTTGAGGACCTGATCTGAGCTTTGCTAAAACTTGTGTTCGAGGAGGTAGCCTGAATTAAGCAATTATTTTTAAAACAATAGTGAGTGGCTTCCTCTATCTCTTATTCTTGATGTGTGATGAAATACAAAGACCTAAATGTAGACATGCTCACTAAAAAAAAATCAAACACAAAATTGAATCTATTTAGTGGAATTAAATCAATTTTCTTTTAAAGTACATTTTTTTCTGAATATGTTTTCTTGTCAGTTTTGACACATGCCATGGATGGTAGAATTATTTTATACTGCCACAGGAAGGCATGTCTTATAGTGTGGAGCACAGATATCTCTGGCAAAAAAGAAAGGTGATAGAAATAGACATCACTAGGTGAATTCTTACTTAATTATATTACTGCATCATAGAAGAAGTTTCTATACAAATGGGATTGAAAATCCTTTTGAAAGACCTTGGCTCAGAGGATGATTTCATGATTTTTGGAGGATGGAACAGTTTCAGCAGCAGCTGAAAGAAGTGCTAGCTTCTGATGGTGCAGTGTTTTGAGAAGTCCATGCAAGAGTGATTTGCTGTATTTTTTGTTTATTTTTTTTTAATAGGCAGTTTATATTCCCTGGCCATTGCAGTTCTGGTTGTGATTCACAGTGCTGTCCAAATGTCAAATTTATCTTGCAGAAGTGAAGCACTACTGACCTTGTGTTTATAGTTCATAAAACTTTAGCTATCATTCGTTTATATATGTGGCATTTTATCTCAATTTTATGCAATGTGTGGGCAGAAATATATAAATTTTTATATGAGATGACATTCATTAGTATATATACTTGTGAGTTTTAATAAAGCATGAGTGTTGTAATTCAGTATAATCTGTGCAGTCTGCATGGCTTGAAAACGTCAAGCAAAATTTTTCATCCCAAAGTAAACATGAGTGAAAAAATAGACATCAATAAATTTTTTCCCATGGTATTTTAAAAATAATTAACAGTTGGAACTGGCTGTCCTCTAGCAAAGTTTAGGTTCAACTTCAATAACTTGAATAGAATGCAATTTTAAGAGTATTTTTCTTCAAAATCAGACTAGCACATTTATAATTCTTTCATATTTATATATTACTAGACATTCATATAGAATGGATTATGATATTTTTTTAAGACCAGTTTTATATATGGATTCCCATATGTATGTTTGGACTCTGAAGGTAATCTGTTCATTTCTACTGCCAAGTGAAATATCTTTTTGATTGTTAAAAAGTGAATTTTTTTTCATCTATCTAAAATGCAGGTATTTTTAACCCAGTACAATATTATATCATAACATATTCATTGTCTTATATCTACACTGATTAAAAATTTTCAAAGCCCTGTTCAGAAGCTTTTTTTCCCCAAAACAATAATGGCTGATGATTCTGTATTAACTTATTGGAGAATATGGATGGTGCTTCCCTCCTGAGCATTACATGAGTAGGGATTCGCTCCCAGACTGATTTATGGCAGCTGAGCTGCTTCAGTTTTCCTTTCACTGCTCAAGTTTAGTAAGTTTATAAGTTTGCATCACTCCTCTAAACTATTTCCCTTAAAGAACTAAGAACTTGACATTCAGAATGTCTCAACCAAAACGAAGCTCTCAGGAGGAATGCTCAGTCACGGATGTGAAAAGCTGAGCATGACAAATATAATAGGTCTGGGAGTTTTATAGCAGTTAAATGTGGGGTGCAGCTCATACCCATCCACAGCTTTTCCTCCCTCCCTGCAGTGACTGCCCTGGTGCTCTGACTGAGGGAAATATTAACTTGGTAAATAACTTGGTTGAGGCAGTCGCACCAACTTTCAAATTTAATTGGTAAATAAAATTCTCTAAACTTTAGAAGAAACCTGACTTTTTGTTAATCAACTCCCAGGTAATTCCTAATGTACATTCCTCTCTACTGGGGTTGTATCTGTAGCTGTACTAAGATAGTACAGATAATTAACTCTTACTTGTTTACTATTGTGTTTTGTAAATATGCCAGGGAAAATCACAGAAAAAAATGCTCAGGCAATAATTGTATTTTAAATAGTGGGATTACAAAGAAAAGTTTAAACCAAACCACAGAGTTTGCATTGTGTCTAAAAAAAGGACTAAGATCATTAAAGAAAGTAGGAGGCAGAGTATACCTGGTATGGTTTGGTAAGAAAGGCCTAAGATGGAATGCTGACTTTTGTTCCAACCGAATTATAAACCCAAGCAATAGCCAGGTATTGCTTTCACTGAAATCTGAAAGGAAGTTTGAACCCTTCTGACTGATTGACTCTAGGAAAGTTACCCACTTTTCCCATGCCTTTTATTTTTACCCAAAAAGAGAAAGCTTTTAGGACAAAACATAGAGTGTAGGAAGTGCCAAATGATTTTGGATTGTCTTTTTTTTTCGGTTGTTCAACACAAAGGCTTTAATACTGTCAGGTATTCTACAGAATACAGGAAAATGTGATTTTTATATTCACAGTTGAAAACTTTTGTTTATTAAAGGCATGTTTGTGCTGGAGGTACATTCTCCCTTCAGATTACTGTTAATACACAATCTTTTAGGTTTTTTAACCATTTTTCAGTCCTTAAAGCTAACACTTGATTTCCTCCAGTTCGTATGTTTTGATAATGTTTGTAAGCAGGTGCTTGAAACAACTGTCTTGACAACAGCAGTCTCTGATAAATAATAAATAATACTCAATAGTAAAGTGAGTTGATTGCTTACATTTTAAGCTAACAATAGCTTTTTTCTCTCACTTTAATTTTTCATCAGTGATAGACTGAAAGACTTGCTCCCAACTGAATTAAAAATCCAGAAGCTTTCCACTTGTTCAAAGAGGTCTGGATATTATCTATTAAAATCAAGATGTATTTGCTCAAATTCTAAAAGATTTTCCTTTAGCAAACAGTGTTAGGAGTCAAACAGTGAAAGGGATCACCCCACCAGTTAAGGATTTATCTCTCCTCCTCCTATAAGACTATTTTTCATTTGGAGATGCATCAGTGTAAATATCAAAACAAAAAGCCTGTGTGAAGAAGAATGTGGCCTTTATTGTAAAACGAGTTACCATATTCCTTCAGCAATTCCAAATGCTGTTGGATTTATAATTTTTACATTTCCAAACAATAAGTTGGGGTTTTTTTAGCAGGTTTAGTTTATGCCAAGCAGGCCAAGCAATTTCTCAGAATGTGCTGTGTTTAGTGGCTTCGGCAGTGAATTAGGGTTTGAGATCATGAGGATTAAGGAAATCTATTACACTTTATTGTAGTATTCTGGAATTACTTTGAAGTGAATCATTAGTAATGAGCTTAACAAAGGTATAAAAATACTGGACTAGCACTGTGCTAATAAAAAGACTGTCAGCATCTTTATTTTATAAGAGTCTTGAAATAAAAATGCTATTTAGAATGCACTAATAAAACAGGCAAATATGGATAATTTACAAATTGCTATTATAGCATTTATTTTAAAAATAAAGTGAATGTGGGGGATGTAAAGTAATTCAGTTTCATTTTAGTTTAATTTTACACTCGATGCCAGCATTGGATGTTCTGCAAGATGACACTGCTTGCATTTGTGTCAGGTGGGATTGGCTCTGCTCTGAAGGCAACCATCAGATAGTCCCCACTCTACAACCACTGGTCTGGATGTGACTTTTTAGCAGGGATGGGATTTTTGCCCTCCTGCTTTATTCTTCTCTTCGCCTCCTTTTGCCTGACAGCTGTCTAAAGCCATGCAGGCTGGCAACATCTGTGTTTTCCAGAGTGCAGCCCTGCTAGGGAGACCTACCCCATGCTGGTTTCTGTTTGCCAGAGCCCACCCTGCCCTCTCTGCCCACCTGGGCCTCTTCGGGTCACATCTGTAATGAAAATCTTTTATCTTTATAACTACAGAACATCGAAACCTGAGGGAATTGTTATTATTGTGTCATAAACGAGATCTTAAATTAACAGAGCAAGCAGGAGTGTGAGATGTCTCCTGTGCCTGCAGGTTGTATTGCTTTTGGGTAACTGCCCTAGACTCCAGCTTTTCCACCTGCCCAGCTATGGATATAAAAGGACCTGACACAACTTCTTCTCACATTATGGGAATCCCCAGTCATGCACAAGAGGTCCTGCCCTATGTAGCATTTTTGCTCATGATGAAGGTAAACTCTCTTTCTTTTCTGAAGAACAAATGGAATATTTAAAGCTTTGGCACTGTGAGATGCTGCTGTACACTGCTTAGCATTCATTCCCAACAATGTGCAGCCCAGCCTCTCTTTCCTGTGTGACTCTGATGTTTTTTGTTGTTATTGCCCTTTTCCCCTCCTGGACATGGATATGTAAATAGGTTTTCTGGGAATCAGTCTCCAGCACTATAATAGTTTGTTATAATTATTTTTTTCTTTCAACTTTTAAAAATATTTAATTAAGGATTCAAAGGGATCTTTTTCTTTGTGTTGATTCTTGCTTAGAGGGGGAAAAAAGTCCCTCAGGAGAACCACTAAATTATTTCTTAGCAAGGCAGGCTTGTGAGGCTTTGTTTCCACCAGATTAGCTAAAATACATGCTGTCTGTTCACTTAAGTCACAAAGGCCCTGACTCTATGAAATGAACTGTTAAGTTCAATGGAATGACTTGTGCTCAAAGTAAGGAAATTTTGCAGTAATTCAGTTTAAAACTGGTAGACACAGTAGTTTCTAGAGTCATCTAATTTTTCTGAATTCCACTGACAGAGTCTTGCAAAATGCTGAACTTCATGTCTTACAGTATTTTTGAGGTTTTCATAGTAGACTGCCATATCCAGTATCTGTTCTCTAAGTCCAGGAAAAAAAGTGCTGATCTAGTTTAAAACATAAGAATTTTATTTGCTGAGCCAGATTTTCAGGTATCTTAACATAAATGTATTTATTCCTGAGGTGATCTTACATTTTCCAGATGGCATAAATTGCATGGGTAAGGTAACAGTTCATAGTAAACTAGTGATGTTATTATTACATCCAACCATTTAATTTCTGAAGGTAGAAATGTGTGTTAAATATAAATATATATGTGTATATAAACAGCTCTGTTTGCTGCTCCTTGCTTAAACTTCTGCCCAGTGAATGTATCAGCCTTTTCTCTGCCGTGATGCTGTTCACTCAGCACATGTTCAAAAGGCTGAGGATCTGTCCCCTGAAGTGGAAATCCCTGAAACTTTCTATGTGCCCAAGTATGGTTTGTATTCCAAGGAATGATGGAATATGATCTACTGTTTGGGTTGCGTGAAAGTTGATTAAACTTTGTATCTTCATGGATCTGTTCTGAATGCTGCTTGTGGAAGGTGAAAGCACAGAAATGAAGCTCCTGTCTTTACAGAGCATGGATGGCAAAGATTAACATTTCCCAAAGCTTTCAAGTTATGTCAGACCTGATCATGGAACAGCCTTCTGCTTGAAGGGAGAGAGGGAGCTGATATTGAGGCTTTTTTTCTTTGTCTAATGAATCTTTGACTAGTGCTTCACTGGTATTTATAATCATCTTAAAGCTGTTATGAAATAGAAACTGTTAAGTCAATTTTCAGAAGAAAAATCTGAAACAAAGCCACAGAGGTATCCTATGACAGCGGGAAGTCTTGAAGAGAGGCATCTTGAAGCTTAGGTTGATGTGTTAACTGCTGGATCTTTCTTTCTGAAGCAAATGAGATTTGAGTTGATTTTGTTCTCTGCTTTAGATACTATGGAAAAAATAAATCCGAAATAGTCATCCTAAATATTTTTACAGAGTAAAAAAAAATCCCTATAGGAAACACTAATGAGCTTTGCAATAAATACTACTTTTATAAATGACCTAACATTTTTTTTTTTCATTATAGTCATGTCCTCTGTGAAGTGAACAGGGTAATGTTCTACTAGTGCATTATTTAGAGATTTTTGGAGTACATTCTGAAAGCTTCATATGGAGCTGTGTCCACAGGATTGCCATTAAACACAATGGGAGCTGTGTGGCTAAAATCCTGCAGAGCTGTTGGGAAACGGATCCCGTGCTGCGCTGAAGACAAATGATTAAAGAATGAGTGCTTGGGCGGGGAGGAGAGAGGGATGTTGTGGTTCTCCACTTAGGGCTGTAGTTAGACTGAAAATCCTTCTCTAAGCCCTTCTTAAATGATCTCCTGTTGGAAGATCAGCTAATAGCTCTCCCGTTTCTCAAAAGAAATACCAATACAGTACAAATGGGTAAACATTTGCACCTTAGACATGTCTAGACATCCTTTCACTTATCTTGTCTTTATATTTAACTTTTTTGTTACACTTTTATTTTTCTGTCTTCTTACCTCTTGCTTAAATTTTTCATGATTTTTTTTTGTCCTTAAAGTTCTCTTACATCTTTTATGCTATGTTGTCTTTATTTCTGATCCTCATGTCTTGTACTGTTCTCCTCCTCTCCATTCTCTCCCTTCTCTCCTTAAATGAGAGCAGGCAGTAGTGGAAGCACATCCATGCAGCAAATATTTCTGTGCATTTCAGTGCAAATCCTTCATACAGAAACGTTCCCCTGCATTTATTCTGTTTGTCTCCAAGATAATCCAGTTTGAAGAGAAGAGCTTCAGTAGTGTCAAATTCAGCATTTTAAAGCTGTGTACTCCTGTTGTTACATCATACAATGGATAATGGCTGTGACAGAATACTGTGTTTTGGAAAGATGGTGGAGTCCTTTAGGGTGCTTAACATAGAGGCATGAAAGTGTCCCTGCCTTTTTCTCTTTTTTAAATGCAGCTGTTACTTTTTTCCTCTTGCATTTCATTTGCACCTTGATAATATTTTTTTTCTCCTTCTTTTTCTTATCTTCTTTTGCTTTCAATAGGCTTGCACACATACAAAAGGAAAAACATGAGAAGTTATTAATGACAAAATATATGCCCTTGATATTTTTGTGACCAGTTCACAATTAGTTTCACGCAGCTCTTGTTTGTTGGTATCAAAGCTGGTGGTGCTGTTTATGACACGACTGCAGCACTCGTCTGTGTGCACTGTCATGTATTTTTATTGCCTCATTATCAACTCCTTGGTTGTAGAAAAGCTGTCAATATAATTTTAGAGAGGCTACCACTACCTAATGACACAGGTAATTAAGCCCTTGGAGACCATTATTCTAACCATATATTACTTGTTTAGGCCATTTTGCTCTGCGGCTGTGATTTGGAAATCTAAAGCCACTGAGCTTTCGTTCTGACATCTCTGACATGACCTGGTCTTGTGGGTGTTTTTTAACCACCTGAAAATTAGACTGCAAGAGTAATTATTTGTACATTTGAGGTTTCTTTAGTAGTAGGTATATATTGCTGCTTACTGCATCTGTCCTCCTCTCTCCCTTTGAGCTGGGCACCATTGGAATAGGAACCTGTGTTCCAGGCAGTGCTGCAGGAAACCCACCTGGAAAAAGGCATTCCTTATGCTCAGGAGAAGATACTTGGCATTCACTGTCCTGGCAGTCACTTTGGATCTGCTTTGAGGCAAAACATGTTGGAAGCATTTTATTTATATATTTTTCATCCCATAATTTGGTAATTTGGAGAGTGTAATGTGGAGGGTTTGTCATGTGAGACAGTCCCAGTCACACAGAAGGGACATCAGGGCATCAGCTGCTCCTGGAGACACTCAATCACAGCTGATCAGCCCAGAGCTGCCTCATACCCTCTGTTTTCAATGTTTATTTGAAGATCCAAAGTCAGCTCTTTGCTGAGGAAAAAAAAGGAAAGACAAATTTTAGATATACTTAAAGCAGCATATTATTCCCCTTAAAATTAAAATATTATCATATCGTTATTTGTATACACAATTACTTGGAGTATTCCCACACATTTCATCCATCTTCACTGATCTTATATTTAGAGGCTTTCAGGAAGTCACTTGAAACTTGAGTTAACTTGAAAAATCTCCATTTTTTACTTTCCTTACTCTGTAGTCTTTTTGAGCTGAAATTTGGAAAGGCTGAAACCCAAAAATTCATAAGAAATTATATTTATTAAAACTGGCTTTTATCTTTAAAAGTACTTTTAAGCAAATCTCATGGTTGGGAACCAGAGCATTGTTTCTTGATGTTCTTTGTGAACATCAGAGGTGACCCATTTTGGGGGAATAGCAGTTCAAAGTGGGAAGGTTTCCTCTCGTAGTTGGTTCTTGTGTAGTTACATGTGCAGGACTTTGGGCCTTTGCAGCTGGTGGTACAATGTCAGGAAGGGGCAGGAACTGTTTGTGAATTTGATTTTTGATGTAAGATTTAGGTTATTGAACCAAACTAGGAACAGTTTCTTAATTTTTTTTTTTTTTTTATTTGGACTCCCATTGACTCCATTGGTAGGTAGTTTCTCAAGATCCTTAAATTCACAAATAACATTGTGACATAACAAAGAAATTTATGGAGCTGTGTGAGGGTGGTCCTGGTACCACCATGAAGCTGTGACTCAGAACAAGAGCTTTTTAGTTTTGAGTGGCTGTACAATTCTGTAAGTGACTTAAAACAATAGTGGTTGGTCTGTATCAGGATCCTGCTATGCAAAATTAAATATGTGTATTTGGAGGAACTGGAATTATCTTTCCATCTAGCTAAACATTTACAAATATGGAAAAAACAAATATTTGTTTAAAATGTAGAGAAGAAAGAAAAAAAAAACCGTAAACCCTCACCATTATTTGAAATTGGAAGTATTTGCAGTCTGTTTGTATAGTTGCCTGTCATTTTTTCTGAAGCTTTTAGTCGTGACTATTTCTGGTGCCTCCAGCATGAATATAATTTGAACTTATGAGCATATGTTTAAGATGACACAATAATTAAGTTTCTGTGTGTGCCTGGTTCTAGGCACTTATAGTTAATGAAAATATCTCCTGTCCTAAGGTCCCAAATATGTTACTGGGGAGCTTGAGGAGGGACAATCCCTCCAGGTGAAAAATCCTTTCAATTGCTGGTGAGCAGTTTGTCTGCAAGGCTTAGTCTTGGACTGGATTTTGTTCCTCCATGCCTGTAACTTACAAAATCATATACAGGGCTGGAGATGGAAGACACCCATGCAGTCCATATGGCATTTGTCTATCTGTCAACACAGAAATAAACATTACCACTGATTTCTATTGCAGTTCAGAAGCTTTTTGCTGTAGATAGAAGTTTGATGAGTGAAATCTGTATGACTGAGAGAGACAATGGAAACACTTCCAACATTTCCTGGCTCAGATGGTAGTTAGAGCAATTTCAGAGAAATGTCAGACCTGCCATTGCGTGATAACAGAATTCAGACTTGTGTGGGAGCAGTGATGTGCCAACGCTGAGGTCTTTCAAAATCCTACCCTACTTATCTCGTGCTCGAGGCTCTCACGTTATTTTAGGGATACCTTGAAAATTTCCACTGGGATCAATGGCCAGTGGTGCAACAAAGTAAAAGCTGTGCTCAGGCTTTCGCTTCTGTGTAATTTGGAGTGGTGGTGTGGTCTAGAGGACAGAGAACCTGAGAAGGTTGTCCACTTTGGTGAAGGATCCTCTTCTACTCGTGTGACTGGAGCTTGAGGCGTTTCATTCCAGCGCAGTCTTCATCATGCACAAGATACTTGTGATGCTCCTCCATCCTCAGAGAGCTTTGGGCAACAGGTCAAGTATGCTTTGAGTGTGTTTTTGGAAAGAGGAGTTTGTATGAATATGTGGAAAGAGTATGGCTTGTCCAGCTTGGATTTGCCACCAGCAAATGCCACAGGGCTGAACTGCCCAGGGCCTCTGGTGGTGAAAGGATGATGATGGTGCTGCAGGAGGAGGATTTGCCTGGATATTTCTGGATTGATAAGCACCTGTGCTGATGAAGAAAAAGAATAAATACAAATTATACATTACATGTGCATCTTACTTTATTTTCCAACTGAAATATTAAAGGGGGGTATTGAGCATTCTGCTTTTCCCTGCTCACTGCTGTAAGGCTTGTACCAATGTTGTATCCTAAGCAGAACTGAAAAACCCTCGGGGTTTAAAGCCCCAACATTTCCCATCTGTCAATTCTTTTTTAAGTTTATCTCATACCCATTTTCACTTCTCTCTCTCTTTTTAATCCATTCCCAATATCTCAATTCTTTGTAGAAGGTTGTGTCTGTCTCCTGGCCCCTGCCCTTGAAGCCATGGGCTCACAGCTGGGCTCCTCAGGAGTGAATAGTAGGCTGGGACACAGCCCTGGGAAGGAGGGGCCACTTCATCCTGGGGACCACCATGGCTCACCCAGGGTGTTGAGGCTGCTGGTGGCTGGCAGGACACTGCACAGTCTGGGACAAGCCTGCAGATCAGGGCAGAGCTGGGGAGAGCAGGCAGCCATGTCTGCTCCTAATGGGAATCCCTGCAGACAGAGGGGAGTAAGCAGCATCTGCAGCTCAGCCAGCCACTGGTTTAATTGAAACCACATAAAGGGAAAGACCCTCCTGCAAGGATGCAGTGAACAGGAACTGCTGTTGATGAGCTCTTTTTTTTCTGTTATACCTTGTAAAGGCACTTTGATATTCTCCCTGTTTCAAAAGACCTGGTGCCTTACCTAAAATCTGAATTTTTTTTTATTTGTTTAGGAGCTGGGGGTGTGTATGTGTGTTTGGTTACTTTGGAGGCTTTTGGTTGTTTGAGGAACCTTCTAAAAGGAGAAAGTTTAACCTGATCCATTGTGGAGCTTTGAAGGGAATGGTGAGGGAAGTGAGATGCAGGTAACCCCAAACCTGAAGCTCAAAATTACAAACAAGTAGGAAAACAGATGTGTCTGGGATCTGAGTCAGAGAGAAGCTCTTTGTTTGGTTGGATTATGAGATTGGAGAGAGAGCTGGGAAGCTTGGATAGAGGCACAGAATTCTGCCACAAGGCCAGACAGACTGCAGTCTCCAAAGAGACAACCAAAGTCCAGCTGGAGAAAATACCAGCTGGCTCACAGGTGAACAAGAGCTAAAAGAGCTGAGAAACCACATGGGAACCTGTTCCTTCATCTCTGATCTGGTTGTAGAAAGGGTTGAGACAGCTCAAGGAAATAAAACCCAGACCACATAAGAAATCTATAACTAAAAATGGAAGTTGAGAGACTTAAACTGGAGACTGCCCAGGAGAGAGACTGGGCAGGAACTGGAACCTTCACTGTGTCACAGTTAAGAGCTGGAAGAAAATCTCCACCTGAGAATTTTAACTACACTGAGGTAGCAACTTAAGCCAAAGATAAAGAAAGATCTGTTATTGATATTTTTCTCTAAGCCTAAAAAGAATCCTGCACCTGGTGCATGACAGGAGAAAGAAAAAGCTGAGATATAAAGCTCAGCTGCTGCAGTAGGAATCTGTAGAAACCTTTGGATACAGCTCTGTAAGACTAAGGCAGCTTCAAGCTGAAGGACTTCTTGTGACATACATTTGAAATAACCACCGAGTACTGTCACATCAGCTTGAGGATGATGAGAAGGGAAGGTGATAGCACCTAGCAAAAGGTAGCTGCCAGCCTGTGGAAATCTTGAAGGAAGTAGGTCAAGGGGGAAGGGGTTGAAACTGTCACCTACCTTCTAGTGCTGGAGCAACTACATGCTAGCTGTCCCCTGGAGGGAGAGCTGCAGAAAGGGCTGTGGGTTAGAGGGAGTGTTTATTTATGACAGAACAGGGAGAGGCACAAAGCAGGCAGGTTTTCTGATCACGACTCTGATGCAGGATGGCACAAAGGACGTGCCTGCCTATGAAAGTGATGATCCTGAGAAAATTGGGAGGGAATTTAGGAGATTCATTGCCCAGTACTGATGCATCAACCTCAGCAGGGTCTGCCCAGCCTTGCCTGGCGGAATCTGTGTTCTGGCCCTTGCTGGGAGTTGCACCAGGAGGGTCAGGCAGGAGAGGGAGGCAGCAGAGCTGTCAAAAACACGACATCAAAAAATGTTAAAAGCAAGTCTCCAGCAAAAATACAGAGGAAGCTTCCTCCTGCAACCTTGGACACATGAGCATCTGCTCCCTGGGCAGGGAATGATGTGTCCTCCTTTCCATAGGTTCCTCTCACCTCCTTGACCAGAAACACACTCGGAAACAAAGCCGAAATAACTGTCCCTTGCAATTGGATGTATTTCCTGATATTCTCTCAAGAGCACAGGTCAAATTGCATATTTTAAGTTTAGGAATGATTTTGGTTCATGAGGAATAGCAGCAAGAACCTGTGGATCATAAATTCAAGTTCTCAGCTCTTGATCCTGATGTGTAATTAATTTTGTAAATGAATAAATTGTGGCTTAAAACTGTTTGTATTTCTCATCCTGTTACTCCACCTGGCAGGCTGGTTCAGAGTCTCACTTTTTCAATGATTAAAAACATCCTAATTCCAGCCTAAATGTATTTCTATCCACTAAATTCTCAACTTGTTTTGTCAATCATTAGCCTTTGGTTGATGTAGTTTCCTTTCCCACTTTACTTTTTCTCACTGATTCTGTTGTGTAAATCATACCTGGCCTCTTAAACCCTTGGTCTCTTAAGTTTAGCAAATTGTTTAGTCTCTTCTTGTGGCACACACTGTCATTTGAACAGCTTCAGAGCTTTCCCTTCGTGGAATCCTCTCTGGATGAGCCACTCCTGAACATTTGTGATTGTAATTGTAGATATCTTCCAGATGGAATTTTGACAGTGCTTTCCACAGTAGCATTAATATTTTATGTTACTTAAATCCTTGTATTTCAAGAACAGATTCTGGTTTCTGAATGCCTCATTTCTTCTTCTGTTTCGTGCTTTGAGTAATTTATCCTTAGGTTAGGACTGGTGGAGATCTGTTCCCCTACACTAAACCAGCATTTTGTCAGGAAAATTAAGGAGCTTCATTTATTTTTCCCCTAAAAAAAAAAAAAAAAACTAGATTTTTTAAAAACAGAAGCTGAAAGGAACACTTGAGTTTTAAGAAAAGGAAAAATTTCCATTCAAATGACAGATGTAACAGAAAATTTAATGGCACTATGCAAGATGCTTCAGGTGAATAGACAGTAAATAAAATATAAAAGAAAGGTGAAAACAAATGTTCTTAAATAGTGCTTGAAGAATGTAGACTCAGAAGTGATGAGCTTTAGAGACTGATTTTTCAGGTTTTAGCAGCTTGGTATTTATGTAAGATACAGAGAACCCTTGGCAAGACAGACCAACAAGAAGGCAGAATACATGCATGGGGATAACCATCCTGAAAGGAGTCTGGAAGTGCTGGATGTTGGATTGGGTCCAGCTGGGATATTAGAATCACGAGCAAGAGCAGATAACCTTTTGTGGTTATCAGAAGGGGGAAAAATATGGGTCAATGTGAAGAGATAGCAGTTCATAAAGCTCATAATTTTTCTGCTTCACTTCCAAAATTTGCATATCCTTTGGAGGCCTTGTTCAGGGAGTAAAACATGGGAGCGCAAGCGAAATTTATAGTGGCTCCATTATTTTTTCATTCTTTAAACAGGATTTGTACTAAATTGTTCTGGTATGTGCTGTCACTGTGGAGAGTATTATAGATCATAATGTAACAATTGCTTTTCAATTAAGGTGCCATTAATTCATGCATTAAAAACTCTCATTCATAAGAAAAGTCTTGATTATCCTCCCGTGCCATATTTGATCCTTCCTAAAAATGGACATCTGGGATGCAAGAAGCAGCAGCTTACAAACTGCAAGAGCACTGCCTGTCAGAGCTTTGCAGTGAATTTGACTACAACCATAATTCACCTCCCTGTTGGTCAGAAACTCGTTTTACCTTCTTTTTCAGATATTCCATGGGCACCTGAAGCTTGTGAGATCCTCCCAGGGGTGGTTTGATGATGATGTGACCACACAGTCTGTTATGTCTGTGGTTCAACTTAGTAGCTGTCAGCTCTTACAAACCTTTATAATAGCTGCAAACAGCAAAACCACAGAAGTCTCAGCTGTGTTTGACTGACCTCCTGGTCGTGTTGCAAAGATTACTTTGTTGCTTAGAAATCTCTGTCCTGATGGGAGGTGTTTCTGATTGCCACAAGAATTTGTGTGCTCACCTGTCCCTGCAAGGCTGTTCAACAAGACAGGCCTGTGGTCCAAAATAGATTATCTGAGTTTCACTGAAGATTAAAGGGCCTGTTGAATTGAAGAATTCATAATTTTTCTGAGCTGGTTTAAATGATTATAGTAATATGCAACTAGACTTTATTTTCTTTAATACTATTAGGTCTAAATTGGAAAAACGTGATTTAGTGCTCATTGAATCTATTCTTTCTCCCATTTTTGTTTGTTTATTAATTTGGAAGAATGTTGTGGAGGATTAGAGTTGGAGCTGCATTTGCATAGATAAACACCGTAATTAAGAATCCTATTACACCATTAATTTAAAATGAAATTGTGAGAATGTTAAGAAATTAAATCTTTCAGTGAGGGCTGCACAGGAATTTATGGTGTGAACCAAAATTATTTGTTCTTTCATGTAAAAGGCATCTGATTAAGGTCAGCCTGTGAGCAGAAATGGTTCCAATCTGCAACTGAAAAACTGCACCCCTGTCTGCACTAGAGATTAGAGCTGGCTTGGTTTTATGCACATTTGGTCAACAGATGGTCAAACTATTCTGTGGGCATTCTGGCAGTGTAGAAGTCTGCACATCAATGACAAAAAAAATCACAGGAATAAGTAGAATGTCAGTGTTCATCTGGGTAGAATGAACACCCAGTGTCAGCTTCTTGAAAAGTAGTGTAGTGGGCTGACTTGAAAGGAGAAAACCTGGAATAACATCACATCATTGCTAAATTAGCCAGTGCCATTCATTCTGGTAAGATTGAAAGAACAGAAAAACTATGAGGCTTGTATAAAAGATAATGCTATTGGCCTTTGGCCAGACCAGTTAGCTAATTTCTTCTGTCTGGCTGGATTGTTACCTTAGAAATAAACAAATATAAAAAAAGATACACTGTGAATAATTCTTCTGCTCAATTTCATTTGGAAAGACTGCTACACAAAAGTCATGTTTCTCTAAACAGGGTAGAAATAAACAACAGCAGGCAGTTTCTGGTCTGATATGCCCAGGAATACTGGCACATTCTTCAAGGTCAGTGTTTTAATATACAGTGTCTCTGGCAGTATGATTTAAGGTATTCCTTTCTCTCTCCTGCTTTTACACCACCCTTGTGCCTGTGCCACAGCAGTTTTCCCTTCTCCAGCCCCTATTCCCTCTGGGCTGTTTTTCCAACTATCTCAAGGGACCAAGCAAGACTGCTTAAACGAAAAGAGCAGAAAATATGAAAGGGAGAGAGAAAAACTGCTGCAACACTGCTGAAGGAGAAGCTGTGCAGGGATGAGAATCTCTGTAGGACATGCAGAGTGGGGAGAGGTATGAGGACCTTTGGCTGGAATTGTCACTCACCAATTTTTGTTGTGAAATGCAGCATCTTTGTTGTTGGGTCCATCACTGCTCCTCTGGCTTTTGATCCTTTTCCTCCTTTTATCCATAGCTGAAACCAGCCCCACTCCCAGGATGCTGTTTGTGGTCAGCCTTGGTGGCATCTTCCAAGCCCCTGGGATTTAATTGCTGATCCACCTTGAATGGGACCAGTGTTCCACGGGTGGCTTCCCTTATTCCTGTTGTGGGAAGGAGCAGGACTCCTTATTCTGAGCCATTCAGCAGGGTTAGTGTTATTGTCAGTTTAACATTCTTGATGAATGTGTATAGATTAGAGATGACTTTTGATGGTGTCTGTTAACAGCTTCTAAAATGGAACTGCAGACCTTCCTCCTTTCACAGACAGAGCTGAAGTTGATTGCATTGTCCTGAGATGGTGTAATCAGACTGGAGCCTGCACTTGCTTTTTACATCTGTTGGAAAGGGCAGAGAAGGGTGGATGTCTTGGGCAGCTGTGCCTGTATAAACCAAGGCACTGGCACAGGCTGCACCCATAACACAGCAAGTAAAACCAGAAATGCCATGGAGAGCCTGTCTGAGCTGCACACACCTCACAGTTGGCTCAGGGCACAGCTGGGTGTGGGCTTTCTAATCTGACTGTTCCTAAATGGCAATAATCTTATCGTGGTGTTGTTTACACTGGTAACAAGGTCATGTCTTTTGTACACATTTGGTTTTAGTTTTTGTAACGGAGCTCCAGTAGGATTTTAACAATACAACTAATTACTGTGCATATTCAAAAGATAAAAGAGTGCCCTTAATGTGTTATTCATAACATGGAGCATGAGAACATTATAAGGCTAGGATTGTCTTTAAATATTAATTTCATGGTAGCCTTGGATGCATTAGGCACTTGTAAAGAACAAAAACACCAAATGCATCTCGTAAATGTTTCCCATGCAGTTGACTTTTATAAATATTTTTATTTTCTAGAATGGAGGAGACAGTGAGAAATCTACTACAGAGCCAAGGATCCCCAGGCCAGCATGGAGAAGGAACTGTCAATATCATGAAGGTATACCAGGTATTAGTGATTTATTATGAGTTTTCTTGTGATAGAAAAGTTCTTTAAAATAAAAATCCTACTACTGAGATAAATGTGTCTGGCATTGTTTCCTCTATGCATTTATTAATTATGAATACTTGTGTTAGTTGATTCCATCTACATTTTCCAGGTGTTCTCTCAGCAGAGAGAACTTTTATTGTCCTTACATTATCTACAGTTGTTGCTCCTCATAGTTCACAGCGGACAAAGAAACCAGTTTTGAAACCTTTATTAAAGCACTTAATATTTTAAGTCATATGTTCCACCATCTCTAGTAAACATAAGTGTTTTTGACAACTTGACCTTCAGATTGTGATGGATAATTTCACCACTCATGTTCTTATTGGGTGTGGGGATCTCTAGCAAGCTTTACACTTTCATATCCTTGCTTGTGGCAGATGCATTTTATCTTCCTCACTAGGAGTAGGGAGAGAGTTTCTCAGGGGTAGAGAGAGAGATTTTCAGGACAGAATTTATGAGAGAAAGATTTTAGAGGTTTTTCAAAAGGAACCAGGTCTGTTTATAAGATAGAAGAGTTTTATGTTCTCCTAATGAACTGTTGCATTCTGGAAAGAGTGCACCTGAGATGGTGGAAAACCTTTTAATTTAAGAGTCTGGGAGCAGGAGTGAGCTACATCTCAGTTAATCAAGTATCAAGCACATGAATTCTTAAAAATATCACTTAATGAAGTCAGTCCTGTGCTGTATCTTTTTAAGCAGAATAAACATTCTTACAAAGCATAAAATACTGTAATAATATATTAAAGTTTATACCAGGTAGTGATGCATCAGATAAAACACTTTTCAAAAATTCTAGTTATATTAGTTCATTCTTACAGCTGATGGATCAAAAATACAGCAATATAGCTAAACAAAAATGTATATTAAAGAGTATTTATCACTGTAATTAAATTTTCATTTTAAGCTTGGTTTGAAGAGAAAGGAATCTTTTAGTTTAACCTTCAATATAATCTAATTTTCTTGTTAAAATGATAGCCTGTAAAATCTAATTTCAGAACAAATTAAATTTTTTGTTGTAGTTACAATAGAACATAGTGCTTTTAGAAACTGGTAACAAAGGCATCTCTATTTTATGCACTATCTTTTTGGGGTACAAAACTGAAACTCAGTGCCCTTTTCTTATTTCAGGGTTTAGATGCATACATGCTGCTCACTCCTGGCACCATACACTGGTTGTTCAGAAGTGGGCTTGATGTCAGCCTCTCCTTAGGGTGGAGATTAATTAATTAATTACCTAATTGATAACAGACATCTGGAATGATTTTATTATCTTCTTTTCTGGGGAAGCCCCAGTAAGGTGGAACCACAATTAGATTTCAGCTTCTTTCGGTTTTGTTTTCACACTCTCGAGAAGAAAAGCAAAAAAAATACTGCAGTTTTGTTTCATCAAACTGAGGGTTTGGGGGTTCTTTATTTTTATTTCAGGCACTAAACTAGAAAAAAAATTAGCTGTGTGCTCTTTGAAATTTGAGACTTTTTGTGCTGCTTTCCTAGAGGTGAGATAAACCAGTTGATCCAGTTTCAGTGCTTGTATATTTCTCTGTAGATATTTCACTCTCTTTTATTAGTTTCTTAATTTTTGAAAAAAGAGAGAATTTGGGTATGGTCTTGGGTTTTTTTCTACTTCTGGGCCACACTGATATAGACATTTGTTGTCTCCAGGCAGGCAGGAGACTGGGCACCATGGTGTGTTTTGTGTAGTATCGCCTGGGTTTATTTTCTGACCATCAAAAGAACAAGGCAGTTCTGCCCAGTTATTGATAGCAAGAACAGTTCTTCATTTCCTTCAGCTCTGGCAAACATTCCTCTCCACTTAGCAAACTGGCCCCTTCTGTTTCCTTCTTTCTGGACACAAGGTTTTATTTGAACCTTCTGTGTGGTACTCAGGTCAAAATCCTCAGTCTGGAGCGTTGCTTTCTTACAGAGTGAAGCTGTTTCTGTCCCAGGGCATTAAAACACCCATATACCTCTTTCTCTGGGTTTATTTTAATTTAATTCCTTCCTCTCCTGTTCTCTTCTTGTTCCTGGGAACATTTTCACTCATGATATCTCTTAGCTTGTTTTTTAGCAATTTTCATTTCTTCTGTATTGCGGGTATGCAATCCTCTTTGCTTATGAATTTCCTCTCCTAATCCATGACTCAGAAACAATGGGTTGTCCTTTCCTGGAGGAATAGCTAGGCTACTGCATCATACACCAGTCTGTGACTGGTAAAACAGGTCAGAAATACAGAGCATTTGTGTTATGTTGTGAACTTTGTGGGGGATTTTCTTCCTGAATGTCTTTTTGAGTCATTCATCCCAAATCCCTTTTGTTCACTTTTATGATAAACTTCTAAACCAATGTCTTGTTTCCTGGGAGTTTGGAGGGATGGCTGCATTGGATGGCTCCCTGCTCTGTAGGTCAGAGATGGGTTCACTCAGTGAGTGCTTGTTATCGCCTCACATGGTGAAAGCTGTGCCCTGGGATGTGGGCAGCGACCGCGTGTCAGTCTCAGCTCATACCCAAAAGGCTCCTCAAAACTGGTGCTTGGCAAAGCATCTCTGGTCTCAAGTGTTTACAAAGCATTTTAACATTGAGAAACATATTAATGAAGCATTATAGGAATCATGAATATGCTGCTGTAACCAGCTGTGTGTAAATCATGGACAAACATACCATGTAAATACATGATGAATCTTATTTAAGTGCTGTGTCCAAATTTGGGAAGATACATGAATATTGCAACAAAGGCATTTCATTTATATTCTTCCAAATGTACTCAGGCAGTTTTTTTATATATTTATAAGGGTAATTCACAAATAGAATAGCACATTTCACTGTGAGAATGTGCTGAATGTAAAACCCAGGTAACATTCCTTAAAAACACAAAATGTGTTTAACCCAGGTAATGTTCCTTAAAAGAACTGATGTATATTCAGGTCTTTGGGGACATGATAACCATATTATCAATGTGTATTTGTGAAGGAAGTACAAATTATGTATTATATTCAAATACTTACAAAGACCTCATTGCATGTATAAATACTAACATTGTTCTGAAGGCTGCCCTCTAAGTCACTTACCTTATGGAATATATCCTGAATCTCACCTACTCTCTGTGATTACTGTGATATGGTCAAAACTCAGTTGGTGCAGTAGAGTAAGGGACTTCAGTGCAAATTCACAACTGTATTTCATAACAAATGGGCACAAATGAGGTGATCTCCAGTGTGGCTTATCAACATTTGTCCCATATTCTCTGACACTGTGGTGAGTTAGTGTGTGTGGAGCCTGTTGAGGTAAATATCTGAATAGTCATAAAAGATAACTCTGCGCAGTAAATGCTTTTGATCTATTGAACATTGTCTACATATTTGTTTTTTACAAATCTAATTATTGTTCTGGGATGTATGAAATTGAATTCTTATTACAATACCAATATGCCTGACTCCAGAATAAATATTCTTGCTAATGAACTTCAAATGTTGCTTAGTGATAATGTTAGAATAATAACAATAAGAAGGTGGAGCCTAAAGCATGGAGTGTTATTGCAATATGTTGTTAGACCTTGCCAGTATTCTTACTTAAAGAAAAATATTCTAATTCTTTCCATGGAACTAGATGCCCTATGGGATTTTAATTTGCTGGACTTTTAGATAAGTGATGTGATTTCTTTTGGGTAAATGAATTAAGAAGCAGGATTGTAAATAAAATTATCCTTTTTTATCATTTTATGTAATAATAGAAGGAAAATTTATAATGAAAGTTCACATAAGTGTAGACAAGAATGCATGTTACTTGAATGGCCATGAACCATCATATTTCTTATGTTAAAGTTTACTTGACTAAAAGGTTATAATATGAGCTTTATGGTGTTTCCAGGAGACATTGGCCACCTTAAATAAGATCATGAAAGGCCAAACCAAGAGCTCATGTATTCCCCAGAAATAATTGTGTGCAGTTCTTGAACCCCGGACATTAAAACAAGCACCCCACAGACTTCCCTTCCTGAGTTTGCCCTTGAGATTTGGATATCAAAAAACTTTCCTGTTTGATAACAATACTGGATACTCTAAGTAGAGTCCTACCTGAGTACAGATCACTCAAAGACCTTAAGGGGTTTTTAACTAATTTTGACTCTATGTCAGTGTACAGTGATCAAAATAGATGAGGAAGAGAGTTTATGGTAAGTTCACAATTTGTTAAAATTCTGGAATTGTAAACAGGAGCACTAAAGCTCAGTACAGACATGGTGCAGTCACACTGGGGAGGTAAAAACATACACCAGTGATACAGGCACACTTCAGGTGGCATTGTTGGCCACATCAACCCAATTTTTTGTCTGCATGCTTTTGTGATACTCAAATGTGGAACAGTTGTTGTGGCTGTCACTTCTAATTAGCACAGCCGTTGGTGTCAACAGCTCTTTCATGAGAAGAAAAACTGTAACTATTGGCAATACAATTTCATCTTAACACAAAATTATACAAGCTTATTGTTCAGGCCGTTGATATGGAACATTTTATAGATGGGGCATGGCCATGAATTGAAAAAAAGGCACCAGTTGAATTCCCTAGCTAAAATCCACATAGGATTTTTAATGCTAACTTCTATTGCAGAAAAAGGATATATATCCTTAAAATTAAACATCTGCCTCTGGAGTGGAAGTGCCCACAGGGGACTGCATGAACCAAGCCTCCTAAGCTACTAAGGAGTACATTACTAGGCAAATATTAGCAGATTTGTGTCTCACAGAGAAGGACAGAGAGGAGCCATCTGCACTCTGGGGAGCTCCACTAGAAATCCTGGGCTGTCAAGGTCACAGGCATTTGCTGTTGGGCTGCTTTTCCATGCAGAGAAATCCAGGGCTAGCTCAGTAACAATTAATGCCTTGTGGCTTTTTGTACCTTTCCAGCACTATGCAAAGATTCTGATAAATATTTAACAAAAATGAGGTTGGATTCTTTACCCCCAAAAGAGGATGATGGTGCTCCTGAGACACTGTTCAAAATTTCAGTTTTGCTGCAAAAAATTTCCCTTTTTGGTTGTTTGTGATACAGAAACACAGCAATGGAGTTGTGTTTAACACAGCAAAGTCTCATAAGTGAAATGTGCCATTTGTGTGCCTGTTTCTTAGAAAACAAGCAGTTCTTTCCTTCCCAGAATCACAGAGTCACACTTTCTGTGTTGGAAGAGACCTTAAAGATCATCTCATTCCAACCCCCTGTCATGGACAGGGACACCTTCACTAGACCAAGCTGCTCCAAGGCCATCCAGCCTGGCCTTGGCTACATCTCCAAGGTGAACTAGCAGAATTAAAGAGGAAGAAAAACAAGGATGGTCTGTATTTACACAAGAGTTATCCACATGTTTGCATAGCTTTTGGTAATATCCAGTCACCCACAGTTTTTGCCTGACTCTGACCATCTTTCTTGCCATCAGGGCTTTGCTTTGAGAATGTAATGCCAGTCCTTGAAGTACTGAGTTTGCAGAAGGATAGATGAGGTCTCCAGATTAGATGGACATTTTGATGGTGTACAGGTGCCTTATACTACCACCTTGATCCATCACACACCCTCTAGATATCTACAGTATCAAGAGGTGCAGATTGACTGATTTGATGGTACTATGTTGTATTATACTGACTGTAATTCTAGTTTACATTTCTCTCTACTATATAGTGTTTCTATCTTTTGCTGTATCTTTCTTCTGCTTCTAACTCTGGGAATGAATCCACAAAAGTCACCCATTGCCTCAACATAAATGTTTCACTTTTCCCAAACAAATGAACTTATGTATGATCAAAAGTGGCTTGTTCTCTCCCTGCTTCCACATCTCCATAAAAGACACTGTTCATTCTACATTTTGACATTATTTCCTTGACATTTTCAAACCAGCAGAAAGTAGCGTTAGTTATTAAATTTTAAGAAGTTGAAAAAAAATCTAAATTTTTGCTTAGTTGAAAAAAATCCAAAGTTTTGCTCAGTTGAAAAAAATCTAAAGTTTTGCATATTTTCTGAGGCCAAAAAACCAGGGAGATGAAGCTCAATTCATAATCATTCTGTCTTTGAAAATTATTTTAACTAAAGAACTCACTTAGCAGTACACCATTAAATTAATTTTGGAAACAAAGTGCTCTTCTGATCAGGAAAAGTTAGGAGAGTTAATCTGAATTACAATAACATATTTGAAAAGTTGAAGTTTTGATCTAATCTGGAATGATTGTTCCTACATTTCATTTTTGCGTGAAAATGAATTCTGATCTTCTTTCAGAAGTTTTCTTGACAATGATGCCAGGATGATTTTTTTGCTTTTTCTTTTCTACCCCTCTTACATACTCTTTTATAGTTTTATGTATTCTCAGTGCTTTTAGCCCCACACTTGTAACTCCCCAAGGCTGATAACTCAGCTCAGCCCCAGGCACTGTTAAACCAGGAGAGCAAACATCCTGGGAGCCCCAGACACCAAGGGCCTCTCCAGAACACATTTTGGAACCTCAGCCAGGCCCATCCAGGGGGAAGGTTCCTCAGAACAGGGGGTTCACTCCAGCCTCTCACTGGGGGATCTTTGATAAATATGTTAATTTTGCAAGGCCTATAATTGTGTGTATTTCAGTGTGAGGGGTGGTGTGTGCATTTCAGGGCATTCCACCTGGATGAAGTCCTGTACCCAAAGATCCTGAAATAAATACCGAAATAAAAACCCCTTTTCCCCATAAACTGTGTTTTAATTTTGAGACCAGGAAAAGACAACAAGACTGGGAGACATGAAACTGTTCCCTGGCACTTGCGAAAATAGTGCCTGGTAATGGAATAATACACCAATTTTTTTTTCCTAATCCCACAGGTAACTTCTTGGGTCATCTTCTGCAGTTGTGATTATGACAAGAACTCATCAGTTAATAGATTGCTGTCCTTCCAGAATAATATGGAAGGAAAATTGGCTTATTTCTAGCAATTTAAATCCAGAAGAATTTTTTTGCCTTAATTGCTGTTACATAAAATTTACTGAATTTGAATTTCAGAATAGTTTGGCTTATTTCTACTTCAGTCAAAGGAAGGTATTTTAATATCGTAGCTTTAGTCAAGTGTAGTTACTATAATACCTACAAACCCCTTCCCAAAGTTTAGATGCTGCACAGAGGTTTCCTGGAAGGAAAGATGATTGCTTTAGGTATGGTACTATAATGAACCAATTTCTAAGAGAATATCTGCATGAAAAATCATTCTGAATATTATTTTCCTATTACCTTATATACATATATGAAGAAGGAACAGCTTCTTAGTTCTTTTTTCCTGCTGTTGGTTTTGCTGATCAATCTAACCAAAGCTTTCTATTTTGAGGAGGAACCAAGAGCACAGTGAGCTCCTGGGCACTGCCCCTGCTCTGCCTGGAACCTGGCGTGGCAGAGTCACCTCCCCAGTGGTCAGCTCTGACAGGGCCAGACATGGCAGTGCTGTTGGTAGTGGTGATGCTTTAGGTTTTAACTTTTGTATTTTTCAAAGCCTGTACTGTTAGTGTAACTCTGAAGTTTCCTGTAGCTTGTTAAGTGCTATTCTCTCATGCTAAGATAGACATAACAAAACCCCTCTAGCTTACTCTCCAAGGACACCCAGTCGAAGAACTGTAAACCATTATCTTAAAAAAAGAAGAGCAAATTTAGAGAAATTCTGTCTAGCGCTGGGTTCTGATTGGTGAATTTATGCTGATATAAAAATGTGAAGAACTCATGATCTGTTGTCCATTTTGGGATCCACTGGGGCAGGACCCTCTGGAGCCCAAAGGGTACATCTGAAGGCCTTTCAAATAAATCCCTCCTTTATTCCTTTATTCCTGTCTGGTCTCTGTTTCTAGGTAGCCAGGTAAGGCATCAGTGGGAGTATCCATTCACTAAGGACAGGAGCTGGTCCTGGGCTGGGGACCTGGGCACGAGAAATTCCATCTCCTCTCACTGATATGAGGAGTGCACTTCAGCCTCAAGTGCACTCTGAAGGTTTTTCTGCTTTTATGTTCCTTTCTGACTTGAAGTTTTTCAAAATAAATATATGTTTCTGATGCATGGAATGGCCAATAAAAGCATCATTGGGAAATTTATTAATGGCACTGCAGAACTGTTCAGCAGGGATGATAGCATGTACTGGTGAGGAGTGTTCTGAGTGGAGAATAATGTGGAGTACATTTAGATTGATATGTGGGTGGAGAGAGGCACATATCAGAAACATAAAGTATGTACATGGTCCTCTTATCCATCACAAGTATTTAATCTAGGGAATGTTGCTGCTTGCTCTGCTTACTTTGTAAGTGAAATCCAGAGATGAAAAAGAACAATCTAATATGTTTTTCTGACAAGGGTAATGTTAAATCATGAACAATTTGGGATGTTTCTGTAAACTTTTATGATATGTTGCATTCCTTTGTTTTCCTTCAATTTTGGTCAACTTGTTCTGAACAAAAGCTGTTAGCTAAACAAAAATATATTATTATTACACTTACTGATGTGCTATCTAAAACAAAGCTATATTTTAGTCTCTCCTTCCATTGGGAGAAAAGAAACCAAAAGAAAACAGCTGAATACATAGATAAAAACATGGAAGGTAAAGCAGAAGTCATATTTGTAGCCTTATATTCAGAGATAATTTCAATTGAATGTAATTTTAGTTGCATGTAATTTTTTTTACATTGTAACTTGCTTGCTCAGTTATGATTTGGCTTGTGTTTTTTTCAGATCCTTGTTATTGTGCTTAATGGGATTCCCATTAGCAAATAAAGAAAAATTGTTTTTTCAAAGTTGCATATGGAAAAGGTATATTCAGATCACAATGAGATCAGTGGTTACTCCTGTACTGAGAATTGTGCAGGACACACTTTGAGAATTCATCACTTCCTTCAAATTGCTCAGAATTAACATATGTGTCTTTTACACATCTCAGGTTTTACGAAAAGGAATAGGTTATAAAGCATATCAAAAAATACTGTGAATTTTTAAAGGGTATATTTAGGAAAAAGAGGTCATGGTGGGGGAGAAAGAGGAGCAAGGTGCCACTGGGAAACAAATTTAACCTTGTTGGAATTTAAAGTCTCTAGTCCTTGGAGCAATTTCTGCCTTTTTACAGCTTGTGCAGTCAGACTGAGCTATTTGTGCATAGCTTGAGGCTGTTTTTTTAAATGAAAATACAAATAAACCCTCATCTACTGTTTTTATCTTCATCAACAGTCCAGAAATTCTCATTTCATACTGCTCACAGTGAATAGTGTTGAACACTAGGAGGTCTGCAGTGGAAACAGCACTGAAAAGACATCATCTAAGAATGCATCAGGATTATAGAATGGCCTTGCAAGTAAAAGCTGTCACAGTTTATGAATACACTGTTGTGGTTTGACTGCAGCTGGAAACCAAGCCCCACACCCCACTCCAGCAGGATGGGGAGAAGAGAATCAGGAGGGTAAAACTAAACACCTCATGGTTGAGAAAATAATGGTTTAGTCATTGAAATATTATAAAAAACAACAACAAATTCTAATGGAAAGGAAACAAACAAAGATAGAGAAATAAGCCCCAGGAAAGAGAAGTGATGCAGATGTAAACAACTGCTCCCTCCCCACTGCCTGTTGTCCAGGCAGTCCCTGAGCAGTGGACCCTGGCCTGCCTTCCCCTCTCTATTGCAGAGCAGGATGCCATATGGTCTGGGACATCCCTTGGGTCACTTGGGATCACCTGTGCCCCCTGTGTCCCCTCCCAGCTCCTCAGGCACCCCCAGCCCCTTGCTGGTGGGTGAGGAGCACAGAAGTCCTTGGGTCTGTGCAGGCACTGCTCAGCAGTAATGAAATATCTTGGTGTTGTCAACACTGCAGAACAAATCCTAACCACATAGAATCTACTGTGAGTTAAAAATGAACTATCCCAGCCAAAAGCAGTGCAAACATAAACAATTCTGTGTATGCATCTGGAAATTGCAGTTTGGGTTTGGAGGGAAGAGTCTGCCTTGATTATAGAAAGAGTGCAAGAAGTGTAGTGTAGTTTATTCAGATCACCACATTCAGTCACTGACATCTGAGATAACTGTTCAGTAAATACCTCATTTAGAAGGTCCTGTGGAAGCTCTGGAGAGTTTTTTGAGCTGCCAAATTATCAGCATAGTTTGGGTTCCACATTCTTGGATGCCTGTTACCACTGCCTCTCCATGAGAACAGTTAATAGCTACATCGTGAATATTTTTGATTTTTTTTTCCTTAAATAAGTGGTTATGAGCAATCATAAGCACTGTTTAATTATATATCCTACATATATTTTGTTCTTGGTCAATTAATGTGTGATTAAAGTGTGGTTTTGGAAAATTGCAGGCATGACTCTCAGAAGAATTTGAATTTGTTACCATTATAAAACCTTAGTCTCTAATAAATTTCAGAAGTTGAAGAATTAAAAGGAATTCATAAAAGAAGATCCCACTCAGGCATCACAGTCTGACACCCAAAACTGAAATAGAGATCTTTTGTATCTGTGGGATCCTTGCTGCATTGCATCTGAAAAACTTCACTTCTCTGAAGGACTTGTGTTTATCACATGAAAATGATCTTTAGCTTCTGCAAGCAAAGATGTCATCTCTAATTATTACTTATCTTTTTCCTGGCAAGCAATTCATGTCTTCCAAGACTCATTGGGAAAATCTGCATTTCAAAGATGTTGATCTTTTTTAATTCTTGTTTGGTTCAATCAGATTTTTCTCACATGTGCTTGTGAAAGATTGCTTGCTTATAATCAGTGCTCTGGATCCCAGATCCAGTTATCTCAGTATTAGATTATGCTATCCTGTATTATTTTAGCCACTTGTCCAGTGCCTAATCTTGGTTTTTTATGGTAAAAAAGTAATTCTAGAATAATTTTTCCCAGCTACTTTTTTTTTTCCTTTGTGTCTTCTGACATTTACTTTTCTTGGTTTGAAATTTTATAGCTGCAAATAGAAATATTTAAAGTGAGCTCTCTTTTTTCCTCTCTTTTTCTGTGTGTGTGTGTAGTGTCATTCCTAGAAAGCATCTTAGAAAGAAGAAAGGGCAAAGGACAACTGATGGTACTGCCAATAAAACTTTTAAAGAAACATAGTTTCTGAAATAATAATGGCTAAATATCCTTTTGACACTTTTCCTTGGAAGGGTGACAATCCTTAGAGGAAAGACATCCCAATGACTAAGTGTTAGGGTTAGCAGCCTTTTGCCTTTCTTGGGATGAAGAAAGAGGTAATTTCTGAAATAGGCAATTTGTTCTCTTATCTTTTGAAAGCTTCCCTATGATCTTTCTATCACTATAGTTACTCCTTGTTTATCAAGAGTGAAAACACTTTCTTGTTCAGTATTCTGAAAGCTAGGTGGAAGAGACAAGAGAGAAAATTGGCTTTACATTCCACAAACCCCAGTAAATTATAATTTGCAATTTCAGGTGGATTTCCTGCTCTCTTAATTTATTATTCTTACTTTATTTATTAGTGGGAAGAGGGAATATTGTACTGCTCTTTCCTAGTTCAGCTAACTGAAATCCAGCTTCCTGATAAGTCTCAGTCAGGTCACTGCATTGTACAGCTTCATAGATCAATGTCTTTAGTGATTTATATCTTTTCATTGATCCTGGAGAGCTTGCCATTCCTAGGATGCTGGGGCTGTTTCCATCCCTTGTTTTCCATTGGCCACAGGGCCCAGAGTGTTTCATCAAAGGGGTCATCATCAGTGGATGCTGCTTTGATTTATGGAGCAAACTGAATACTAAGAAATAATGGTCAGGGCAGGATGTCATTTAAGATTTGCAAAATACTGTTGGTTTCAGAAGAGCAGTGACAGTTTAAACCAGCCTGAGAAGCTTACACATGTGGGACTTGATTGTAAGTTTCTCATTAATTTCTGTGGGAAAGAGTCTACAGTGAGCAGCATAATCCTAGTTCCAGGAAGATTTGAATTTTTAGTATTTTTATTGTCTCTTTGTTGACACAGAGCATTAGAGAATGACCCTTTACTGCAGGATTCTCATCAGGCTGTTGTGTTTGCATCCTCTCATGGTACATGCATGTATCTTAAACTTACTGGTCTGGGGACACCCAGAGTAGAGTTATTGCCTTTTTTTATATATTTATTTATTTATTTATTTATTTATTTATTTGTTTGTTTGTTTGTTTATTTATTTATTTATTTATTTATTTTTAAGCTGTTTCACTTCCAGAACACCATTTCCATCTGTTTTCTTTCCCCAGAAACTCAGCTGCACTGATCAGCAGGACAGCACTTACTCTGCCTTTGCTGGATTTTGGACCTGGGAAGGATTTTGTTATTCAGGTTGAACACAGCCTGCCTGTGACTGTGCAATATGTGAGGCATGGGCAGAGACTGTTCAGGGGTGGCAAAAGATGCTCTTTGTTTGAGGTAACACAAGAAGTGTAGGACACTAGAGAAAAAAGGAGTAAGCTGCTTCACACCATTGTTTGCTGCCCTCAGCATGCTCACTCCAGAGCTCTCTGTAGGGTTTGACCAACATCCCACAGGAGATGCACATTTCCCCTTGCAGATCTCTGCCCCTTCCTTCCTCCCCCAGCAGCCAGCAGCCTTTCATATTAAAAGATTTTGCACCCTCAAGAGGTTTCTGTCATTCCAAAAGCCTTTGTCATCCTCCCTCCTTTGGCACCTGACTTTTAGCAGAAAGGGTGATTTACAAATACCTGTTTGCTTTGCTTTCTGGAGTGTGGATTTTCCACTCTACCCTCCCTGGACATCACCCAGGTGGAACTGGTGAATGTGATGGGGCAGTGCCCTCAGCTCATGGCATGTCTAAGTACAATTTCTAAACTTAGATGAGTTTTTCTCTGTTCTGTACCTTTTCCATGACTGAAATGCTGAAACTCATTAATTATTACTGAGTAATAAACTGCTCTTGGAACTATGTGAGCTGTACTTCATCACTCAGGCAGAGGTAACAGTAATAAGTTTTGTGAGGTATTCAAGTGCACATCAGAATAAAACAGGATATGTGTTCCTGGTTATGCTACCAGTGTGCAAAATTCATCTAATTTTGTAATTAGAAGATGAACAGTTTACTTTTTTATGTGGCTGGGATTTACTCTGTGAGAAGTTGCCTTACTCCCCTTTATCTGATGAAGTGTCATAACCTGTGCTTTCTTCTGCCTGTCCTTTGAAATTGTGGCCCTGAATGTGTGCAGGAAAGGTGACTGTGTGCATATATTTGTGTTCTCTTCTATTGTTAGCCACATCCAATTCATGTCACATTCCCTCCTAAAAATAATAGTTTGTATTTGAATTGCATCAGAGATATATACCTGTGTCATTTCTTTCCCCTGAGTTCATTGAAGTGTTTTATCTCAATGCACTCCTTGGGGCAACTTGAAGCAAAAATGGTTTAATGGCTCTTTTACAGATACCTGACTGTTGCATTAGTGAGGAGTGAGCACGAAAAAGTAAAGCCCAAGTACTGTATTTATGGTTCTTTTGTGATCAGGGTAGCACTAATGTTGGGAACCTGATGGAATGGCTCTTGGACATCTATGTTTTGGGTCTCAGAATGAGGCTTCTGCTTCATGGTTGTGTAAGGGTGTGCAGTAATTAACCCCATATTGCATAAAATTAATTCTTGATTAAAGTTTTAACTTAGTAAATTTCCAAGCTAGTTAATATTTTAAAAAGACACTGCTGTGAATGTGATCCAGACTGCTGATTTTTAATTCAGTTACATATATGGCCTTTAGTTAAGATAATGCCTTGCTGTTAACTCTCAAACAGTTGTATTTGCACAGTTATCCAAGCTGGATCAGATCTTCATGAAAATGCACACTTTTATGCTTAGACAGGGTGCATGTTGTGTGGTAGTTATGGGAAAAGCTCCATCTCACTTATGGAGTAACTAAAAGATCATGAACGTAGGTGCTTTTGTACCTAATTATCAGGAAGGCACACAAAGAAGATGAGATGCTCACTGAAGGAGCTCTCTAGATTTGTTTTGACAGCCAGTATTTAACGTTGATTTACCTCACATTGTCCATTCTCAATCTGCTCCTGGGCTGTCACACTGCCTCTGCTCATACAATTAGAGCAGGTGGTTTGCAAGGTAGAGCCTGTCCCTCCCGTGCTGTGCTCCGATGATGCTTCACTCTCTACATCTGTGGAGTTCTCTTTTTTCCCCTTATGCTTGCCTTGTCATTTTGGGCAATGTTTTACATTGCTTGCTCGTAGTCTTTATGATTTGCTTGCTCTATCTCACCCCCTCTGTGGACAGAGAGCTTGGACAGGTAATTAACAGAGTTAGCAGGATTCACTGTTCAATCCTATCATTTCTCTTGTAAAACTCAAGCTGATAACAATGCAGTCTGACTGAGTAGAAATAGGGGCATTTCTGAAAGTTTTGTTGTCAGTCTGATTCTCTCCAGTTATATGCTAGAGCCGATCTTAAATCAGTATTCATCTGCTAGCTTGATTCTCAGCCCATTATTTAATAATTCAAATATTATCTCTAGATGAAGAAAGGTGAAATACTTTAGGCATGAATGTATGTTAGCTTTTCCTCAGTAAACTGCTTTATCTCTCAGTGGCAAAATGCTACCATTGAAAGCTGGTATGTGCAATTTTCATTGCAACTTGTAAAAAAGAAAATGGAAGTTATTAAAGAAATGATGACTTCTGCTTTTTAAAAATCTAAAGTAGATGTAGCAGTTAAGTTGTGCATACACTTGCAGAACTGGCATAGCATGTGTCACAGACCCTTCATGACTACTTGTTTGGTAATTTAATCATGTCACTAGCAACTTACTCTGTCTTCTTTTCATTCATATACAAGGGAGAATTGGAGATATTTGCATAGTTAACTTCATTTGCACCTGTGAGTAATGACATTTTTAAAAAATCATTTCAGGAAAAGCTGTCAGAAGACAGTAGGAGATGTAAAGAAGGCATGGAAAAAATTCACACACTGGCAGATGAAGACTCAAGAAGTGAAAGCAGCAGCACTGAGGAGGAAAAAGAAAAAACAAAATTGCTTTTGGAGCGTTTGAAAGCTCTGGAGGTAAGAAGCAGAACCGTTTCACACATAAAAGACCACCCTTCCCCCTGCCTCATTCATTTATTGGCACTGAATCACCCTGTAGTATTAATCTAATCTTTCACAGTTCACCTGATTTCATGTTATGGGGTATATTTTTTTACATTTCATTTACCAAGGGTGAGCAAGAGGCTTAGAATCACTAAAAGGATCCCTCTCTAATGCTGAGCATCAGATATCTTTAGAAAGAACTTAATACATTATTTTAATTCCTTCGAGACCATTTAATAAGAAAAATTGGTTTTACTCACTTTGTTTCAATTATTAATATTGCAAGACTAATATAGGTGGTTTAACAACTGTCATAAAACTAGTTTTGCTCTGTTGTAGTTTATTGCTCAGTTTTTAATTGCTGGACTGCTTGCTTGGGAGAGCTCAGGCCTTTTTACTGCTGGGCTGGGGAAAATCTATTTCCTTGTAGACCACATTGAGAACTGCACACTCTACATTTTGAGTGCATTTCTGGAGAATTAGGATCTGCAAAATAGTGCACCTTGTATTAGCTTCTAACTAGAGGAAGAGTTTCAACACTTTCTTAGGCAGCCATGGACAAGGTGCAGGTATAAAACTGTAACCACAGTATATATGAACTTATCTTGTGCTCTTTGATAAAAGCGTGGGCTTCAATATCTATGAAAAAATAAGACTGCAGATTTTAATATAATTTTTAACTACTACAGAATCATATTTTTGACCTTTCAAGTGTTTCCTCCCTTTTCTTCTGCTCAAGCATCTATGTAGCATTGTAGGTATGGATAAATGAATGCCTTAGAATGACCTGAGTGACATTTTGCCTGTGTAGGGTATTGGTAGAAAAAGATTTGTCACTGTGCCTATACATTTTTGTTTAAACATGAAACATATCTTTTACATGGTAATTTTTGGGTTGAGTTGTCCTGTTTTCAGATTAAATCTCTGTGTTTTTGGTTTTGAGGACTTTGTTAAAAGTAAAACATAAACAATTACCATCAATCCTTTTGGATCTAAATATAGGATCTGAAATCTCAAAAGTGTAGGCAGTCTCTGCAATTTTACTTTAAAGTCTTAGGCTGTTTGTAAAATAAACACATGTAATATTAAATAACTCTAATTTTGGGGGAAAGAACACATCCTACTAAGTTTTTAAGGCAGTAGAACTCACGTACAGTTTAATATAGTCTTGCTTTATCTTTGGATGAAGAATGATTGGAGGTTCCTTGTGATCCTTTATTTCCAAAATGTGCATGGTTTCTGTTTGCTTTGCCTCATTCTTAATCAGTCTGCATGACATTTGAGGTTTTTTATGTCCTCACTTGGTAGGAAGGTGTTCAATAATGTCACAGCCTTTATCAGTTGTGGCAAACTGCCCAGATATAAAATGTAGCACTGAGGACAGGCAGGATCTGGTCCAGGAAGGGCAGTGGAGACATCTCCTCAGTGGTGTCAGTGTTGTGCAGTGGTGTGTTCAAAACCACATTTTAGAGAATGCCAATATTTAAAGAATTAATCTACAGAAGTAGTGTAAGGGGCTGTCAAAGTGGAAAGATGAACTCCAGGGCCAACATTAATTGTGATCCAATATAATCAAAACAAAGTGTTGTTAATTGTGTGTTGTTAAACATTATGTATTTTTGCTTTATTTCACTCTGGAAGAATATAAATTGTAGTGTCAAAGACTA
>VZTN01001386.1:425682-461010 GCA_013400515.1 Erpornis zantholeuca | reverse complement strand
ATATTTTATTATATATTATATTAATTATAATTTATTTATTTTTTGTATTTGTGCGTGCATATGTTAATTATTTTTTCATATTCTTTATTATATATTCTATTTCTAGATTACAATATTCCTTATTTCTTTCATACTAATGAAAGTTTCATTTTGAGAGCTTGATGCTTGCCTGTACTGTGATCAGTAAAATTGGTGTAATTCTGCTCCAGTTTTACTTGCACAGAGTTTCCACGACTGCTATGCCTGCTGACCTCCTAGCTATTTGCTTCCAACTAAATTGCCAGCCCTAGGTTTGGCCCATATTTCCCTTTATTTGCTCATCTGAAAACATACATGTGTACAAAACATCCCCATACAGACTATTCCAAAAAGACACTTTCCCCTCACATGATATAATGCTGCAGCCAGCCAGCAAATACCCAGGTGCAGGAATTCCTCTCCTGTGCAAGTCTGTTTGCAACACTGAAGTGCATGCTTTAATTGTATGGGAATTACTATGAGGATGTCCAACTTGACTTATTCAAGTTTAGTTAATATAGGCCAGCACCTGAAGAATCTTCACTTTCCTTCCCTTTTTTGAGGAGCACATAGAGATCTGTTTCCAGATGTGACCAGAGCCATCATACAGTATTTCAGTATCTTACCACATGATCTGTATTGATGTCAGAAAAAAGTAACTTAATTCTAACAGTATTGGTTCAACTTTCTTAATAAAATAGACATCAGTTAGCTATCAGACTGTACAGAACATGAAAAGTGATACATAGGTGCAAGATTTTAATGAAGTGGTGAAGCACTAAGCTTACATGATTACTTAATGTGTTCTACAATGTTTGGTATGTGATTTTGTTCATTGGACATATTATTTCTAATTTAACAGGTCATTACATCTTTAGTGTAATTGTGGGAATAAAACCACATAAAATAGAGGAATTTCAAAATAAATTTTACAGCTCACATTTATACACCATCTTATTGCATTTAAAAATTACTACAGTGCAAATTAACATAAACAGGCACACACATCACAGGGAGCTTGTACTGAGAGAGCAGCTGGACTTGACGTGCAGAATTCCCTGTCCCACACAGCCCTCACCATTGTGACCATTCATTGCTCCTTCCCATGTGCAAGTAGTGAAAAAGAGCAGCAAAGATCAGGCTCGGGCACCACAATCTTTGGAAACAAATGCTTTCTGTTCACAGTGCTGGCCGATAGCCCCAAATTCTACCAAAGAAAAGCCAGGCTCGAAATGCCAGCTAATAGCCTGGGCTGTGCTTTGTATGCCCCTGCTGCTTGTGTATTTCCAGCAGATCCAGCTGTCACAGACAAAGTTTTACCTCACTATGGGATTCAATGTACTCAGGGTATCTTCCTTCCTGTGATGCTCTAGCAAGTATCAGCAAAATGGAGCACCCTTGCTGAGGTGTGTACACAGCATCTTGGACAACAGATGGCCACAGTCATGTTGGTGACGAGATGGCAATCTTCATACAAGGGCATACGACCACAACTATGGACTGTCTCACACTTGATTTAAGACTGTCTCCTATCACTGGCAAGATGCAGCTGGGAGCACTATCAAGGTTGGGATGGTGCACTTCAAATACAGAAACACAAGAAAAATAAGACTTGGAAAGAACCTGAGAAAGGCAGCCAGAATAATCAGAAGTCAGACAAACACAAGCTATGAGAAGAGACTTAAAGAACTCAGACTGCTAAATGTGAGATGGTAGCCTAAAAGGGGCAGTAGCACCCAAACATCACTGCAGTGAATGTCTACATCCATGTCTACATGGATGAGCAGCAGTAATGGGATCAAAATTCTGTTAAGAATAGGCACAAATTGCCTAGAGATGCTGGAGAATGTCCATCATTAAAGCACAGGAAAAACAGGGGGAATGGTACAGATAGAGTTGACCATGAGGAAAAGGGAGAAGCCAATCTCTCAAAGCCTCTGCTAGTTTACATATTCTGTCTTTAGGTAGTGACCTGCTACCCTGCACTTCCAGCTCATGCTCTCTAGAGTTCCAGACATAGTTAAAACTATGAGAAGGACTGGATTGCAGTTTAACTCTGTGTTGATTTGCCTGTGAAACAGTGAGGTTATACAAAAGGCTTGATTCTCAGACTACATAATTCAATTTAGCTTCACTACCTTGAAAATGGATTAATTCAATGAAATTGGGCTAAATTACACCAGATGGAAATCCCACTCCAAATTTACGCCACTGATCATATTTCATCCTCCTCTTTCAACTGACAAGGAAAGTCAGTCTTAGGTCAGAGTCTTATCTTGGGTCAAACCCTCAGTTCTTATGCACTTAAGCTTCCATCTTCAAACATTTCTGTTTGCCCTCATGAAAATTCTTGAAAACAAAACATCTCAATTTCTGTGGTCTCCAGTACCAAAACATATACTTGTCAGTAATTGTGCACATCCTGTTGCTTTCATCTCTGAAATATTCAACCAGAATTGAGTATTTGCTTTCCTCTGACACTCCAACTGAGACTTAGTATAGACCTCGCTTAAATAAAAAAAAAAAAAAAAAAAAGCCCTTGTTCTGTCATCTTTGAGAAATTACGGATTTCCCCAATTTACCATGAAAGGAAGCATGGCTGGTACAAAGAACACAGATTTTTCCCAGTGCAATGCCCATAACATTCAAAACTCTACCAGTGCTAACCACAAGAAAAGGAACATCTAGAAATCACTGAAACCACAGGGGCATAAATGAGAACTGTATGAGCTGCTGAATAGCAGTAAAAAAATCCAGCAAAGTTGTTTATGAGAATTTTATCCAAGACTCATTAGAAAGGGAAATACACTGGTACTTTGGAAATTCCCACACTGTGTCAAAATGACATTTGAACTTTTAGGTGTTTCTAGTAAAGTTACACCTATCCCTGAACACCCCAGGCTTGCCCAAGCCTCTGTTTATTGAGTCAAATCCATGAACTTTCTTACAAGTCAGTGAGAGTAGCTAAATCCTGAAAACAGAAGTGCAGAGCAGCCCACAGAAGAGCTGTGCAAGCTGGCGAGCCAGGCTTAGCTTAGCAGTCTGGGGCAGTGCCAATGCTCACACCACATCTGGACTGATCCTGTGCAGAACACATGGCTCTGGTGCCTCTCTATCACCCACCACTGCAGGGGATGATGTGCTACTTTCCAAGAGATGCTCAGCCAAAAAAATCAAACATTAGCTGACACAGGTATTAAACTTAATACCAGCCTGAAAACTAGGCTTGCCTGAATCACACCATCTGATGCTCAGGGTCAGGTTTGCTGGCACAGTCCTGGTCTCAATGGATCGGTCAGCAGAGATTGAACCCAGCTGTCTTCAAAATGTCAGGTGTGATATTCACATACAACATGAACCACTGCAATATAAACAAGGCCTAACATTACACATCTCCTAAAAGCAGTGTTGGACCAGCTACATACTTGTTTTATCTGAGCAGATGTCAGCATCTGCTTTAAGTAGAGAGAACTGAAACATTTGTGTTCCTTCCCTGTCCCCAGCCCCCAACCTATCCAAAACTGAGGGAGAACACTGAGTGTCAGATTTTTCAGTGGCATTTTATACCAAAACAGAAAGACAGATGTTTTGATGATCCCACCCCCCTTACAATCTGGGCAGTCAGTCTCTTTACTAAACTGTTCACCCTCACTATTAAAACTGATTTGCAAAACAGCACATTGCTGCCAAAGCAAGCACAGCAGTCATTGCACAGTAAGCTGCTCACACATGTTTCTGTACTTAGCCAAGCCAACTACTGATGAATGGGTCATCTTTTGTCAAGCAACTGTAAGGAACTGGTAAAGAAATAACTCGTGGTTCAGGAACAGCCATGCTGACAGGTAGGCCTTCTCCTGGTCCTTTTGCCTTCCAGCAGCAGTCTGCTCTGTTAGCTGGTCCTCGACCAATTTCAATAACAGAAAAGCATGAACATTAGCTGGTCAGTTGCAAGGTCTTATGCGAAGAAACTATGAAAATCTTTAGAAAGTAATGCACAGACACTGAAGCAGTGGGAGTGCTAGTTAAACCATGCTGAACAACTCTAAGATAAGAACCATAGTTCAACAAAAGATCAAGTCAGAGTCAGAAATTCTACCTATGCTATGTAATGTGGTCATTCTCAAAATCTTGCAGACAACTTCTTAAAAGTCAAGATGCTTCCAACTATTACATCTCCCCCATTAGTCTTCTTACTGTCTTGTGCTCCCTTAATTTTGGAATTTTGGTAATCTTAATATACCCAACTTCATTTTTTTCTTGAAGACAGTCTTGCACTCAGAAATCCTACCTCTTCTGGGTTAAACACAAAGCAGAACAGAATACCAAAAAAAACAAACAAAACTGAAAAAAAACCCCAACACAGAAATCAAGAATGTCAAGGAAAAACATAAAAAATCAAGTCTTCTTTTCTTTGTGAGACCTCTGAAAGTTCTTGGATGAGGAGGCTACATTATAATAATCACAAAAATCCTGAGTCTTGGTACTAGCTATCACTTTGAGAGCTGGAGAAGACTGCAATAAAAATCATACCACAAAATTCTCCCACCAAAACAGTTTCAAGAAGCCTCAGCGAAGTCCAGGCTGCATTTTACTGAATGACAATGAAGGGAGAAACCTCGCCAATAGACAGGGAGTGGCCATATCAGTAGAAAATTATATCTCATACATTACAAATCTGGCATCAAATTCTCATCTCCTTTCATAGTTTCAACAGCCAAAAGAACAAATGACACCCATGAGAGAAATATTCTCTGTCTGGAACTGCATGGAGGTTACATAGCAGGCTACAGTGAGCTTTCTTGCAGGCCTCGGCGTAATGTCCCACCATGGATAAGAAATGAGGAGAGACGCTCAGCATTCCCCCTAGACCTGCAAGACTTCAGAGTCTGCACTGTAACAGTTTCATACTTGAAACTGGAAATATTCTAGCTCTAGAAGTTTTACTCTGGTGCCTTAAGCACACAGGAATCTGTGTGCCTGGAAGTGTTCTGCTGAAAGCTGTAAACAGAGAGAAGTCTACATAGACTTACAACCTAGATAAATGAGGAGCAGTGTCCACAGAGATCCAAGCGATAATGAATGCCAAAGAAAATGTGGAGTTTTATTCCTCAAACCGGAAAAACACAGTCTCATCTCTGAAGAAATACTTATCAAACACTGGCAAACTGATCTCCCGTCCCCAAAGATGAAGGAGAAGTTCAGTCCCTTTTTACAGAAGTCACCTGAAAAGGTGATCAGCCTGAGTTAACAGGTAACTGTGAGAAACACTGCCCTAGGTGTTTCGAGTTTGTCATAATTAGAAGCCAAAGAGGAATGCTTATAAATAGATACGTCTAGCTCAAACAAGTACTGCCATCATCTCCCTCCACAGTTAATCAATCACCCATAAACACAAAATGTCAAACTTGATTTTTCTCCAATGGCTTACTAAAACTTGCGCTTCAAATGATGGTCACATGGGTGAAAGCTGCAGGATCAGGACATCAGACTTCATTTCTAGGTCCAGGAGGCTTATAACCTCCCTGAGGACCCACAGCCCTGAGAACATCTATAACCTTATCAGCCACATTTCATTGCAATGCAATTAAAAGAACTCTTTGCCTAACTCTTCTGCAGCAGAAGTAAAGATATTGTCTGGCTTTTTTTCAAGAGCTTTAATTGCTCAGAAGTTAATCACAGCACAAAAACTCTCCGCACATTCCTTTGGATGCACATTTGCTTGTGGAAAAATGGGCTGTATGTACTGGCATGTAAGTACTTCCTCTGTCCTGCTTACACTATATCAGTTCACTAAACAGATTTAATTTGCTGTTTCCTCCAAAGGTATTTATGTTTGGAATTTTGATTTTAACAATAGAAGTCTCTTGTATATATACACACACAAAATGACAGCTCTTTAATGATGCTATGTCAGAAAAATGCCCTTTCATGAACAGTGCAGGAAAATGTCCTTGAGTATCTTAGATACAAAAGGCCAATAAATTGAATTTATGTCTCATTTAATCTACAATGGAACAGTTAGTACTTAAAGGGTACATATACTTCCCCTAGTCCCTTTCTTCCTGAGAAACTTTCAGATGCTGAAAATCAATTCCTTTTGTGTCCTTGTTATTCATCTGCTACACATTAAGGAGAAACTCTGGGCATTCAGTGATCCCACGATGGTCTTTCATCTCCAGAGAAGCCTGGTATGAATTAAAAACTTACTCTCCTTCAAATTACAGATGCATACTGCAGCATGCCACTGACTTATGTGCTGGTGATCTCTGCCAGTGATCTCAGCATGATGCAGGTAGCTTATCTGCATCTCTCAGCTTAAGTGACTCTTCTACAGCACTGCCCATCCAGCCCATGCAAGGTGTGTAGACATGAGCACACATGAATGTATGTCCCCACATAACAGGGACTGTCACCTTCTCTTTTCCCCAACTCCCTGCTGTTTAGAAGTTATATAAAAAAGAGGGTTTACTACAGTCAAGATGTTAGTATACAAACAATAAATACTTCATCAAGGTAATGCTCTTTCATTTCAGTGGTCTTGTGAAATGGAGATTATATACAAATAACTCCTAACTGACAAAATTTCTTTGTCATGTCTGTTTTTAAGGGCAGTTTTAACTTAGGACTCTTTTTTTTTGTAACAAGCATACAATTTAATTGCTATCTAGACTGATGCAGCACTGGTCAAGCACACACTGCTCTTTCACCCCCAGCTTCCACATAGTCATGATGTCAGATGTCCTATATCACAACAATTCAAGGTTTCTCAGGTCTGAAAGTAGATCAACACTTAACATACTTATTCTTGTTTTACTCTTTGATCTTTCAGTCTAGTTTTTCTCCTACCAAATGCTCTTTGCCCATTCCTCAACTCTGAAATATTCCCTGCAGCCAAAGCAACACATTCAGTGTAAGGAACCACTTGCAAATTTACATTCACATTCTGTCCTACAGGAACCATCATCTTTTGCTAATCGCTTCTACATCCAACACTTTCCCCGGACAAGCTTTTAGCCACCTTGCTCTACAATCTTTTTCATGAATAATTTCTTTCTTTAAATTAGGTTTCAGTGTCAAATGTTTTCCACCAAGCATCTTTTTATCAATTCAGTATGGTAGTTTGAAGAGCTTTAAAATGAAGCCTCTGAAAAGTCAAATTAGAACAGCAATGTGCACATTATATGCAACCCTGAGCAGCAGTTAAAAGGTGAGAACAGAGCTCAAGGTCATTAGCTATTTTGGGCTCAGATTACAACATAGCCAAGAAAATCTAGAACTTGGTGTACGCCTGAAATACACGTCCAAAACAGCTGTGCAAAGATTTAATAGAGGGCACTGATGTCCTGTGTCACACCAACAAATTAAATCCAGCTCAGACACACCCTGGCTTGCAGTCACAGGTGATGCTTGTCCAGCAAGGCCCTTACCTCACTTGAATCCTCCTGCTGATTGATGACGGCCAGGGCGTCCTCTGCCGCCTGGCGCTTGGCTTCGGCAACAGTGCGCTCCATCTTGGCCCTCTCCGAAGTGATCATGTCGTGAGCCTTCCGCTCGGCCTCCGACACTGCCTTCTGCAGCTCGGCCATTGCCTGGCGCTTCACTTCATTGACAGCTTCCTCTGCAAAGCAGGCAGAAACCCTCGTCAGCACAGGACATCTGGCACACAGCTTTGTGGGACTGAGGTGGGAAGTGCATCACTATCGTTATTATTATGTTGAGATTATTCTCTATTACAATGACGGTCTTCATTCTCAGTAGGACACAGAGGAACCTGACTCTCAAGAATCCCCAAGAAGCCCTGAGGTGATTCTCTACTTCCCCATCATCGAAATCTCTAACACTAGTAATGATTCTTGCTATTTTGATTCTCAGTCAGTACTTCTTCATGTACAATCATTTCAGATCTCTGGTCCATTTTATCTGCAATCTTTTTGAACGCTGGAAAATTAGTTTTGCACCACAGCAGATATATGAATATATTTGACAATAATTATCATTAAGGACGTATTACAGACTGTTTTAAAAATGTATTTTAACATCTGGGAATAAAGAGAGGATTTATGGTCTTTAACAATTTTTTCCCATGTGTTAACAAATAAATAGATGAAGTTAAAAAAACCCCAAGAGTTTATTTGGAAATTTAAATCACTTGGACATACCGTTTTATGAGGCAAAAATTAAAATTTGTTTATGAACATTCACTTGATCTCTCCTTCAAATCCATGTTCATACTTGAAGACCTGACTTTCTGGCTCTTCCGAGCTCTTGAGCACACCGTGCCCAGCCAGGCTTTGGAGCACAATTAACACTGAGCAGGGGCACCCTGCTTCATGAAACTAATGGTTCTCATAAAACAACTATGGTAGTATGAGCCCTTTCTTGGGTGTATACTAGTGTCATATCTTTTATTCCAGAAAACATGGATTGTCTCAAATTAGTTATTTGGCTTTTGATACAGGAAGAGTGCAAAGATTTTACTAATGAACAGTCTTTTAATTGACAACTAAAACAAGTAATTTCTTTTTTTTTTTTTTTTAATTAACTGCTCTAATTAACAAGGAAACCATCCTCCCCCTGAATTAGTTTATCTAATTTTCATCTTTATTCAAAGCAAAATGACAATGATTAATTGAAAATTTAATAAGCGGTAATTATTAACTTGGCAAACCTAGTACCAATTAACACTCGATTAAAACTAATTATGACATGTTTCATTCAAGTGTTTGCACTTAATTGTTTCATGCACTTAAAACCTACCTTAATTAAATGTTCTGTTTAATTAAAACCATAGCTTTCTATTAAAAATGTTTTACTGTAGATTAAAATCTAAGTATGAGAACGGTGTTATGTGTTTGAGTTTTAGTCCATGTATTTAGCCCATGTGCTTACGTGCACGCACATGCAGAGATAACTCTTATGTACAGATACTCAGTTACTCTCCTGAGTTATGTCTGATAGCTCTGCACATGTTATTTAAAAAATAATGACTACATGAAGTCTCCATTTTCAGTTATTAAGCAACTTATAATAATGGTTTAACTTTAAGCCATGTACTGATTAAAACTGAACTAACTAAAATGAAAGAAGAGTTCTGCTGACGAGTAAGTGTGCATGTTAAATGTGTGCATGTCTGCAAGAGATGTTTCAACTGAAGTTTTCAAGGGGGTGGGGAGGAATTTAGAGATAAAACTTATGCCTTTATTTTTACGAGGCTGAAAATATGCCCTTATATTACCCTACCATAAATGTTGTTATGGGGAAAGCCTCAGGAGAGGAAAAAATCATACCCTTCAACAATACAGCCAAGGCTTAATTTACTTTGAATATTCAAGGTGAATTAAAATTCTATCTAAGTGGCAATACAGGACAATAATTTTTGCTTACAATCAAAGCTACAGCTAGTCTAATTGTATATGCAAATCAGGCAATTTATATTTAAATTATGCATTCCTATTCTAGTCCCACAGGCACACACAGATCAGCAAAGGGAATTGGTAGGACATTTGCAAGGTGCTTGAATATTTATTACCAACTGCAACCATTCACTGATCACGAGAAAAGAAATATACACAGGCAAACATACAGATGTGATTTTATTACCATTTTCAGAAAAATGAGGCAACTTAAATACAGGAGTTTCGTGTCTATGAACTGCAGTTACTGACAAAGTGGATTTCTTTGAGAAAATCTGTATTCTTGCTGATATTTGCTACAAATAGAAATGATCTTTGTATGGCATGATGCACTTTTGTTATAGCATATAAATTTAGTTTTACAGTTAGGGTGTTTGCAGTGGTAGAAATTACAATCTCTTATATTAAACAGAAGCAAAATACTCCAACATTTTTAGAGGGACTTCTAATTTTAGTTTTTCATCCCAGATAATCTACTTATTTTCAGTCCAAATACAGAAATTGAAAATTATATTCTATCTTCTATAATGCATAAATTTTTTGCAATGCTTCTAAGAGCATGAAGCTGCCTGATTGTGCTTATGAGGCCATATACCTGATTGATACTTTTTAATTGGCTTGAACTATGGATTGGATTTTAATATTTCCATTAACTTTGATGACAGAATTTGTGTTGTGCTATACTGCGTGTGAAAATAAATAAGTTAAAATATCTCGGGTCACAATGCGCTATCATTATTTCAATATATTACAAACTTATGAACACCTAAATAACCAGATGAAATTTCATATCTCTGACTTCTTTCATAGCTTCTTAAACTAAATGTTTTCACTGCCTACTGATACTTTATAGACATAGAATGCAGGCTTCATAGTTTGTGATATGTGACAGTGAAGGAGATTTTTATTTGCCTTGACAATACTGAGCTATTAAAATCAAAACTGATACCAGCACCCTTCCTTTCCCTGCACTACCAGAGAAAGGAAGAATGATTAGATTCTAGTATCAGAAAGCAAAAATCTGTAAGTTTTTAAAACTAAGTATCTAAGATGCATGTAACTGCACCTTCTGCCTTCCCAACAATGCTAAGTATTCTTGGCACAAATTCATTGTCACTTTGGGAACACAACTGAAATCTTCTTTCCCTTTGAGCAGCACTAACACACCAGAGAAGCTCCAGGAAGCGAACAGCTTGTGTGGGATAGGCATTACTCAGCATGGTCTGAAGTCCTTGGAGCAGACTTAGGAGAGATACTTATCTTTCATCCAGAATGATGATTCACCAGCCAGTTCCTGGTCACCTCCCTCACATCATTGGCACATTTGTCCACATGATGAGAAAAGAAAGGTGGTGGGCAGGTGTGCAGTCCTGTGCCACTACAACATTTTGGGTCATCTCACTCTCAGGCTAACCCTGGTAAAGGTGGCCATTGGCAGTGGGTGACTAAGAGTTATCTCAGTATCATATCCCAAAACACATCATCTCTTTCTCAGGCCTACTCTGTACAATGTGCAGGATCCTTATTGTCTTTGTATGACAAAGGATAGTCATTTCACTCCTCTTCTGTAACTCCAGAACTTACAGCTGGACATGGGCCCCATGGACATCGGGGCTGGTTACATGGCAGGGATGGCTGGAATTCAGTTTCTACATGACACAGAAGAAGCTATCGCAGCAGCCCACAACGGGCCTCCAACCCACTCTGTATTTAATAAGGGGAAGTACGTACTCCCAGAGAGCAAGTCATCCAACCTGTGATCTGACTGATCCTCATGACCTCCCTTGCCTCCCTCTTGACTGCTGAGGAACACCAAGAACTTGTCTTGGACTCGTCACCCCCATATCCATACTTCAATGAGGTGAATCACAGCACTGATGACTGTATTCTACAGGTGTATGAAACTGGAATGTGCTTACACAACTTCAACTCAAGAGGTACGTAATGTGTCCTTGCTCCAGCAACCACAAAAGCACATGCCTAACTTGGGATATTTCAAGAATTACACAGGAGTCTATCAATCTCCAAAAATTTTAAGTTAATCCCTTCTCCGCATGCTTTAGAGTTTGCTTATTAGCTCTTTTTTTGCCATATTCTTTCAGTGCAATGGATCCAGCATTCCAAATAGACTTTCATACTTGATTCAGCTCTCTGCATATTGGTCTTTACAGACATTTGACGCACCAAGGGATCCACACTGAGCCAACAGAAGTGACCTGTGAGGGATTTGTAGTCTTGTTGACTGCCAGTTGCTGCCCAACCAGGAAACTACAGAACATCTCAAATGGCATCAGAGGCCTATTCTCACAGAGCTGAATTGCACCTTTACTGCCTTGATCATGAAATTGTGGACACCTCCAATTTTGGAGCACTCTCCTGAAAATGCAGGACCATGATTTATGAAAGCAGTATGTTTTCTGATGTCTGACTAGGCTTAATAACAGATAAAGGTATGCATCCTGCAGAGTCACACTTCCTTTATTCTCCAATTCACAGGCATGCTTATTTGATTTAAACCCACATCAGCCTGAAAATAAGAGACCTGAAGTGTGACCAAAAGAAAAACTTTGTTTCAAAGGAGCTTATGACATAGATGTTCACAAGATGACATGTCAAGCTCCTGCACACTACCATTTGTGAATACACATTGAATGTGAATGCACATCCAATTTCATAACTGAAGCCAAAAGCTTCAACTAAATTGTGTTAATTATGAAGAATTTTTTTCTTTTATTGTACTGAATCTATGAGTCATAAATAACCTGATGCCAGATAACATCAAACCATAGATTTTGCAAGAAGAATAAAGTTTTTGAAATTCAACAGAATAATGCTCCTCTTAGTGAGACTTCCTGGGATTGCTTTTTTTTTGTCTGTATTTTTCATTTAAAATGTTAACATAAATATGGCAATTTAAAAGTATTCTTCGGCACTGTGTTACAAAGGCTACACTTTCCTTGGACAAAACATAGAACATGTACACTGTTTTACTATTTTTCACAGAAAATTCACAGAAATGTTCTAAAAACATTAACATACTGACAAATATAAGACTTTACACGATAAACCCACATTACACACAAAACATAACTTCTTGTCTGATGCAACAAGATAACAGCATAACAATTATTACATGTATGCTGTGTATCTAGTTTAAAATACACTGGACAGTAGCAAGCATTTAGAGGAGATTTGATCAGAAAGCATCAACACTGCTGCATATTTGCCATTTAATCATTAACTGCTGCTCAGACAGCTGCTGTAGACTTCATGGTTATACAGGTGTTCAAAAGCAGGGGGGTGTTTGAGTATATATATAGCTCCTCAACTATCTCGATGGAGTTCAAGAGCTGCCTCCTGGCCCCTCTGAAAACAAGGAAGCTCTGATGTCAGTGTCAAAAGAGCAAAGATTTAGCTCCAGCACCAGAGTGGGAGCCTTGCCAGGAAACTCCTGTGCTCAGGCAGAGTTTCAAAGTGTTATGAAAACTTTGCACAACCACAACGTCTGCCCAGGGTGCTTTCCAGGCACAGGCAGATGCTGTCAATGCCCTGCAAACAGCCAGAACAGCTGCAGAGATGTGAACTTGCTGACTTCATTGCAAACTCTGCAGGTTTATGAGCACAGTCTTCACTGGGGGCTGACAGGCACAAAATCTTTTTTAAATTAAGAATGGTTACTTTGCATAGTTGAAGTCTCTTTTTAAACAGGTGTACTTAGGTTTTTTCCCCTCCTTTGGGAATTCTAAACTTAACTAGGTAAGAACCCTGAAGCTTAAAATAACCCACCCATACTAACCTCTCTTTTTTAAAATTGCTAACAGACAAACTTTTAACATATCAAGTTTCAGCCTGAAACCATTAGAAGCCCTGAAAATAGGGGTCCACATTAGAAGTACTGATATTCCCCTAACTATAGCAGCAGATGCTTCTATTATAAAATTATTTAATGTCCTGATCAGTTCCAGTTTAAGACTATTAAACACAATTTCTTCTTGTTACTAGTAAGCCCTTCCCCCGCCTCCCAATTCCTCACATCAGTACATTAGCAACTGCACACAGCTGTCAGAAGACTAAGCTGGTGTTTTTAAACAGTTCTTACCAGCTTTCTTCCAGATCTCCTCTGGCACGTATCCAGACGCAGGCCTGTGAAGGAATTCCCGATGAGATTCTGCAGGAGGAGGGGGTGAAGAGGGAAAAAGAAAAAGCATCATAAGCAATGCTTGCTTGTCGAGAACAAGGCTTAGAGAAAAATACCTTTTCTGTTTAATTATTGCTCAGACAGAGAAATCACATGAAGTTTTTCTTTCCCCAAAACAAAACGGATGCCATGGCCGCAGCTCATGAATGTCACATAGACCAGATCAATTCTTATGACTTGAATGTCTCATCTTAAGGCAAGTTGAGACATTCATCTTATTTTTATTTTTCAGTGTTTTGAGTCAACTCTGTATGACAGTATCCACACTTTTAAGGGAGGCTTTACGAGACAAACTGAGGGAGGGATGTGCTTTGTCCTTTGTCATTGTATTTGTGAAAAGGAAAAAGAAAGAGGGCAACAGTGCAGGTTTGGCACTTCTGCTCTGTGCAAAAGAATGACTACTGATGAGTGCAGATAAAAGTCAAGATGTCATTCCAGTGATCAAATAAGCTGTCCACAGAAAAGCAAAGGGGTGTTTCTCTAAGTTCAGCGTTATGATTTCCTATATCTAAGCCCATATTGGCAACTGTAGCTGCAAGAGTTTGAAAAACAGAACCTTTAACTTTAGGTTAAGCCCCTAAATACACGCTGCCAAACAACATCACTGGAGCTGAAGCTCATAATTCACCCACATATTTCAATCACATTTTGACAGCTCTTACCCCTTCTCCTCCTTTTTTTTTTTTAAAGGGTTTAACCTTTAGACCTAGGCCTAAGAGTTCTGAAATCAGGAAGATCCCTTCCACAGGGACTTCAAAGACCTAAGACCAGAAAATACAAAAAGAAAATTCACTTTGGCCTGAAATTTAGCATACAGCTCCTCAGCAGATGAAATTGTAAATGCTACTTCCAAATACAATTTAAAAACTGACTTAAAATTATTCAAAGTAATAGAGGACAAAATTAAAAAAGAAAACCAACCAAACACACAAAACTAAGTTCACTGCCACGATTACTATTGCCAGTGTGTCAGAATTCAATTGCCTAAATAAAATAACTTGATTTGTTATATTACAGACAGGTTTGAAGGTTTTTAGAGATGCTGCTAGAAATCCAATACCTGTTTGATGTCTGAGCTTGAACTATAACAAGAGCATACCTGACATTCTTTGAATACTAATTTTGACTAAATGCATTCATTTTGTATCTCACAAGTTTTTATTCAATAACTTGGTCAAAAGGCAGTATTTTTAAGAAAAAGATTGGAACAACAGGTTTGCACATCATTATTACACCAGTATATGTATCCATGCAGTACTGTTTACATAGAGTAAATGACAGACACTTAATATTGCAGACAGCTAACAAAGGTGGAAATGACAAGGGCTTTTTTTAATAGAGAGTAGGGAATCCCAATCCCTGTGCACTGTTTCACAGACGTAGTTTCTAGCATGAGAATCTACAGACACTGATTGGGAGTACATCTTCCCATCTGACAGGCAGCTCAGTGGATTACCTGGCCCTTCTGTTTGTCACTGCAGTATGGGACAACAATTTAAAATAGATTTTTGTCAACAGACTTTCACACCTCTCAAGCATAAAATAAGACTGTATATGCATGTGTGTATGTGCATGTGTGTGTGTGTAGATGTTGCAAAACAGCTATTTATATTAGTTTAATCAACTTGGTAGAGGGTTTCAGACCTGATACCATACCAAAAATGGGAAAATTCTCAGTATCACTTGGCTTGCACAATTATGGAGATGAGGAATAGCCTTGTGTACAGTTTTCACCCCTTATTAAAGGCTTTTAGACTTACAGGCACAGTGGCAGTTCAGTTAGGGGGACAGAGCCAGCAGCAGAAAATATTGTTTGAAGGCTCAAGAAAAATAAAGACGAAAAATTAAACCTGGATTATTTGCTCTTCATGAAATACCTGCAGGAAAAGACCCAACCAGGCTCCAAATGTGGCAAAACAAAGGGTTTGTTGCATTCGTGTCTCTACTTTGTATTGAGATTTCCTGTTATTTAAGGTACCATCCACTGCAAGCAGAGCATAACCTTGATGTAAGCCTGTGGCTCTTAGTATCAGGGGGAAGGGGAAAAAAAAAAGAGAGAGAGAGCGATGTGGAACTGATTTTTTGGTACACATGATTTTCCAAAAATGGAATTCAATGACATAAATGACCAGATTGCCAGCTAATTGTTAAAATTTCCAAAACATAAACATCAATCAAGCTCTTATTCCAACCACAAATTATTTACATAAGGAATGAGATCCTCTGCAAGAAGACTTAAATCAAGAGCTTATGAGAAATTTTCCCATAATGTGGAATGGTGCATAAAAAAGACAAGAAGCACTTATGAAGATAATAAAAACCATATTTTCCAAGCAAGAAAAATTTTAGTAACATGGCTATTGTTTAGTCAGTGGTGATGAGTCCATGAAAACAATCTTCTTTCTGAGGGTAAACTACAGGAAATGACCACAGGATATAAATCTTACGTATTAATGTTTTTAAGGTAAGGTGTTCTTCAGCTTAAGAATCACAAAAATTGCTCATGAAAACTGAAGCACAGAAGATCTTAACTTGGACATCCAGCAAACTCAAACCAAGATTAACACAATGGGGTGAAGTCCCTAAAATACTAAACGTAAAAGCAACTACAAAAAGCCATAACGAGGGGAACACATAATATTAAATAACTAACTGCAACACCTAGAAGTTAAAGTAAATGCTGCCTGAAAGGAAATGGAATGAAATCAGACAAAATTCAGAATAACCTGAAGTGACAAGGCAGGTAATTCAGAAAAGGATATTGGAAAAGGCTTTACATGTCAGACATAATAACAAAGGTTTGTTAATGGTGACAATGCAACAATGTCATTATGCAGAAAAACAGTATGTACACTATGAAATTTACTTGAAATTCATGGCAAGGCATGAAAGCATATGTTGGTAATTAGTCCAGTTCCTACTGAACAAAATGAAAAAGACTAACAAGGAAAATAAAAAGCACCTAAGTATGAGAATAATCTGTACTTGTCTGTAAGTGCTTAAATGAGGTAAAAATAAAAGAGAATTTTGATATCAAAAATGGTATTCAAATTTTCTATTTTAATGTGAAATAAACTTGTGAAAGAGTAAGAAAGTTGTTGGAGTGGGACAGAGGAGAACACATGAAGAAAACACAAAAAGTTGCATTGGTTTCAGCTCTCACATTCTACTGAACATTTTTGGTTGCTGTAAGATAAAGAGGAAAGGTGCTGAAAGTACTGAAAGAGAGAGACATCCAGGGATACAGAGAGTTGTAAGAGCTGCCATAAATATGGATCTGCGAGGTGAAACTGAGATGAAAGGCTATGACCAAATAAATTATATGAATGCTCATGTAATAAGGCTCAAACCGTAGAAGACAGAATAGAATGACTTAGAAGGAAAAGATATCTTCAAAACTCTCAAAAAGCCTAATTCGTATTTAGAAAGCAGAAGATTGGTTGGCAAAAGTAAAAAACTGAGGTTCTTATCACTGAACAGTGACATGCAAGTCCATAATACAAAGTATTAAGAACTGGGGAAGAACTGCTGATGATCTTTATAAATTACTGCATTTATGAAAACACTGACAGGGACAACAATACCCTACATGCTGTACTGAATATTAAGGCTCAAAAATAATAAAAGCTACATATAAACAGCCCCAAACAAATTAAATATGTATGCCTTTTTATGTATTTATGTGGTTTCCAGATTTCATATGCAAGTTCTAATTCATTCTATCCTATAATAAATGTAACACCATTAGTGGGACACAAAAAACAAACAAAAAAAAATTCTCAGAGCAACAAATATAAAATATTCACTGCCTTGTTTGTAAGAGTCAAGTTCAAAAGTATGCCAGTTCCACATAATGAGATACAGAGATATAGATCAGAAGGTGAGTAATACTGAATGAGAGTACCTTGCAAACCTGGCTGGGGGGCATGTGTTTCCAGTATTTTAAAGTACATCTTTGCCCTTCTTTGCCCTCTAATACATTCTTGTGGCTATTACAACACCCCTTGAAATCATGTTAAAAATATAGTTGCTGTGTTCTTAAGAAAAGAAAAACCACATAGGTACTGTATTACTGAATCATCCTCAAGCAGAGGCCACGTCAGAACTGAGCATACAAACATGCAATGTTTCTACAGCTGGAGCCCTACCTAACAGCATGCAGTTCAGTAAGCCACAATCTAGCCCAAACCTCCCATGCAGCGAGTGGATTAAGAGCAATACTTAATGTCATCAGTGACCAGTATCACAGAGGCTTTACATTCTAGAATTACAAGTTATAAATGTTACTGTGGTATTCACAGCATTTATGGTTAGCTCATGTTGAGAATATCATGCATATCACAGCAATGCTGATTATCTGCAAATGGCAAAGGAACAGGTTTATAATCGCAGCATGAATAGACGTGTTGGCAGGAATTAACACTGAAAACATGATGGCGAACAGCCTTAGAGAAAATAAAAAGGGTCTGAAAGGGTTAACATTTAAAAATGTATTAAGAAATGTCTAATCTATGTGTTTTTAACAAATTCATACACTTCTGAGAATCCTGGTTTCCTGAGGCAAATCCTGCAGGTATTCGCACTCTTCACTTGGAGATTTCAAACTCTGTTTTGTAAGATTTCCATTCAGATAAATTCAACAGACACAAAATATCAACTCTGCTGCAGACCTTCTGATGTGTGCCTGCTCCACTTATCTAGAGCCACAGCTGCACTCAGTATGGTTATAGATCTTGTTTATAACCCACGATGCTGAAGAACCCTCATCTTTAATTTATCCCACTGTGTGTATTTCAGTATACAGTGTCTGATATGTGTAATTATTCACTATTAGGATGAAAGTTGCAGTCCCGCTGCAGTATGTAGTACTGAAATTCTTCAGAAGAAATGGAGGAGTCGGATGATGTATTATTCACTTCATAGACCATCACAGTTAATCAAGTGAATATATATAAAGTCTGAGTCATTTTTAGACTTTCATAAACATGTATTATTCAGACTGAAAAGAATAGACCCATCTTACCTTCAGCACACTCTTGGAGAATAATGGGAGCTTGTAACCTGTTGTAGCTGGCTAATGTGTGCATTGGATTACATTGCATTAAAATGAATGATCAAGTATTTAATTTAATTTCTTAATTAAAAATATCAAAAGAAAAATATTGACCAGGTATTGCAAACTGCCATGCTCAATACGCTTTACAGGGATGTCAAATTAAAAGAAGCACAAAAATTTTGGCAGGAAAAAAGGTCTACTGGTTCAAAACAACCAGAATTTTCTTCAAGTACTTTTGAACTCAAACTATCCATGCTACATTTCAGCTCAGAGATTTTCAGCAACAGCTATCTATGCAGACTGTGGCATAATGTTTGAAGTGGAGCAGTGATGATATTTGAATTGAAAAGAAAAAGAAACAAAGGCATAGATAATGTAGCCACATGGCCCACTTTTTTGTCTCCCTTGCTAGTGGAGATGACAAGATGGATTTAAAGGGTGGATTACCTTGTTAAAAAACAAAAAGAAAGCACAAAGGGGAATCACTGACATTTAGAATCACTGTAGCAAACTCCCCAATATTTACATGTTGTGGTACTTTAATTAAATAATGGAATTTTTTCAATCCCTTTTCCTCACTTCAAAACTAAAATAAAATGCCCTGAAGCATCTCAAGGCTCACAGACACTGCTTTAGCTTTATTATACCTCTGAATGTTAGGGGTTTTCATTTTGTTAACTAGATTACTACCAGATTGGAGGAAATAAAAGAATTACACCTTTCCATTGACTCCAAAGTAAGTACTTTCTCCCTGTCATGTCAGACATAAAGGCACTTCTTACCAATATTTACGATCGACATGGATGCTACATCACCGAAGCAATACAGGTTTCATGTTTGTGATTCTCAGAAGTATTTTTTCAACCAAATAACCAAAATGGACATACTAAAATTGAATGGACACACTCCAGACAGTTCATTTGTACCCACAGACCTGCAGAGCTGACTGGTGTGTCCAATGCCAAAGGCTGTGTTGTATAATTATCTTTTAAGCCAGAAGACTTTGCTGTTTCCAAGAACTCATCTTGACAAATACACAAACAAACTGCTAATATAAGGATCTAACAGTATGCTTGATCTTATCTTTTGTACCTGCTGTTGTGGTTATGGCTATTTTTCTTGGATTGTAATACTATCTATAAAGTTTTGATGAACATAATGAGTTCCAGTTTCCTTGGGATATATAAATGCTCAAGTTACCTTCCATTTTTTTACCTACTAACTACACAAGCACCATGGCCTCTCTCTTTTTGCATCACAGCTTTACTAGACAAGTGAGCCACTGCTTTTGATCGACTCACAAGTGTTCTCCCTGAAGCTGCAGATGTGACTGACGTTTCAGATGCCATATTTATGAGTCTTCCTTTACATTACATTTAGCACTGTTCATACAAGCCATTACCTGAATACCTTCTGAGAAGGGCTCCTCTAGGGACCAGACTTATTAGTGAACTTGGGAACAGCATTTCCATAACCCTTCCTTTCACTGACTGGAGCACATTTATAGAGCTACTGACTCAGGTAATTTGAGACACACACACACAAAAGATTTGTTTTTTATCAAGAGGCACTAAATATTACAGTAATAACTCTAGAGATTTACCAAGAGAATGATGGAGATGGGATTATATTTTTCTGTTTTTCTACTTGCAATTAAATAAATTTTTGACTTAGTATGTTATTCTTAAAGGCAAAAGAAAAACACAGTAAAAATAAAATATAGTTGCAAAATAACACACATATGCAATTCAACTAATGAACACGGTTTATGATGATTTTGAGTAGATGGCATTGGATACAATTTACTTTTTATAAGACCATATTAGACGAGCAAGCATAGTCTCCTATTGTCTTCAAAAGAGCAAGAGCAATAAAAAGGCATCTCCAAGATGTTTCTTTACTATATCTGCCATTAAAGTGAGGAGATGGGATAGAAGAAGGCCAAAATACTAATAAGTTACAGAAAGCCCTCAAAGTAAAAGCTTGTTTTTATAGAGCAGAGTCCTCTTAGAGTAGCTGGGTGAGGTACCATGCAAGTGTGACTGTGAAGGTCTGCAGGGGTGAGAGCCCAACTGCTTGGTCCTCATAAGCCAACAGCAGCCCACCCAGCTCAAGCTCTGCAGCTGGAGCCAAGGTGCATGTGAAGCCAAGCTTCATGGAACTACACAACAAAGAGTACCCAGACTACTTCAGACACACCTGCACAAGCTGCAGTGATGGACACAGACCTAGGAGGATCATGAGTGCACAGCTGTGAGCATCCCAAATCTTGTTCCTTTCTTAAACAGAAACCAAGTACAGATAACTGCCTAAATGTTTACAACTTCCAAGTTAAGTTACTTGATTTGAGAAGGTGAAACCCCTCTCTTCCAAAGCACAAACAATCCAGGAGCACCTACAGATTTTCTTAAACAGTCAGACAAGAGAGGGAGTCAGCAGAGACAGAGAGTCAGCACATATCACTGCTCTGCTGCCCCTACATGGCAGTCTGTCCTCCCACCCCACCACTCTCAGACTTTGCTGAATGGAAAGCAAATTACTAAGCATCACCCAAAAAACCTCAAGCCATTCCACCCAGAAACGCCACTGTTAGGGTGTAAGAGTTATACTTGTTTCAGTAGTCAGCAGAGTAATCATCACTACAATAGAACAATCAGAAGAAAACACAAATGTCATCTATCAATTAACTGAGCTCAAAGAGAATCAGTACATGATTTTCAATGAGGATACTGTACCTAATGAAACTGGATCTGGATTCACTGGACTCTGCTGTCTGGAATGACTACTGCTGCTGTTACTGCCTTTTTTTAGATCCTCTGCATCACTGTACCGCCGTATCCAGTAATTCAGCTCCTCACGGTCTGCCTCTTGACATCGCCGTAGGACAGTGAGAGATCGCCTAGTTTTTTCCACCATGTCCATTATACAGTTCAACAACTATTCACAGCCGTGGATGGAGCACAGAAACAAAGAAGAAAATGTTATTCACAGAGTGACATAATAATAAAGAAAACATTAATGTACTGACTGTGTGTTTTAATAACGAAGAAGGCCCTCTCTGTTAACCTCAACTACAGCTGAAAAATTCTATACTTGTTTTAAGAATGACAATCCCTTCCTTTTTAAGAGGTGATCCTAAACTATATAGATAGGGACTTACAGAGAAAGAACAAAGCAAAGGAGAAAACAACTGAACAGTCTGTAGTCCTACCACTAGTATTACATGGCACCACAGACGACACAAGATGTGGTCCAGAACTGATGCCTACAAATTTTATAAGAGCTAATAAATTCAGGAACAAATCCAAGCCCCAGATCCAGTGTTTATACACAAAGTCCATTCCTCTTTTGGTTGACTGTAATAATTAGGACACTGCAGGACACACTTACCAGCAAGGCCTGGTATGAACTGTCTAATAGGGAACATCAAGCCCTCTAATTTAATCAGCAAAGCTTTCAAAACTTGTCCTGGAGTTCAGATATGTTTTAAAAGAAAATTTTTAAATTCTTATCTAAGAAGGGCTCATTTCAGACAATTATGCATAAAAGTATATTTAGCCCTTACATGGTCAAGATGTTTCCACTCTTCTGCCCATTCTCTGTCTGTTAGCCTGTGATCAATCATTTCTTCTTGACGTGTGCCGTGCAACCCTGCCAAAGAGGAGCAAATCATGTTTACAATGTTGGGAGTCCTCTATGGGGGGAAAAAAAAGCAGCAGAAAAAAGAGCCTATAGACAAAAACATCATATATTACCTGTTCTAGGATCAGGAATGCCAACACCAAAAAAAAAAAAGAAAAAAAAAAAAAGGCTTCTTAAAAACTTTGCTCTAAGTTCTCTTAGTACTTTTCCCCACACAAGATGCTACTGTCCTTAATTCTGTAAGTTCTGTAGGTTACAAGATTACCTTTCAAAAATGGACATAACTCTTTCTGACTATATACAATTATTATATACATAAATATAACACAATATATAATGTTTCATTTGCACTACTTGAAGTCAGCAAGAAAATTATTTGGTAACTCAGTGCACCAAATACTACTTGTACTTCAGAGAGTTGAAAAAATATTAGTATAAACTCAGTGTTTTTTCACTAAATACAGTAATTACTACCATGTCAACAGAGCGTCAAAAGGGTTCATCCCTTCACAGATGTTTAAACAACATGTGGTTAAAATGTAGCACATATATCAGAGCAGCTGACAACATGATACAACCAAGCCAGTATTTATTATCAACACTCAAGGGGAACCAACACTTGTTCTTTGTTTAGCCTCCTCTATACAGATGCTGAATATTTGTAAGTGTTCCTCTTTTACTGAAGATGTGTTTAAAACAAGAAAGAACAGTAAGTGCAGATGTGAAACAAAATCCAAGAGCATCAGACATCCCATTAAACCAAACGGTACTGAGCAGGGTGTGGCTGGTGGATCTGCTGTTCACATCCTCTGCAGACATCCCTATGCTCTGGAGATGTCACACACAAAACACGTCTCTGAAAGATAACAACTTTCTTCTGCTCTAAACTGAAATCAAGCTATACTGATGTAGCTATCATCACCAATCTGGCATTAGAAGAAAAATAAAAGGCTCTACCTACCCTTGCCTGCCATACACCTGAGTGTCCACATCACCTATGCAGCTTTGAAAACACAGGTTCCTCCCACTTCTGACCCTCTTATTTAGAGACACAATTCAATCCACATTCACAAATACAGATCTGAAATCAGGCCATTAGAAGAGCTGGACAGACAAACAGCCATAAATGCTATATCTGAACAGCAGCTAAAAAGGTCCTATTCACAAAACAGCTACTAGGGAAACAGAAACCTAAAAAAACAATGCAGAAAATCAACGTGCCTTACCCATAGGTCTGTTTCTGTCCCTGAGGTCCCTGTGATTGGGGTGTCTGTATGAGTCCCTGTAGTGGTGGGCAATGGCCATATCATCCAAACGATAATGCTGAGGTGGAGGTGGGGTGGGATGAGGCAGACCATTGGGCTGATAAGATAAGCCATTATTTGGACTGTACCGCTGGCCTGGGCTAATAGTGCAGGGCCGCTTGCTTGGATGCTCTGAGTGCAAAGGCTCTCTGTCAAAGCCATTTTCTTTGGTTCTGAAAAACAAAGCAAACAACTTTAATTCACTTAGTGAACAGAGCTTGGGAGCATGCACCCCCACCTACATACTCAGCTTCAGGAACTAAAGTTTGTTCTTTCACTTTGCTCCAAGTGTGTGGTGTTGCAGAACATTTCATAACACTGCTGATTCAAAACATACAAAGGACTCATTCACCTTGCCTAACCACCCCTGTAACATGAGAAGTGCTAGCGGGGTGAGCCTGCTGATGGAGCCACTTCATGAGGGGCTGGAGAGCAAGCAGGGCTCTTCGCTGAGATCACCAGCTGATGGTGGTGGGGTGGATACACATCCAATTGTAGAGGTGAAACAATCAACTGATACATGAAGCTAGAGACAAAGAAATTCCTATTTTCTGCAGTGCTATAGCTTATAGTGATTAGGAGAAATCTGAAGTTCAAGTAATTATTTTTTTCCAAGAGGATACCAGACAGTCTAGTAGTGCATGTCAGCATGCTGAAGCTCAGCATGCCATGAACTCCCATCAAGATCAGTGTGACACTGAGACTTGTGGGAAGAAAGACTCTAGATTATGAGAAATGCATCCTTCAGAGATTTTTGCACTATCTGGACTATTCCGGTCAAAGGTTCTGTGACTATCATTAATTTTGCAGGAAGATGTAGTTAGACTCAAGTCCTCAGTAATGTTCAGAATTTCCCACTCCATTACTCTTAGACAGGGGTTTTATGCTCAGGCAACTTGGAAGAACAGCTAAGGAGAAGGACAAGGTGTCTTATGTTCTAGCTACTCTTTAATTCAGTTCAAAATCAGCTGTTCTCTACTTGACACTTATGCTTGAGAACCTTGAACTCACAATGAACTAATAATTATTTAAAATTAAAAAAAAAAAAAAAAAGAAAAAGAAAAAAAGACTAGTTACTTCAAAGGGTTCATATCCATTTAGTGGAAGTTTCGTTTCACTGAAATATGGGAGTTTTTTAACACGTGAATAAAGAAAACCTACAAAATATTAGCTTTGATCAGAAAGGTTATTGGATATAAATACTGCAAACTGAGGTTTCAATCCTCCCTCCAAAAACCTTTATTAAACTGCTAATATGTTCCAGCTTTTTTAAAAAAGAACTTTATCCTCTAGAAGAAATGGATGGCATAATTTATTGTTCCTAGTGATAACACAATTTTTTGACACTTTGAGACAAAGGTAAATTTGAGCTAATTTTCTTGTTTGCCTCTTGTTAAAACCAACTGCACTACAACAAACCTTCCCCCAGAACGCAATCAACCACCCTTGAGAGACTGTCTGTGGGGAAACACTCGTTGCCCCTCAACAGGTTCCCATTTACTGCCATTGAGAGGAAGGATGAAACCAAATAATGCCAATATCCTCTGAGAGAGAGCATCAAACTAGGATCTTGTAACTAGCAGCAAGAAATTAAAAGATGGGCTTCACTCTTTTCAGAAGGAATGAAGCAATTTCTCAGAGACCTCACCAAAATTACCAATGCCAGAGAAGCTGCGGGTATACATATTTTATTAAACGGTAACTTGGCAAAAAGAGGAGAATCTTTCACCAACATGGCAGGACATCTATTCTAATTTTGGGTGGATATAAAAGACATACTTTGCTAAAGTGGAGCATGTACCTTGTTCCAAAAGAAATGCAGCATGGCTGTGAGAACTCCTAACCAAGAAAACCTGAGGTCCATCATATATTTTTTATTACCTCTGGCATGATGTAACTTCTTGCAATAACTCTCAATAGGTGGTGATGTTTCTGACAGCTTTTCAAGACAAGTTTTGTATTTAGTTGCTGGTGTGTGTTTTCTTTGCACATATTTACTCAAACTCAATGTGCCAATCTTCCAGTTGTCAAAATACCATGCAAGCAAAAGAAATGGTCTTTCCTGTACAAGACAAGCTATTAATTTGCCTAAGTCCTTTAGTACTACAGTTAGAACGTTCTCTAACTTAGATGGGTAAAAGTCAGAAACAGCAAACAATTAAATAACTCACTGACTTTTGATCACTCATAGGAAAAGGCAGAAAACTGGAACAAGTGAGAATCCAGTTCTCCTTTTCTGTACTACAGTTAAAATGCTATATTTTCATACAAATTTATATATTTGCACCTTAATATTACAGGTATTTCTCTATTTTTTAAGAACACTTTGTACTTAATTACCTTAACTGGAATGCACTGCTTTATCTTGGAAAACACACCAGCATATCCGCTGAGCTCTAACTAACATAGAAACTAACATGACCATTGAAAACACATTTACTGAAATTAAAATAATGTTTTTGCTATTATGCTGGGTAACGGCTGCCATGTCTTTTCTGGGTGTTAAAATTTAATTCTTTAATTTGTTGTTATATTTTCTGCACTGACCAAATAAACAGCTTAGCAGAATACCAGAATGAGACTGTACATAAACTCATTTTATGTTTCTGATCTTTAAAAAATATATAAAAAGGTAACAACTTAGAAAACCTCATCAGAACAGAAATCACAGCCAAATTCATTATATCTGAATATACTGACTATTGTGATAAAAGACAAGGTACTGAAGTGATGCCAGAATGATTTTTTGCTTTTTCTTTTTACCCGTCTTACATACCCTTTTATATAGTTTTATATATTCTTAGTGCTTTTAGCCTACATATTTGTAACTTTTTAAGTCTGATAACTTAGCTGAGACCCACTGTACTGTTAAACCAGGAGACCAAACAGTCTGGAAGCCCCAGGCACCAAGGTCCTCTCCAAAACAGATTTTTGTAAACTAAGTTATCTTAGTTTAAAGCCCATCCAGGGGGAAACCCCCTCAGAATGGGGGGTTCACTCGAGTGTCTCATTGGGGAATCTTTGATCAATATGCTAATTTTGCAAGGCCTATAATTGTGTGTATTTCTGTGTGAGTGGTGGTGCATGCAATTTTGGGGCAATCCACCAGGACAAAGCGCTGTACCCCAGGATCCTGAAATAAATACCAAGGTAAAAATACCCTTTTCCCCATACCCTTTCCACATAAACCATGTTTTGGGTTTAATTTTAAGACCAGGGAAAGGCATCAAAGAGTGCCTTAATTCAGATGCCCTGAATTCAACCTACTAGTCTGCTTCTCAACCCAGTCCCAGTCATTTGTTTAGGTCTCATCCCTCGGGACAACATTTCCCCAGGTGGCTGAGGAAGCATTCCTGTTTCCCAGTAACTGGCAAACCCATGTGAATAGTAGCTCCAAATATAACACTACCACAATGTTTTCATCTGATTTTGCAAAGTAACCTCAAGCTGTAGAGAGGAAGTAGCAGCGAACATGTAGGAAACATAACTGACACTTTTTTCTTGCTCCTCTTAGACACATTTTCCTTGATGTGCCTATAAATCAACTCAGTTGTTTGGAAAATTGGCAATATGATAAAGATGGAGTCCTTCAGCTATAAGCACATAAGGGTCATTTTACTTGAAGCCATGATTTATTCAGATTAAAGACAGCAGAATAGACACTACTTTTTAGCCTGTACCCATTTAATAGAATTTATGTTGTTTGTAGGTTGTAATTTCAGTTTTAAATTATTGCAATTTATGGTTAATTTCCTGGGTAGAAAATCTGACCATGCAAAACTGCCTTGGCTAGAAAATTAGGTTTCACCTGATCAAGGTATTACACCAATTTCAAAGAACACTACAGTCAGCTTACAAGACTGAGACAAAGCTGTTCATCTACTATTTGTGTAAGATGCTATGATTTAAACTGACTTCCACCAATAAAGGTTTGAGGAACCAAACAAATGATAATGCTTTGCTGGAATAAAGTAACTGTTTACAATACTGTGTTATGGAAAAGATTACTACTGCCTTGCTAACAGTTCATATTACAGAAATTATTTTAAAATTCCTCATAATTACACATGGCATACAAGGAGCACAGCTCAGCTGTAAGAGCTATGGGCATCCTTCGCCTTACTGAGATATTGAGGAGTCTCTTCAAATAAGATTTATCTAACAGTAAGTTGATCTCTGTGCCCAGGTACTTTCAACATGTATTTCTTGTCATGGATTCCAAGTGTACTGCAACCACTTTCTAAAGTCACAATACAATCATGGCCACTTTTGTTTTCTTCTCACTCAAAATAATGCTATTCTAACAGAATATTTTGCTATCCTATATCCACGTTGTAGGCAGCTGTCATAAATATAGAGTCACTATATGACATGCTCCCATGCCATCAGCCCTTTCCAGCAAGCTCAAAGGATGAGTAATTAGCACAAGTTATTTGTGGTTAATATATTTAAAATCATGTAATTTATAATTAAGCATTCATTCACCAAAACAAAAACTTACTATGGTCCAAGTTGCTTTGCTTTACTACGGTAGAATGTAAACTCCAAAACTTGTAAACAAAATACAGTGAACACTTTGTTCATGACATGTCATGAACAAATTACCAAAATGTGTTGTCTCCTCAGGTGTCAGTTTTCCTCTCTTGCAGTGACTGATGGTTCCCAGTGTTATTACAGAAACAGATTGATCTTTTTAATGAGCTAGTTTAATAGACTCCAAAATCTCACCGTGGCTGCTCATCCGTGTCAGACCATATGCACCAAGAAAACATTCAGTAAAACACGAAGCTCGGCTGTCAGATTGCTCTATAAAACCTCACATACAGTAGACTTAGATATGCAGATAAATAACCAGAATTGGAAGATGGATATGCAAAAAAGGTTCTGAAATTGTAAGCAGAAAAAATTACTGTATGTGGATTTTCTTTAACAAAAAATCATGAGGCAGCTGTGGTTACATGTAACACATGTTCCACTTTCTTTGCCTAATCCTCTACTGTACTCTGCCTCTACCGGAATCAGTGGTATGCAGTTACCCATGCCCAAATGAAAACTATAAACATGTATGTATATATATAACATACACATTATATACAATGCATGCATGTGTGCATATCTCATATACCTTGGGAAGTGAAAAAGATACCACAGTTTACTTCAGTAAGACACACATCTTCAATCAAAATTACTCCAACTGCATTTAATTCTCCTGGAAAGATGTGGCCGTTGAGCAATTTTTTTTCATTTACTAGCCAGGGAGTAAACCATCTCTTAAAGTATGTCTAATATCCTCTAGCCATATTTTTAGTAGTATATTTGAAAATTATTTATATATCTAAACAAAAGGTATATATATTACCAGCTGTTTCCTCATGCTCCTCTGTAAACAATTAAAATAATTAATAGTGTAATGACTATACAGCCAGACAAGTATTTGGTTTCAATACTCACTCAGTCTAGGCATGTTCTGCCTCTGAGGGCAGTTTTTTGTGGTTGATTTACTTACATTATCCAAATTAAAAGGTATGCAGACTCCAATACAGTAAATTTAAGAATCTTTCGAAAAGCATCTTGTTCTTTTTACTAAATCTGTTGTACAAATGTTCTTGAGTGCACAAGACAACTCCACTGAACTTGGCTCAGCCAACACTGCCACATATTTTTTCTGTATAGCTTTCATTATAGTCATAGGCAATGGAGAAGTAGATGTGATTAACCAGTGACAGGGTTGCTTGACACTGAACAAAACCAACTTATTTTTTAAGCTCAAGACACCATTCCAATGGGCACACTGGGATCTCCTTTCACATGAGCATTTTGCATTACAGCAAATAGACAGTCAAAAAGAAAGGATGGGTTTTTCTGAAACACCACTTCCCCAGAACTAAGGAGCTGAATTTCAGGCTGCAGTTGACACTGAAGAAGAGTAAGAAGTTGCCACATCTCGGAATGTGCAGGACAGTAGGACACCCTACACTACACCCTCCCTGGGCCCAGGGAATTCAAACACGGGCTCTTACCTGCAACACTGGAAGTTAAACTGTCTACCCCTCACCCCAAAAGCTGCCTTACTACCTGTGGAGGAACTGAAGGCTCCCCAGGTTGTCCACAACCTAAAAGAGACTTCAGTTGTGAAGCCAAAGGCACTTGACTTCACAAGCACAGACTTAGGAATTTCAAGAGCACCTACCTATTTTAACTAAAAGGAAATGCTAAGAACAAAATTCATAAACCAGACCCAAATCTCTCTAGGTCTAGGCCTCGCTTTAATTAAAAGATGGAGGCTGACTTTAAAATCCAGTATTCTTCTGACCTGCTGGTCCCTTTATGGGCTAATCTTATGTCCTTTTTGTTATAAAACCAATACAGGGTCTTTCAGTTACAAAGCCCTTGTCCTGATCTCTACCTGTGTCACCCATCTTCTCCCTCACAAGCAGGACTGAAGATAACACAGGTGAGACCACACTTACTACAAAATAACCAAAATTCAACACTGTCAAACAGGATCTCAAAGAGAGGGAGCATTATTCCAAATGCTAAGGATGGAAAGCAAAGGAAATACCTTATTTTGCATTTTTCCTTTCTAGCTTTACAGGAGATGTGAGTAATACCGCTCTCTACGAAGAGGAAAAAAAAATGAGTTATAGCTGTCAGGAAGGCACATCTCTCTTCTCCTCTGTATTCTGTCAAGCAATACCTCACTGGTTTATGAGATAATTTCACGTGCGTTTCATTTTCCTTGTAGGAAAAATGTTGTGTCTGCTACTGATGCCGGAGTACAGCATGCTGACATTTAAGTTGTTCACAAGATATTTAGAGGCCTTTTTAACAGATGTTTTGGTACACTACTCTGCAAAGACTGAGGATGTACAGAACTGCCCCAAGGTTCTAATTTCAGCTTTGGAAAAATTATTTCATTGCACATAGTAAGAGAATACATGTAAAACATCCAAAAATTAATCATCTTTCTGAGGTGTAGAAACATGCTTGTGTTAACCTCAATAGCTGCTTCAGTTTGGTCTAGTTGCCTGGAAAAACTGGTGAAGAGGGTAGCTACACATAAATAGAGCTTTTCTGCTTCTACCTTAATTTTGTCGTCCATCCATAGTGATTTTTCTGAAACACAATCTTAGGCAAACTAATTTAAAATACTTTCACATCTTTTTCTATCTAATGGCTATGTGACTTTAAATTTTACTGTTCACTTCTTGCTATGAGAAGCCTAAAGTTTTACTGTGAGCTTTCAGACTTTGTTTTGTCTTTATTTCTGTGCCATTCAAGCCTGTTCCAACACAAAAATATCACCTGTACAAAGTTATGAGGCTTCTTGACTTTGCAAATCTATCTTTTTCATTTAAAGGATAACTAGGACAGTTGCATACCTCAGGCATATAGGTATTTGGCAGAACAGCATAATAAAAGTTTTGCACACACCCATGGCAAACAAATCAATGAAAAACACAATACTTGAGTCTCCCAAAGGTAAAATATAACTGCCAGTTGAATTTCTAGCATTAACATAGGAAGACAGTTAAGAGTAAATAACCACAGATGCCTTAAATGGCACCTGGAAACAGAGACTAGACAGCAATAAGGGAATAAAGAAGGTATTTATTTGAAAGGCCTTCAGAGGCACACTCTGGAGTCCAGAGGCTCCTGTCTCAATGGATCCCAAGATGGACCACAGGTCATGAGTTCTTCACACTTTTGTAGGTTTGGTCCATTTGCATATCAGCATAAATGTGCCAATTAAAACTTTAGCTAATGATGTCATTTCCCCAAGCTTGCCCCCCTCCCCAAGATGAAGATTTACACTTTTTAGCCTAGGACAGTCTGGGTGTCCTTGGAGAGCGAGATGGAGAGGCTTTGTTATGTCTATCTTAGAATAAGAGAGCAGTACCTAACGAGCTACAAGGAACTTCAGAGTTACACTAGGTAGTACAGGACTTAAAAAAATATAGAAGTTAGAACCTAAGGCATCACCACAAGAGTCATTTCCTTGTAACACTAAACAAAGAACTTTATTCCAAAAAAATAAAAGCTGTTCCATACCCCTAAAGCCATACATGTGTGTGTATTTCACACACATGCATTCGCTTGGCGCATTTCTGCATGAACTCTTCTCAGCTCAACAAAACAAATTTCAGTGAACATATCTCCTCTTTGAAAGAAATATCCTTATGGATATTCCATGTATGGATATGGAAATACAGCACAGCAGAAGGAGTCAAAGCCCTGACTGTACGCTGGAGTTTACCTAGTATTTCCCAATATAAATGTCTAGCAACTCTCCTCACATTTAATACTGAGTTCAACAAAATGTCAAATGCAAAGGACTTGCACATGGAGCTGGCATGATCTGCCGCTTGTCACTTCATGGCAGAAATACATGGCACAAAACACTACAGGACTGGCTGACCATTACTTCTGTGTGGATATGACCACAGTGTGTCCTCAGGTGACTGAATCAGTGTGTGTATGTACTATATATATATACACAGGAATATATGCATATACATAGCTCTCTCTCTATATATGTATGTTAGTATGTATATGTAGACATTCATAAGCAGGGCCTCTTATGAAAGGGCATGGGATAATGATTTTAAGCTAATAAAGAGTAGATTCAGACTAGATGTAAGGGAAGAAATTTTTAATAAGGAAGGTGGTGAAACACTGGCACAGGTTGCCCACAGAGGTGGTAGATGCCCCATCTCTGAAAATATTCTTGGTCAGGTCAGAGCTGAAGGCAGGACAGGACCCTGCACCCAGGGAACACCATCCAAGTATCCCCCCAGCACCCACCCACATGCTCCCCGCCGTGCTGGTGGAACTCAGCACCTTGGGCTCATAGACACTCTGGGCAGGGTACGAAAGGCATGGGCGGTGGTGCTCACCTGTCTGGAGTTCGCCTCTTCCCGTTTTCGTTCACATCGAGAAGCAGCTCTGAGGAGTCAACAGGTGAGGTGGTGCTGGCATCCAGAAGCAGCTGTTCGTGCTGGGCGAGGTACTGGGCTGGGTTCTGCTTGGCTAGCCTTGCACAGTGCAGCAGCTCCCGCTGCAGCAAGGGCAGATTGGCCTGCAAGAATGTAGCACGCGTTAAGAGTGAAGCTTGCAAGCAGTTTCAACAGAGATCAAGAAGAGAAATCAGAAATCAGAGGGAAGCCTGCTCCAAGTTGAAACTGTTGTCATCATTCCCAGCTAGGTTTGTTGAGGTTAGCTGCCTGAAAGCAGGCGGCCTCCAAAGCATCTATAGCTATACTAAATACGTGTGGAAAGAAGGGAGGTTACTGAAATGTAAAAGAAAACTGTAAATGCTGTCAGAAAACCAGGTCTGAGTCTCACCTCTTTAAAGAGGAAAAAAGCATTGTCTTGGCTGATTTCTTCTGCTTTCTTACTGTCTAAAACCTGATCTCCTGTGGAGCAGCTGTTTTCAACAAGTGACAAGCCTTCAATATTTGTTTCCCATTCAGACTGCAGTTAGCCTCGGAAATTGTCTAAAACCAGGGTATCTGCAACTCTGTAAACTGCCTTAGTCACCATCCTTTGAGGGCCTTGGGGAGAACAGGATTGAGAATAGGATTGCCCTCAGCTTTCCCATTACATTTGCAGTTACACATTAAGATAGAGATTACAACAAAATCTCATGGTCCACAGCTTCAGTTAATCACCCAGAGGGCTACAATCCTCCTCCTAGCCAGATGTAGCTTGAAGGATTTCTAACTGTTCTTTCATGGCCCCACTGGGACTTGGGTCATGGCCTGGAGATTACCAGTACTCAGACAAAGAGAACTGAAAATGCTCATTGATCCCTGGGCAGCACATTTTGCCCATCTACTGGGGTCAGACTTAGTCATACTTTTTGCCAGAACAGGTGGAACTGTATGACCTTTCCCTCTGCATAGATAGTTACACATCTTGGGAAACATCTTCCTTTCTTTGCAGCGCATGCCAACACCGATACTAAGAAAGGCCACTCGTTTTTTGTACCATGAAGTGATGCGCCTTGACCTCTCTTGTTCCATGACTACTGCACGATAATTTTTGACCTCAGAATTTTCAACTACTGGATTAAATTTCATAACCATTAGTAACTAAAGATAAGACAAAACTAAAGACAAAAAACCAAAAAACTTCAGTAGCTTCCTTTGCTTTTGAAATAACTCCCACTTTAAAAAAAAAAACCAACAAAAAAAAAAAAAAAAAAAAAAAACCACCTCAGACAAATAAAACCAAAAAACCCCTTATTTTTTAAACAGGAAAATAATTCTGAAGGTAAAAAAGTTCTGAAAGTAATGTGCATGGGACCAAACAAAAAGCAGATGTTCTGAGACGTTTTGAGCCCAGGATCTTGGTAAATTACTTTGTTAGCATTATAACAATGGCAAATGCTCCAGCACCTGTTGCTGTACCATAAAAGTGGAACCACTACATCACAAAAAATGCCAGAATAGAGTCACTACATATGAAACTTATAACAGTGGAGAAAAAAACTAGAAATTTCTACCAGTTTCCATCTTAGGATGGAAAGACAGTTGGCTGTGGAATATGGAAATCTTTTCAGACCTACCCAGAACAGAAATATTTTGTGAAAGAATCAAATATCTATTTTGTTTTGGTTATTAGAAAGACAGAGGCTGACTGACTGACTGTGTCGCGAGCAGGGCTTTTCACTTGTTTTAATTCCACTGTTTCTTTAAGAAGGTCACACAGAATACAAGTCAAGACACCCAACTACTTGAACTGCCTTGCATGGCAGAAAATGGCTGGAGAAGTTCACACATATTGACAACTAAATATTGGGAAGAAATAAAAGAATCAGATGTACTATTTGAATAGTGGTGTACTATTTAAAAGATGTATCATCACATCTCAGCAGGCCTGTGAGGTAGAAATGTGAAGGCCCTACTTAGGAGGTCAGCAATGAAAGAAGAAACAACACATTTGTGTTCCTTATCCACTATCACAAACAAAAAAGGACCTTTTTAATATATAGATATTCCTAGCGACCACCAAATTTTGAACTGTTCAGCAAAAACTGTGATCTATTTTACTTGTTTTCTTTCTCCTAAAGAAATGCTCATTCTTGCTCTTTAACCATAAACGTGAACATTTGCAGATAAATTTCTCTAAATTGATTGAACAGATTTTCTTTGCACAGAACAAGTATGTACAGCTTTTAATATGTTTACTATACAGGGATACACTCAGTTGCTTAATTTTTTTTTGGCGTTAGTATAGAAAACTACGATTGACATGCCTTATAATTTGGGTTTGTAATAGCAAAAAGTAATATTTGGACATATACTTAACTCGAAGTCAAGAGAAGCAGTATTTAAAAATTTATAGTTCAGCTCAAGTATTTTCAATCTGCTTAAAACATTATTCTTAACAATCTTTATCAAACCATATATTAATAAACAACTAGTTGGTTGGGAAAAAATTAATCAGGACGTCTCTATAGGTAGGTCAAGTGTGCAGACTGCTTCTGGTCACCACAGCCCTGATACACAAGAATTAGCTTTTGGGAAGATAACAAGAACTAATTTTGAATGCAGAATGAAATATCAATATTCTCCCTATTGTGAGCAGGAAGAGATGAGGCTCCTAAGGCAACTCAAGCGTACTCATAGAGACTGAAACCAGCATGGCCTTGGACACAGAGGATTGTGCAGAGGTTCTGCTCTGACAGCAAAG
>VZTN01001386.1:380682-420682 GCA_013400515.1 Erpornis zantholeuca | reverse complement strand
ACATCACGTGTGTATTTTATTAATTAGCTTTTGGATGAGATTTTATATTTAATTTCTAATAAAAGCTGAACAAGCATAAGTCAGTGGACAGTCACCAGCATTCTTAAGACACCATGTTTACAATAGAGGCTGGAATCAGAAGAAATGTCTTTTCCTTGGATGGCAGTGTCACAAACTCATCATGTGCTAATGATTAGCAGCACTTTAGAAATGGGATGGTAGCAGGAATTCCTGACATCCCCTTACTCTGAAACACGCAGTTTGCAAAACTCCAGCTTGTTACAAGCACGTGATTTTATTATATTTATAACCAAGTCTTAAGACTTTGTTTGTAAAAGCTTTTATACCTACAAATGAAAAAAATAAAACAAACAGTGATTATAGAATTAGGGAACTGACAGTTCCTGTGGGCAGCCAGAAATTATCCCAGACCATACACTCAGATGCAGTTACATGCACTAAGCTATGGAAAGTAGCCCTTACACGTTATTCATTTCCCTGACTCTCTTAAAAAGAAAAACTGTAACACACATCTGTGACCTAGCAACAAAATGGTTTGAAATACTTTCCAGATCACTGAACTGTGCAATACCTTTAAAAATGGGATGACAAAAGGTCGCAGTGGGAAGTTAGTTGCTTCTTGCAGTTTGGAATGAAATTCTTCAATTGTCAAAGTAGAATTCTGTTGAGAAAAAGAAATTCTGTCTCAGTGACAAAATAATGAAAACACTTAGCAAGAGACACAGTAACTGAAGAACTCCAAAATTGATTAATAACTTGATATTGGTGAGAGAATAAAGAAATACATGCTGCATATTAAATGATTACCTTATTAAATTACACAAAGGAAAGCACAAGCATCTCAGACATTCAATGCCTGTTGCTTAGAGTACAGTACAGTTTAAGCTCTCAGGTGTAAAGCATGAAAAGGCTTTTACATTTCAAACATCAGTTAAAGCTGCTTTTTTCAACATTTTTTTAATTTTCACATTTTTCTACTGTTTTCTTTTGAAATAAGGTTGTTTACTGTGTTCTAGGCTATGTAGGAAAATCATTACTTTACAGATGAGGTCGTAATCATGAATTCCACACACTGGCAGGGTTGACCTAGGGAACGGCACAATATGTGGACTTTCCCAAGGAAAAGATCCTAGTTTGCTCCTAGGATCTCAAACGAATTTAGAAATCACTTCTAATTAGCAGTGGGAAAGCCGTTTTGATCTGAAAAGCAGCGGAATATGTATGTTCCCAAAGCCACCTTCAGCTGCTTTACTAGTTCCCCCTTCCAAAGAGACCCATGTGACAAACAAAACCCCATTAAACATTTATTTTGAATACGGAAGCAAATGGAGAGCAAGACTTACTGATGTTATACTGCCTACAATAAACTTCTCTTTGACAAAGACTCAAGTCAAGGGGCATCCACTGCTGTCAGGTAGGGGCTTGTGAAGATACAAGCAAAGATTGTGAAGTCACCCCTCAGCCTTAGTGCTAAAGAGTGCTGTCAGTCTCTGCTCCAAATGAAATCAGTGGCAACTGCAGCTGCTCAGAACAGATGCAAATTAGAGCACCACAATAGCATCTTCCCCAGTACATCCAATTATTGCTGAAGAAAATACATGGGAGACAATAATGTCTGGGAAAGAAAGGACTTAACAGGAAGTCAAAAGAATCCTGGGCCAGATTCACAGTTTGCATGTAAAAGGGCAGCCCAACTTGACAGATGTAGGTAAGAAAAAGCTGAAATTTTCTTTCAGCTGTACCATCACATAGAGATAACCTTATCAATAAAGTGACTTAAGTAGCAGCAGTGCCTCATTAGGTTCATAACTGTTTGGTTCAATGATACTGAGAAAAGATTTTGCACTGAATAACTGCAGTCCAAACATACTCAGCTCATCCTTTTAACCGTTGGAACTATCTATGTAGGGCTCTCCCCTTTCCCCATCCAGCTAGGCAAGTCAAACCATATTTTACTACATTACAAGATTCAAGGTATGTCTAAATTAAGGGTACTGCCAGTATAGAATGAAAACCCTCTCACACCATTATGCCATAATATTATACTGGCAAAAATAGTCAAGGCTATACCTAGTGGGTAGTAGCTGCCACTTGTGGGAAGCTAGTAAGGCTACTCACATTAGCTCTTGCCAGCAAGAGTCAAGACTTCACTCTTGCATGTTTGGTATCCCTAAAGTATGATGAATGCAGTGCATGTGACCCATTCTTTTATAAAATAAACACATCAAGCAAGGAAGAGGGAAAAGAACAGAATAAATACTTGCTTACCACAAGTCCTAGCACAAGGGTACGCACTCTCTCCCCAATCTCTGGTGAAATGTCATTGCCAAACTGCTGTAAGGTTGTAAGAAATCTCTTCAGTTTGCTGAGCTGCCTAGCTCCACAAGCTGGCGGTAACTGCTGGTTAGCCAGAGAAGAGGAAGAGGAAGAGGATGGCCCATTGCTAAAGCCATTAGGAGGAGATGGAGCTCCATTTAATGCTGTTGGTGAATGGCTAGTGCCATTGGTTACTGAAAGAAAAAGAGACAGGAGGATAAAATAAAGATTGGGGTTGGGGGAGAGATAGAGGCAAAGGAGACAGAGGGGAAAATCCATCAGCTTATGTTTTCTGCACTTGACCTCAAAATTAATTAAGTTGCACAAAGATAATTAGCCTTTAGACAGAGCAACTGTCTGCAGTTTATATTTATTTCCTCGGAGTTGGTGCTGAATGTTCTAAGGATTGGAAATAACAGCAGCTGCCTCTCACACAGCCCCTTCAAAATGCTCCCGGACCTGAAAAGCACCATTTGAATACCAGCCTTTTGTCAGAGGACTTTAAAAAGAGTGAGAGGGAAATGGAGAGAGAAAAAGCATGAGTGCATGTATGATTGAAGACCAAAAAAAAATTGCTCTTTGGGGTAGAAAAAAACATGCAGACATATTTCATGAAGCCTCAGTTTATCTCTGAATATTTTTACTTGTGCTTTGTACACACAACTGACAGCTGTGTTTATAAAACAGGACTTTCACGTTTTAACCTTACACCACCCAATGAGAAGGTTATTTTTTCCAATACAGATTTCCTAGCTGCTAACATATGGAGCACACAAAGTTGTCTGTGCAGGTACAAATGCTGCCAATGCTCCCTGTGGCCCGAAGCCTTGCAGCAAGGGCATGAAACTAGACTTCAGAAGACTTCTCTGAGACCACGAGCAAATCTCTCTGCTTTCACGTGCCAGCACCTTATCTCTGAAAAGGCTAAAAAAGCATTTCCCTCCTGTTGCAAAGTTGCTGTGAGAATAACTATCCAAAGTACTAAGCATTCAAAATGTATGGCAATGGGATCCATGCAGACATACTGAAGACAACAGATAGTTTTTGGCAACGATTTCGGTTTGATTCTTACCCACACTCTAGAAAAGAGCAGAGAATCAAACTGAGGACATCCTCTTCCACTCAGGTTGGAACAACAACACTCAAAACACACACCGTTGAGGTTGAGGCTGATTTGGTAAAATGACAGCACACAACAAGAAAAAGGATGGCTCCCCAGAAATACAAGTGTACCAGCACACTGGCAAGAGTGGGCACGCAGCATGTGACTGTACCCAGCAGCAGCTGCACTCAGCTGGCCACTGCCCTGGAGAAATCTGGTAATTTCTTTTTTGGAAGCCACTCAGAATCAATCCCAAAAACCATCAAAAATCAGGAACTTGTCCGCAACCAAAAATGCATAGTATTATTAGTTTAGCTTGTTGCCTATTTAAAGGCACAACCAAGGCAAGCTAGTAACTTTAAAAACTGTCAGTGTTTCTCAATAACCAGCCTCTCTGAAGCCAAACCTCCCATTCTCATGTCATTTTCTTCACCGTCCTTATCTTTGGCCAGGAAGTCCTTTTTCAGGGTGGACATCTACTACTAGATATAAATCACTACCCTATGACCATATTTAAATCAGCCACAAACCTTTGAAGGAGTTTTTGTTGCCCTAGTCACTGCCTTCTGGAGGGACTACAGAAAAAGCTATGTGAATGGTTATCTGGCCTCTGCTTGTGTTTTATCCTGGTTTTTGATTGCCTATCCTGGCTGCGTGGGCTAGTGAGAACAAGAATTGGGAAAAGCAGAAACAGAAGGAAGCTGGCCTCAGCAAGTTCAGCTCCCTGTGCGGCTCCAGGCCATGCTCTGAGGGCTGCAGTGGAGTGAGGCATCTGAGTAAACGAATAGGTTGTGATTTGCAAAATCAAAAGTCATCATATCAGGAACTTAGTAAATAAGGATTGGGAAGAATAGTGACTTGTCCTGCTGATCTACCCTCACACCATGCAACAAGTCTGTCACCAGTAAGGGTCTGTTCCAGGCAGCGGGTACCGGGGCTATGATCAAGAAAGCAGAGAAGTGTGAAGTTCATTACCTAGGATAGATATAGGGAGAAGAAAGGCAGGCAAAGATTCCTCCCACAACAAAACAAATATAGAAATAGTCCCATGATTTCGGCACTTTTCTTATATCTGAAATATCTTTCAAATATCTGAATTTGCCAGTTGGCAGAGTTGTACATAATTTCTGAAACAAAACCATGTAACTAATCCAAAAGAATTTAGCATTTGAAATTTCAAACTACAACATGTCAAGAATTTTTAATCATCTAAACCAAAGAAAACAAAGATATTCTAGACCAGAAAACAGTCTGATCTTTCTGGCCTGCAGGCATTCCTGCTACAGTAATAAAAAATGTAACAGACACTGACAAAAGTGACTGTTCATTGTACAAGCTGGAACAGCTAAGGCCAAACTCCAAAATCTGACAAGATAAAAAGAAATAAAAATCAGGGTTTTTTAGACTTTTAGTCTTCAAATAAGGAGCCCCATAACCAAGCTGTGGTTCACACACCTTCCAAAGTGCTGAACTCAATCAAATAACAATCTAGAAATCTTGTGAGTACACTGAGGACTGCAAGTGTGATTAAAGAACATTGTTATATTCCTTTTATGATTGCCAAAGATCATCCTGAATTGTGGCAAGGGTATCACACTGGAAAGCTTAATCTTCAAGAACCTGATCCTGCAAAAACCTAGAAATAATTTAACTTCAGACTGAGGCAGCTCCAGAGTGAAGCTCCATCCAGGATGATTCAGGTACTGGAGTTAAGCAAAACAGACAAATCTTTGTAGGATCAGGGTCACTGGGTTAAATGTGAGTTTATGTGAATAGCTGGCACAAACCCTCTTCACTGTTTAAGTTCAACATAAATTGTCAGGACAGGGTTCCCTGGGATAAGTAGTACAAGGGCCTCCAGCTGGCCTTCTGCATAGAGGTGAATTTTAAATAAGGCATTTAACAGACAGAAAGGGACTAAAACAGACATAGGCAAGACAAATAGAAGATGCTGCCTTCATTCTGTTTAGGCATATGTATTCTACTGTTCTAAAAATGTTTTATTTAAAACGTGAAATGTAAACACATTCTCATGTTTATACTATTATAAGGCAGTCAGTATAAAAGAAACCAAAAAATTTGCAGCTAAATCTTAGTATGAGAAATGTGGATCATTTCATGGCTGTGAAAAGAATAGTCCAGACAACGTGCCAGATTCAAATCTCAGTTATGCTGATACGAATGCAGTGTACTTCAAGACTAGTAGAGTTTGTTGTATGTTTACATCAATAAGCTGAGACAGAGATGGAGCCCTAAGTGATTTAGAGAAGTGGTAACAGACTAGAAACCTCTGGATAAAAATTATAAAAGTACTTTAATTTTGGTTTTATATCAATATTAAGTAGATGTTATATAGCACTGAAATAGAATTCAAAATTCTTCACTGAAACCTAAGAAGGAAGATTAATATTTTTTTCATTATGAATTATCTCCACTTTAAAAACAAAAAAAACCCAAACTTCCTGAAGTTTCTATACAAAAGGGAATGGGATCCTTTAAATAGCATAATGGCATGTTAGAGAAGGAGGTTTTCTGTCCTTCTCATAAAAGGGCTAAATCTGAGCATTAAGTACAGGGGAAACCAGTGCTTGCTGTTCTTTGACACTGTGACTAAGTGGTCAATGAAATAACACCACCACTCTGAGCTGAATGCACCTTAGCACCTTAAAGATGCATTGTGCATGTTGTGAACTTTCTTTTGCTTAATTACTTTATCACAATACAACCAAATGCTGCTCCTGCCACGTCATGCAATTTCCCTTCACCTATTTTGGTTTCTTACACACAGAATAGAAAGAAGATGGAAAAAAAGGAAGTAAATAAGACTAATTACACGTTGTGGGCGTAAATGAACTGGTTCTTGGAGCTCCTTGGGTAGTGGGAGGAGGTGGCATGGTTGGAGGCGTCAGCCTGGATTGTGTCTTCACATCCACAGGTGAGTCTGGCATTGTGGAATGCTTCTCAGTGCGATCTGCAACACACACCACAGGAACACACTGGTTTATTTCCCCGAGCACACCCCCTCTGACAAAAACTTAAAAGCTAATGCAAGAAGCGAGCCATTTCAGCATCTGCTCTGAAGGATTACACCTGATTATCTACTCCAGTGTGCTCTTCCCAAATTGCATCACCTAAACCTTACTTAAGAAGGTGCAACACAGATGGTAAGACCTCATTTCTAGCAGTGCTGCATTATCTTTTGTTTTTATTTCTAGCATGTGCAGATGATACTTCCCAAGCACTCCCGGAGCTGCAATAATGCCACCTCCCTTCAAGGCCCTCATGTTAGCCAGGAGGAAAAAACAGATGAAGAGACAGGAAGATAATAAATTCCCTTATGACATCTCTTCCAAAACTAAAACCTGAAGCTCTTTAGTACAGGTGAGATATTGGGTGGAATATTGGTTGAAGCCAGCTCTCTTCATGTCTCTTCTTTGTATCACCTGCTGCCCTCTCCCATTGCTTCTCTTTGTAACCTTATGTTAAACTTATGTTAAATACACACACCTCCTGGATCACTCTACCACAGTGCCCCTGGATATTCTCATAACCACCAGAAAAACAAACACAGCATGCCAAAATGGTATGTCAGTCTTCTCATATACATACAATTATTTTCAAATAAGCATGTAAGTTTGCACCTTCACATATTAAGAACAACTTTTAATGTTCAAAACCTGCAAGATAAGCAGGAAAATACCTCCCCAAGAAAACAAAACAAACATAAGGCAAATCCGGGAAGAAAAATTACCACTTCTCTTGCAACTAAAGATCTAAAGATACAAGACACACGATATAAAAGCTATGGAAGTGTACTTTTTTCCAATATCTTTTTGAATGACACTACCTTAAATTTTTTTTTTAAACCATCCAAGCACTTATGTTACATTTATTAAGAATGGGCAAAACTCAGCAAAATTTACCAACTGAAGGCAAAATTAAAGGTTTCTCACTCATGACAGGGGCTTAGCAAGCCACCTTGAAAAAAGATGAGTATGATGAAGTTTAGCTTTTAATGGGCGTAAGTCAAATTCTTCCATCCGTTCTTTGGAGAGTTGGGGCTATTTATTTATACACAGCCCTACACAAGCGTTCCTGAGCTCCACAAACCTATTTTGTAAAGCAAATGTCACTGCTAATGGGCAAGCACATAAGTCTGTGATTTTAATTCAAGACATGTCACATTCTATAAATTCTGTCACTTCACCTTGTGACACAATTCCTTGTTCTTACTAACAATATACAAACTTCAATGAAAAAATCGTATCTGAAATTTGCTCAGATAGACAATAACAGAAATTAAATGCAATGCACATTTAACGAGAATGGGTATGTTTAAAAGAGCCTCAAAACACTTAATATCAGAAATCTTAAATACGAGAAAGTTACCAAAAAAAGGGGAAAGGGGGGGAAGGAAAAAAACAAAACAGCCCCCATACCCTCCCCCAAAAATTAACAACACATAACAGATGCCAATCTTTATCTGTCTGAAACTGAAGAAACTGAGGAAGTAAGCAGTAAGTCCCAGAGGTGCAGCATGTCAGGTACTGCAATTACAGAAGCCATCTTCAACCTTTGCTGAAATGCCTACAGGCAATGCTTCAGCTCTAAGGGAAAGGGAGTAATTTCATATAGAATTTAGAGACAAGTTTGGGGAAGATGAGCAGTGAAACACCCTCAGAATAGGATGAGGAGAATAGAAATACAGTTTTATAGGATCTGTAGTGTTGATCTAAGGTAAGTAAACCTCAGCTGTGGAGGGAAGAGTATCCACAATTATTACTTTAAATATTAAGGTTGCTACAGGTATGATTTGAAAATCAAGCAACAGTAAATTACTACATGCTCAAAAACAAAAACAGGTTTCTAAAAAATTCTATAGGTATTTCCTTCCCATATCACTATACTAAAATAGTTAAATCTCTATCTTCAATAAGACATTAATTTAATATAAAGAACTATGAAAACTCATCCTGAAATGTTAATTGCTTCCTTAATAGCTGAATTCATCTTGCACTCACCTCAACCAACCTCAGCAACAAGGGAATAAATAGCTTTCAGCTCATGTTGCAACAGAGGGAAAGAGGCACAGCAGTGAGCCCAAGCCCTCCTAAATAAAGGCAAATATTTCTCCCATGCCAAGAAAGGAGAGAGAAAGGGAGGCTTGCCAGAGCTGGTGGGGAGATAACAGTGGGAACTGCTGGTCCATCTGGTTTTCATTCTGCTAACACTCACATTGAACTGTTAAGGAAGGCAGTCCAGGTACACAGATTTGAAGCATGTGGGAGCGCAGACACAGGCACAGAGGAGATGGAGGTGGGTGGAAGAAGGAGTGAGAGAAATCGAGCTCCTCTAACAGACTGCTGCTCGCAGCAAGCAGGCACAGCCTGTATCCTCCAATTCAGCTGGTGATAACTAAAAGCGATCCTGAGCTGTAACCAACTGCACGGCTCCTGCTCCCTCCCTTCCCTTCGAAGGCATTTCGAAGTCAGGTTTGATCAGAAACGCGCTCAGATCAGAGTGGGGGAGACTTTCCCAAAAAGCTGGCAATGTTTTGCTACTTGAATTGAACATGGTCATGGAAAATACGGTGTTGGTTTTGCCCTTGAATTTCAGGTTGCCTCTCTATCATGATCCAAATGGTTTTTACTACCTCCAACAGTTTGCCACCTAGTTTGCAGATTGCTAACTTATCCACAGACCACTGTACTTCTCATCTAAATCAAATAACATTAGGTTTGATTTTCCCAATTATCTTTCTTTGGACCTCTTACAGGTAAACACAAACACCCTTTACGTACCACTTACCTTTTCTTTACCTCTCTTTCCCCCTTGCAAAGCCCTAAACCCTATTCTCCTACTGTATGATTGCAGGCACACAGATTTCTCTCTGTCTGTCTGTAAATTCCCTAGTTCTGCCTTCTTTAGGGAGATATAAAGGCTCCTTTCAAGCACACCCCAAAACATTTCTTACCAGAGTACAAGATTACTTTGCCAGAACAAAGATTCTCCATGGGGCAGGGGAAAAGGGCTTTTGAAGAAGTACAATGCAAAATGCAAAGCTCTTCCACATGCTTGGAAGACACCATCACACCACCCAGGAGAACAGCCTTTACAACTCTCTATTCCACCCTCTGTAATAAGAAAACCCCTGTGGGAGCCATTCTGCTCTTACTGCTACTGTTTACGTGTTCCTTACCTTTTCATACAGCTCCCTGAACTCTGAAGGAGTGATGGGACTGGGAGCACCTGTCTACAGCAGCTCTGCACCCACCACTGTCCCACCACCCACAGCTCCAGAGACCCTCAGCAGCTCTAAGACACAGATCACTCAGGGGATGAAGTGGTGATGGAGTACAAAGCAGAGCCACCCCTGATAAAAGTACTAACAGTTCTTGTGATCTGAACTCCTAAAGCTTTTGGTGTCTGACACATAGCCTATAACTCCAGCTTCTACAAATCATTATTTATTTTTTAATTAATAAAAACAATAAACCTAATAAACAGCGCTTTTTATTATACTGGTTGGAAAAAAGCATGATGATATAAAAGCTAAACACAAAATGGTATTTAAATCATATTCACAAGCCAATTTTCTTCAAGACATGTTATTTCATGAGGCTTTTTATGTATGGACATTCTTCATACAAACTCTCAGTGGATATTCTACAATTCATACATTCAGAGGTAATGAGGGCTTGGTAGGGGAAGAAAGAATCCCTCAAGAGGAAAAACTCTAATTTTAACTGGGTAAGATTTCAAGTACATTTGCTCCAGTTTTACAATACAGAGACATATACACTGTATTTTGCCTGAAATTTGGAAGAACTTTCACCATGTCTTAAAATTGCACAATTACTTGAATTCAAAAACATGTTTATGCTCTTGAGACAAACCAAACTCCCCACGTGCAAAACTAGTTCCGACTATCTTTTTCTTCAGATGGACCCTGGCACTTCAAACAATAATCCTGAATTAGGAGAAACACCAGAAAGTTTCATACAGGCAGTATCCCACAGCATCCCACATTTAAGAACATAGCCTGTGCATACAGAGGGAGTAACTTTCAGGTGCAACAATTTCTTCCACGGAATCCCTTTAAACAATGACAGACCTGTGCTCCTTAGCCCAGTTCAGATCAAATGGGACTGAAACCAGAGGTCCTCCAAACTGGAAGGAAAATGAGACATCTGCAACTCATTCTGTAGTGTTCACTGCAATCAGTTCAGGATGGAGAAAGATGGTGAAATAATGGTCTAGTCCTAATCCATACACACAACCCTCTGGAGCAGCGAGAGGCTTAGAATAAATTCAGAAAACATGTTTCAAGTATGCAGAAATCTATTGCATTTGCTTTGAATTATATTTTTTATTTAAAAACAAAACCAAGCAAAACATTTGAAATACACATTCTTGAATCTCCTTTAGAGCATAGAGTGAAGAACTGTGATTTAACCACAGAAGTATTTTACCTCATTTAAAATTAAAGAATGTTGTAAAACCAGCTTTAAATTATGGTATTTCTTCTGTGGATTTCCTAGTTCATGGAACTATACTGCTCTTGTCATTCATTCAGCTTTTACAGTAGAGGTTATTTTTATATTTAGCCATTTAGGTGAACACTGATATTTACTGTAAGCACAGTCAGCTTCTGAACCAAACAAGGAAGAGACAAAACATGCAGGAGCCAGGGCTAAGAGAGATGTGGCTGCATTCAAACTGATTTACTTTACTTCCTGTACCCTACAAGATTTAGTCCATTTTTAAAACAAGGCGGTCTTTCATAAATGGCAACATTTCAGCTCACATGGCACACTTCCAAGTCTAAAGCATCAAGGAAAGCTGATGTATGGAACAAAATATGGAATATATAAATACTTTACTGATACCATTTCAATAGCCAATTCAATGTCAAGCATTTCTAGGAGTGGTATGTTTTCAATTTCCTTTTTTAAATGAAAAAAAATTGTGGTATAATACGCTGTGGCATTTATTTTACTTTTAGTTAGTGCAAACAGTTCCAGATGTACACTCAAGCATGAAAGATTCTTAAAAGATGCTTTATATTGATTGTACAGTACTTTCTACTTTGCTGCCAACATTTAAAAAATAAAAATAAAACTTGCTAAATTAAAAGAGTCCATTGTCTTGTTTCCTTTAAACTCACAAAAAGAGTAAGCCCCACGTATGACACAAAGGATTAGAACCTGCCACAACCACCCAAGTTACAGGAATTGAGACCTAAATCTGAAGGATTTAATACTGATGGTTTCTTAGATGCATTGGACTAATTTTGATTATTTTGAGAGGGGTAGCAGGGAATTTGCAAGCTGTGGATAAGTTCAAGGTGATGAACCTGAAGACAGACAACCACAAGCCCAACCCAAGAGGACAAATTCCATAGTTCTTCCATCCATAATGCTATCATGCTACAGTCAGTAAGAACTTGTCCTCCTTCAGATGTGGCCAAGCCATACAGCACCATTAGTAATAGGCAGTGTTTGTGGAGACCCATAACTCCCCACCCTCAAACCTGCTGCTACACTAAGCAGGACAATATTACAAGGCTGCCTTGGTTGAAAAGAACTTGTTTAAGACTGCATGGTATAAGCCTGATATATCTGGTAAATCCTACTTACTCCATGCACAGAACCCCTGGGAAAACCTGCAAGGCGTACAATGCAGCCATAAAACATGACATTTAGACAACACCACTGCAGACCCTCTCCCTGCAAAGCACGCCTGGGATTTGCTTGAGACTGGTACAGTCTTCATTCCATTCACCTCTTGGCCCTTTTGACTTCTTGATAAACAAATAAGGACCTAAACTCAATGGATGTTTTTGTGCTATACACAATGATCTCAAACAGGCATTATACAGATGTAACTTTCTGTCAGCATCAGAACCAGTCACGTTATTGGCCTAGAAAGGAAACATCACTGGGTTGCCAGTTCCTCAGTAGATAACTTTTACTTCCCAGGTGATTTGCAGGAATGCAGTATCAGAAATGAGCTCAGACTCAGTTCTCAGACTCGTGTCAGAGAACATTACCTTTGCCAGAGTTATCCACCAGGAATCAGAATGTGTGTGAAGTGACTGATGGATATGCACAGCAAAGTTTTCAGATGACATAACATTTTACTGCTTCTTTAGCATGCTGGGCATGAAGCTCACATACTGAAGATGACCCTTTTGCAAGAGCAATATCACAATTTTGCTGCAGTCTTATCTTCATTCTACTCTGCTCAGATAGTTGAACAATTCATATCACCAGCTATTCTTCAGAATAAATGAAAGCACACTCAATTTACCCATTTATGCTCATTTAATATGCAATAGCTAGAAGAAATTCTGTATCTGGGGAGTTCACTGAAGTTATCTGAGGCCAAGTTATGAGTTTTCTTCAGCTGTGCTAAAAAAAGCTTTGAGCATAATACAATCTCCTCTGTCTCCCAAAAGCTGAAAGGAGCTACTGCCTCCTGGTTTTGGTAGAGCTTGTGGATGATGTAAAGCAGGTAAATAGTGAAAATGCTTTATGTCATGTTCTTTGTCCACAATGGTACCTTGACTGGTCCTAACATCATGACAATGAACCACAAATGCAGAACCATTCTCTTTGATTTCAGTTCTCTACAGTAAGAGGTTCTGACTGGCACAAAAATTTGGTCCCACACTCATGGCTTAGCAGCTGAAGACCAGATAAGTACACACATTATAAAATAAGTAATGCATGAGTTCGATCTCAGAATTAAGACAAAAATGTCACGGCTTGCTTTGCTTGGACATATTATTTTATCCAGAAAGAAATAAACTTATCTCACCATATAATTTCCCTTTTAAAGAGGAGGGGAAAGTAAAAAAATAAACTTTTCCCTCTCATTTAACAATCCGACATGTTTTGACAGTTTCAAAACTATTATAAATTCACTTTCAGTTATTTAATAAAAACTGACTCGTGTCAGAATTGCACTGTTTTTAAAAGCCTCTTTTCTCCTTCACCCTTTCTGGCTTTGCAAATTTTACCATGTATAATTGCTTGAATGCAGGAATGTAGGGAAGAAGAATACATTCTAAATCTAGATCTGCTATCACCATAATGATTTATGAAATACTCAGCAAGAACAGACAAGCAAAATAAGGGCCAAATTGTGGCAGCTGCCCTGAGTTTCCATAAGCCCCCACAAAATAAAGTCTACAAGTTCCTTTGTCATGGCTAAATACAGAACTGTTGGCCTGAAATGAAGCTGAAGACAATGTGGATTTCTTCTAAATATCCCACCAAACATCATGAAAATTCCTCTATGTATGCACTAATGCAGTTAATAAGCAATCAGTCCCATAATCAGTATTGAAATATTATTTTCCTGTTCGCATTGTTTCCTAGATCTTTTCTTTTTGTTGACAAGCTATCCAACTAAGAACTGTGTGTTCTGAGTGGTTCTCTTGTGTTTCACGTCGCAGGAAGTATTACGGCTATTCCAAACCCAGCTCACTGAACACTGAACCCAGCTCAAGTGAAATGACAAAGTGGAAGTCTCTGCCTCTGGCATGAAGAACTGAAGAACAGCCAGAGCAACCACTGGCCAAACTCATGCCCCAGCCTCCTAGACAAGCTACAGAGGTGACCACCTCTCTACATTAGCAGTCAATCCCTTTACTTGTAGGGCAGAAATCTCCAGCACACTTTCAGATGTGCTCTCCCAAAGCCTCCCTGACCACCAACTCATTTCCTTTCTGCACCATTGTCCCTGGAAGGCCTACCCTTATCAGGATTATACACTATTTGACAAACTACAGATGAAGGCAGACTGATAAGCTAAGAAACACAAATGCCATCAGAATCTAATTGGTATTGTTTGCATGGTCTTATATACTCAACCACACACAGCACACATCCTTCCCACCAGAAGTAAGAAGATTTTCTCTCCCAGCATCAACTGAATTTTCATAACTTGTGTCCAGAAATATATTTATGCTTTTAATCTGAAGTTTTTCCAGTCCTAAATTAACAGTAAACCACAGAATCACAGAAGAGCTTGGGTTGGAATGCGACCTTCAAGATCATCCTGCTCCAGCCCCCTCTTCCATGGACAAGGACACCTTTCACTAAACCAGGTTGTTCAGAGCCTCATCCAACTCGGCCTTGAAGACTTCCAAGGATGGGGCACCCACAGATTCTCTGGGCAACCTGTGCCAGTGCCTAATCATCCTCACAGTGGATTTTTTCATAATAACCAGTCTAAACATATTCTCAGTTTGACACCACAGTTTGTTACACAAAAGTTAGAAGTCTGAAGCAAAATAATGATAAACTTCTTTATATTTAATGCACTTATACAAAGTGTAAAGAATAGCTGTTCTCATTTTAGAAAAGTCCTAAGAGAATACTGATACTGTATTTTATTAGATTCAGCTGGAACTGAAGTCTCCAATATAGACTACACAAAGTAATCTAAAGCAACTTATTTAAATGCAGGGAAACTTTAGGCAATAAATTCATCTGCCAAAAAGGAAAAAAGTTACTACAGCTGTACTTTTAAGAGGCATTGCTTATATTTATATAACATGCCAGAAGTCCTTTAGGCTCAAAAAGAATTAAATATGGGTGTAGGAGGTGATATTTTCCATGGTTATACATCTGAAAAGATGACACAGGGACTACCAAGAAGGTAATGGATACACTTTTGGCTTTGCTTGAATTTAAAATGTGGAATTTGTCGTGGACAAGTCAAGATCCTGTAAGGTGTGGAGTGGTGGTGGCCAGCCTGGGACAGGCTGCTTGCTCCCCACCTTGTGGATCAAGATCCAAAACCCCTGTCCTACCAGACTCACCATTTTACCCATCCAAAAACCCAGTTCCTCCAAGTGATATTTCAGTGAAAAGTCTGTAACACTAAACCAGATGTGCAGGTCTGGGGAGCAAGACCTTACCCATAATACTGAAAACAGAGGCAGCCAAACTCCCTTTTCCCCAAGTACCAGAACAGTCTGAGGAAGACTGCTTATTCCTGCTATCTTACACAGACAGCTAAATTACCAGACTAAATGTCCCATATAATTACTAAAGAGTTAGAGTCTCTGATTTTTTAATCTCTGTGGCTGCTAAATCAGGCATAAACATCCCCATATAGATCTAGGTTCTTTGCCTCAAGAGAACCAGAAGCATTCAGACTGCTCTCACAGTGTGCCTGCTGTACACAACAATTGGTGGTCCTCAGTGACCAGGCATAATAACTCCTTGGCTTCTATTCAGCCACTCAAGAGAGGTATTAATCCACCAACAAAAATGTATAATGATGCATATTTCCCCCAGAAACCCTTGCTCAGGTGGTGGCACTGTTACTTACTGCCACTACCAGAAAGACAGAAGTGAAACTACAGGCTTTCCTCCATCTCAGTGTTACACACTGTCAATCTTCAATAGTGCAATTTATTATACTCATCAGTACTTCAGCATTTGTAGAAATACGCACTTTGGAAGACCATCATTTCACATCATCAGATGATGCCATTAAAGACATCTTGTATTTACATGTCTGACTGTCTAGACAGAGTGTGAGAAAATACTCATTATTAGTTACGAGTCAGCTCCTCCTCAGTGCCGCATGTCACACCAACTGTCTTTTATTTTGGGCACTAGATCACACCTGAATGTAGCAGTGGGGAGGTGAGAAGGGGGAAAGAGAGCCTCAAAAGCTTCACAAGAAATTAAGCCAAATATCTTCTTAGATGAGGCAATTGACTTTTTGACAAATAAGCTCCCAATCAAAGCAAATACTACCATTAGCAAAGCCAAAACTATGTTTTGAATCATCTAACTTAACATATCACATGCACTCTTAAAAGTGAATGTGAAATAGTATAAGCCTATAAAGAGAGAGGGAAAAGAAGGAATTTGTATATGTTGCTTAAGACTAACGAGTATAAAACCAGATTAAACCCCTTTCTGAGGCCAGCGAACTCACACAAATTCATATTGGCACAGAAATCAGGTGATCTCACCCAGAAAGAGAGATGCTGGGTTAGCCTTGCAGGCAGACTCCAGCCCCAGAAACCCTCAGGAATATAGGTTTAACTATAGACACTGAAAACAGCTGTAGGTAAACTAATGAGACCACTCACAGGCTTTACAATTACACGCAATGTTTCTAGACCTTAAAGCATCACAGCAGTCTTAGACTTGCACAACAAAGCCTAAAACTTCCTTCTTTTGAAGCATCTTCCCAATGTTTTGAATTTTAAATATCAGACCCCAGCTGAAGCCTGAATTGAAAGAAAAATCTGCAATTATTACAGAAACCACAGAAAATATACGCAATTTTTTAAAACTATTTCAGGTATCATAGCATTGCCATGATTGATGGCACTTATACAATACATCATTTCAAGCTCAGCAGATTCAAATTAAATGTTTTGGGTTTTTTTTTTTTCCTCAATAAATATATTAAAAATGTTTTTATATTTAGAGAACATCATTTTCATCAAGCCACCTAGACCCCCTACTCCAACATGGCAATATTGACCTTTGTGTACCAGTGCAGCGTCCATGGCTTATTTCTGTACATGCATGTATGTGTGTGCCTGTGTGTGTATGTGCACAAACTTCTACACATATGTGACCAAGTGTTACTTGCTTCATTTTGTGTATAAAAATACTTACACAATTTTTTTTTTAATGGTATTTTTTTTACCATTCAAATTTAGAAAACTCTAAGAGGGAAAGATCCTTCAATTACTTTGAAGGGAGTGTTAAATGGAGGGGGAACTGCAGGACGAGAAGTCAGACACAAAAGATAAACCACTCAATGATATGAGTGCAAGCAAAATATTGGCAAAGTATAGAAGTCTGATGCATTTGAACTCGGAATGTTCAATGCGGATGTGCTCAACCCTTTCTGATATGGTTATGTTTCCTTGTGCATGAAAAGAAATCTGTGAAATGTAGATTTAACCCTCTTTGTGCTATGGAAACACCTTACATTTGGCTTTGGGCCTACCTGGGCATATTTTGTGTCCCTGAGAGATGGATTAACCAGAAGAGAGGCCGTTTTAGTGAGAAAAAGAAGACTACTCCCCAGCAGGATGGAAACCCTGTGCTGCGGGGAGCCCCGGGCAGAGCCCAGGCGCCGCCGGGAACGTCCACGGGCGAGTGAGACCACTAGAGGGAGCCGGCATTGTGCCGCGGCACCGGGAAAAACCCCTGCCCGGACCGAATACTCTACATCAATGCTCAGGAAGCCAAAGGGAGACGCTTTAAGAAAAGTCCTTTCCAGTACCTTCAGCCACGTGATATAAAGGAGAGCGTATGGTACTCCGTGTGTGTGTACACATCAGTATGTACTGTTCTGTGCCCACAGTACCAACAGAATATGAAGTAGTTGTCTCTAAAATTCAGCTATAGTAACTTCTTTCTCAAAAGAGCAAATAGACAGCTCTGGCTGCAACAAAAGACCTTTTTGAGTGCCTCCTATTGTCACCTCTCACCCCGGCCAAACAAGTTAGATTTTATCCCTCCTGCCCCCAATTACACCTCCCCCTCACCTTTCCCTGCCTTGGGGATAGCTTTCTATGTGAAATATTCCAAAAGTGGAATTGCAGCAAGCAACACAGTAGGCAATATCATGCCTACAACTCACACTATATCTCAGGCATAGAAACCTGGATTGTGCACACACAACTATAGCCACGTGACGCTGACATGAACTTGAAAATATCCCAACACAATTTAACACCATTTCTTTTTTGCACCAAAACACCAAACAAAACCTGGTATTTCCCTCACACCTGTAATCAGTCAGAGAGACCAAATGGTAAGCAGGTAAAAAATACAGGCTCACACAGATCTTTATAAACATCCTTTCAGAGTCACATATGTGTTAAGAAAGCTAAATCCCAGGGACAGATACAATTCAAAAGCATAGAGAGATAGTGACTGCACAGGCATCTCCTGTGAAAATATGTTTTTTTATGGTCTTCTTGGAATAGAAGATGTAAAACACATCAGTACTTGTCTGGTAAGCTTTAAACTGCTTGGATACGAAGAAATGAGGAACTGCTGAACTGCAACAACTATCCACAGGAAACTCTGAAATTATGAAAGGAAAATTTAAAAATGGGGAAATAGGTGTACCTGGATGAAATACTAAACAGTAGCAAGAATAACTGTCCCCAAATAAGTTCCTAGCCATTATCTTTTCTGTAATTATTGCAAGTAGCTTCAGTAACTATGCATACAAATGACCTATTAGAAACTTAACAGGTCATTTCCAAAGGTGATTATGAGCCCTGACTTACAGAGTTACTTGGGTTGCATATAATTCTGTTCGGTGCCAACAATCTGCACAAATTAAGATAAAATGTGTTTCCAAAATACCAAGCAGAAATAAACTCTCAGAAACTAAAAGGAGGTATGAGGTGGTGAACACTGATGAAACAGATGCAGTCACCTTCATAAATGAAATGCTTAAAAATTTGCTTTTGTCTGTGCTCTGGTGTCAGGAGAATGGAAAGCAGCCAGCAATCACACATCAGAGCTCTTATAATGCCCCATAATACAGTAAATAATGATGAGTGTAACAGTGAAAAGTCTAAGGCTAGACAGAAGAGATAAAAATCATAGTAGGTTATCGGAGTGGACATCTGCTGTAGAACACAGTATGGACAGCAGACACATGTGAGTAGATAAAGAAACCCCAATGAACTTCTTAAAACAACGACATGATACTCTTCACCTCAATGGACCTTCTTGGCCCTGTTCCTTAATGGGTAACTGTGCTACTGCAACATATGAACAAGCAATAGGTTTGGTTTAGAAAATATTAGAAAACTATTCAGAAGCACCATTTAAGGAGTGTAATAAAGAACAGGAGTATAGACGTGCAGCCTCCTCAGTTGCTGAGGTTGTTAAGAAACAGCAGGAGACACAAAAACAGATTCTGGCACTCCCACTGTGAATGGCTTGGGCAGGTTGTAAAGAAATTAACTGAGCAAAACCAGAATAGATTCACTTAAAACATGCAAGGAAAAAAGGCAAGAGGAAGCATCCCAAGCTACATTAACCAGAGGAAACAAAAGACATTATCAGTTTTCATTCATATCAAATAAATAAGAAAACAAAACTATAAAAAAACTTTGATCTTAACTGAAACTGAAGATATTGACAACTAACAAATATTGACCTAGCTTATGTTAAAATCTATTTCAACAATTGAGAAATAAATGGGCAAGGAGGGTAACAAACTTGGACAAATCTCCTTGATTCTGGAAACATGTATGTGATTTTTTTACAGGAAGGACTGAAATAGAAAATGGGACTCTGGTACTGCTTGTTCTTATCCCACTTTCTCTTCCAGCACAAAAAGAGAGAAGAAGAGGTAAAACAAACACACTGAGATATTATTACATTGTTCAGCCAGGCCTGGGATCACGGGACTCTCTCAAAAGACCTTTCCTTTCCTCCAGAAATCCCGAACCCTTGCAAGAACAGGAACAAGAAGCTGTATGGCCTCGTTGGTTCTGCAGGGAACCAGCAGCCTTCTTTCTATTGCTTCCCTCTAACATTTAAAACTATCTATCGTCTTTTTTTTTTTTTTAAACCATCTCAAATGTAGGTTTTAAACACATGCTCTACATCATGTTATGTCATACTGGAACAAACAGCTCCTCAAAAGGCTGAACTTTCATTTGTGATTATTTATCTAAAAGCTTTGTTTTCTTTTAAACTGTGTATACTTTGTTGGACTGCATCTACTGACAGCTAAATTCCCGAGCCTTCAACCTGCCATCTCAAAGCAGCAGATTTGAAAGAGTCCAAGTAGAGTTTACTGTCAGTCTGTAATGAGAGTAAAATTACAAATCTCTGTACCAAAAGCCAGCTGCTTCATTCTTAACTCTGATCCCCCCCTTTTCTTTTGCGTTCTAGCTAGCATACAGCTGCAATAAATGTGGATCTTCTCACAAGCCATGCAGATGTTAACAGTTCTGTAGGACATCAAGAAACATTTCAAGAATCATGTAAAGTGCTGACTAAACTTGCATGAATAACCCACACTCTATCTCCTTCCACATTCCTATTCAGTAACATTAGTCTTCCTGAATATATTAAGGGAAAAAAAATAATTCAAATTTAAGCTAAGCCTTTAATATGTAGGTCTAAATGCACTATCAATAAACAATGAATGTTCTTAAGCCATCAGACAACAGATATTCAGATAGTAAAGCAAAGGAAGTCAATTTATTCTTTGTCATGATGAGTAATGCATTTTTCGTTTCTTATCTATGCAAGAATAGTAAAATGAATGTCTGAAAATATATATTTATAAAACTCATGGCTGTAAGTATTTGAAAGAATGGATCAGAACTAGAGCGAGATCTTTTCTAATAATCAAATGGGTTAATACTAAATTAGAGCAAAGGAGTTCAAAGTGCTATCTAGTATATTTTTATTAAAGTTGTATTAGCATGACAGTCATATGCATAAAGATTAAGCTAAAGCCTCAAACCACAGTCAGCAGCAGCAAGAGTCCAGCTGTGCAGGTAAAGGACTAGATACAAAATGCATTAATTAAGCAGGTTTGTACCAGAGATGCTGTTTTAATATTCTTCCCTCTTCAAGCAGTGTGCTGGGGTAGAGTTAATTTTCTTCTTAGCAGTTAATGTAGGGCTGTGTTTTGGATTTGTGCTGGAAACAGTGCAGGTAACACAGGAATGTTTTAGCTATGGCTGAGTGGGGCTTACACAGAGTAAGGGCCTTTTGGCTTCTCATCCCTCCCAGAAGCGAGCAGGCTGGGGATGCACGAGGAATTGGGAGGGGGACACAGCTGGGACAGCTGACCCCAGATGACCCAAGAGACATCCCACACCATGTGATGTCATGCTTAGCAATAAAACTGGGAGGAAGGTTGGCTGGGAGGCTGCTGCTGGGGGACTGGCCTGGTATCACCCAGTTGGTGGTGAGTAATGATATCAATTGACTTTCTTGGGTTTTATTTCTCTCTTTGCTATTTTACTTTTTATTACAACTATCACTATTATTATTGCTATTATTATTATTACTATTTTATTTCAATTATTAAACTGTTCCCATGTATATTCTCACTTTCACCCTTTCAATTCTCTTCCCCTCCTCTTGCTGGAGGGGAGCAAGCAAGCAGCTGTGTGGGACTTGGTTGCCAGTTGGGATTAAACCACGACAAGCAGCAAGTTTAGTCTCCTTTTTGGGGTAGGACTTTCAAAACATGTGAAGCAGTTTAGAAGCTCAGTCATCAACAAAGCCAATAAGACTCACTCATGTATTACTCCAGACACTCGAAAATCCCACATCAAATACCCTACCCTGTGTGTAAACTTCGCACTTTGAAAACCCACTGGAAGGAGGGCTACAGAGCGATTCACAACACTGAGCCATAAAGAGATCACAATCTTTGACAAGTTCAGAAACAAAATGTGCAGTCAAGAGTGTCTATGGCAGAGTTTTGAGATTGTCTCCAGTCAAGTGTCAATCTCAGCAGAGTTTCAAAGAGGACAGGGTAGGGAGAAATAAAACGAACATATCAGTACATTTCCTGCAAGGAATCAATAAAAAGACCTCACTCCTACAAAGGCTTACATACCTGCTCAACTTCAGATACTTATCCTATTATGTAGCACACTTGAAGTGAAAATCAAGTCTTCAAAGACGCAGGGCAAAAATAATTTACCAGGAAATGTGGAATTTGGGGTATTGTTTGTTCTCTGATTTAGTAATACAGGAAATCTGAATATAAAGCAGAATTGCAATGTGCTATTTTCTAAGTACTTTGTGACACTGCTTTTAGAGTAATTTCATCAAAATGTCATAAAAAGACATATAAGCATTTTGAGATAAGCAAAAAGACAATAGACTACAACCTTAAAAAGAAGTTAATGTAATATTAACAGAAGCTCTGTAATTAGCTAGTCCAAAAACCTCAAGCCGTCTTCAGGCTTCCCCAAACAAAACAAATTTGAAGGAGAAAGCAGGAAGAAAAGAATTTTAAAAAGAGGAGAAAAATAAATAGAGAGGAAAGAAAAGCCACATGAGCCAGAGTCCCTCACTGCTGTTATTTATCCACAAGCGGAAATGCTCCGTTCAGTCATGGCTTAGGAGGCATAAACATCATTGAAATTCAAAAGCAGCTCTGAGAAAGAGGACGCCTCAATTGGTATGCAAGTGGTGTTTTCTCGCCCTGAATACATTATGAACTTGCAGCATGCTAATATGCCATGCTATCATAAGCACCAGATGGAACAGTAGGCAGTGTATGTCCCATCAAACCTCAGGAAGATGTATTAATGTTCCTGCTCTTTTTTTTTCTTCCCCTCCCCTCCCCTTCCTTCCCCTCCCCCTTCCCTACTACAACCCCTCAGCTGTGTCCCCAGACTGGCACATTTCGTACCATCAGTCACCTGCTCCTGAAGCACAGTTCTCCAGGGTTGCCTCATCTTCACCAGGTGGTGCCAAGCATCTTTTCAATCTTTTTTATCGCAGAAGGTAAAGGCCACAAGACGTGTCAGGCTGTGCTTACTGAAGGGTACCGAGTACAAAAGATAACATCATGAGATAAATGATAGATGAAGGAAGACTTTGGGTTTAAAGCTAGCACAATAGTTTTAAATTATGTATAAACAGCACAGCACAAATTTTCCCCTCAGTACTATTGGTGAATGAAGAATTGGGGGACAGAAGCAAAGGGAAAGATTTTCCAAGTAATCAAATAAAACAAAGGAAACTGGATTAAAGATCTTGGAACTTAATTCCTTTGTTCACCACACTGGAAATCTTTTCAGAGAAGATGTACACAGTTCAACAGCCATTTATAGGGTAGGGGCAGGCTTTAATTTTAAATCAGAGTAAGAAAATGGCACACAGGCAAATTAGCTTACAGGATTTTGATTTTTAAAATATATATTATTCTAATGACATTCCTTGGCTTTTATGACTAACAAATTGCTTGAAGCTGTATGTATGATTTGAAAGACATCGAGAATTTTAATACTGCTTCACATCATTTATTAATTCAGTCTCAAGCAGGTTTTGTGTTACTAAAGAGAAATGTGATATACTGTTCTGTATGAAAGTATGTGCATAGGCATACAAAATTAAAGCACATATTTTCTGGTATCACCTGAACTTTTCTCATCTATTTGTAAAAATAAACCTCCTATTGAAATATATGGTATGCAAGAAAATTATTTTCCTTTTCTTTTCATGTTACTGTGCTCTTCAGAATGCAAAATAAGGTCCTCAAGACTGAAAATTAAAAGCCTATGAATTCAAAACACAAGGAAGAAAGACCAGAGATGGCTGAAGAAAAGCAAATCAACTTTAAGCATTTGAAGTTTGAATGTTCAAGTATTTTTAAACAGGTTTGTTTTTCAGAGAAAAATCACATCAGTAAACATTTTGCTATTTTCTGATATTTTAGAAGACACCTGCTGATTTACAAACAGCTCTCACTATGAACGTAAATCTATTATTTTCCTAACAACATTAGCCTTCTCCTAAATACAGTCTAATGCTACAAGATGCTGAGTACTCACAGCTCACACAAACTTTTCTGGGAATTAACATTGCTGAAAACCTTGTAAGAGCTAGATACAGAAGTTGTATGTTGCATGTATTAGATGTATCTTTCCAACTTTAAAAGGTCTGGTTGACCAGGATTTCCCACCACACATCCAATCCTAAGTAAAACAAAAAAAATAATTACCTTCTTCTTTCAAACAAAGCATGTTATAACTGTTATTCAGAAATAACAGACATAATTCTATCATCTCTTAATTCCAGAAAGGCTTTAATGCAATGATGTCTCAAGGACTGAGTCAGAAATCAGACCAATTTTTTTTGCCTTTTTCTTTTCCTACTGAATATTGGGGGACTTGTTTTGTTTCTTAATATATAGGCTTTAAGGGTAATTTGCTAAACTATGATTTGCAATGTGCAAATAAGTCTATTTAAGTCCATTATCCTGTGTTATAAAGTAATTTCTGACACCTTAACAGCACTCAATTTAATTACAACACACTGAAACAGTAGAGCTGACTCCCAAAGGAACCAGTTTGGATCAGAAGATGATGATATATGCTAGCTGCTGATCAGCTTTCAGCATCAGATCCACCATCAGCTGTTTTCAAGAACAATATCAGAACATCTGTATCATCATATTATTTTCTGGCAGAAAGCCCTCCAAAAGCCAGCAACTGCATGCAACAATGTGCACATACCCACACTTATAAGCAGACATATTTAAAACCCAGCAGCTTTACTGTAATGACTAAAGAAGACAAAAAAAACCCCAAAAACAAAACAAAACAAAAAAGACAAAAAACCAACAAAACCAAACCAACCAACCAAAAAAAAACCCCCAAAATCCAAATAAAAACCCAAACAAACAAAAAATTAAAACAAACCAAATAAAACCCCAAAGAAACCCTTTTGATTTTGATTCAGTAAGCATGAATTTCTGCACCAGAATCCCCATTGGGTAATTCATCAGGGCATCTATTCCGTATCTAGTGTGGCAAGACAGCAAAAACACTTACAGCCTCCAAAAAGAAAAACACTTGTGACAAAACTACTAGGTATTCCTGGTGATTAGGCACTCATTATTTCAAGACTGTCTTGAACCAATGCCCCAGACAAAAACTATGCAATCATATCTGCTGCTGTCAGGATGAAATCAAGGCATCATGATTTTCTGTACTCCTTCAAGAAAAAGCAAGTTACTCAGCAGCATCCACAAAGCTCTTTCTGAGAGAATATAGAAGTTATCTAAGGAAAGAGTATATAATTTCTCTTGTGGCTCTACAGAGAGATGCAGGTCGATACCTTAAATTTAGGTAGTATTTTTACCTTTGGAGCTTTTACAGACTCTCAAGAGCAGTTTGAAGCAAAACCTTTACGGCAGCATAAATGAAAGGATTCTGTTTCTGCTGGTCTCTAAAGATTAAATACCATTACTTGCCTTCCTCAAAATGAAAGGAATTGGAAATTACTACTCTACCGATTGACATGTCACAGGAAGAGAACTAGCTGGTTAGCTGACAAGCAACCATGCAAACCAAGATGTGGTTCTGTCTGTGCAGAGGAGTCTGAAGAGGGCAAAGAAAGGCTGTAACACTGTCTTTCTGGCAGAGAACCTGCTATACATGCCCTGTAGAATCTGCTTTTATACCAAGCTCTCAAAAGTTTCATGCATAGATTCATCTCCTGTGCAGCAGACTCAATAAATATAGAAAACCCAAACACATGTCTGCTTTTACAACCAGAAAATAATGTAAAGAGAGATGCAAGTAAATTAACAAAACAAGATAAGCATTCTTCAAAATACTTCAAAAATTTTACATGAGAAACACAGATAGTATTCTCAAAGAGACCATCATTTCACTTCTGCATTTTCAGGAGGACAATGAAGTGCTCACATTGGCTAATAGGAATTCAGAGAAGAAAGATATACACTCCCTATTGCACAGATCCCCTTTAAAAATTGCAAAGGACTTTGCTTTTATTTCAGAAGATGCAACACAGTCAAATGCTGATCTCAGTGTAAAATAATCAAATACTGATTTTAACGAAGTAATTTAAATTACTTCTAAAATCTAATAGGGATGAGATTGACAGAAGCTCTCTCTCTTTCAGGACCCTAAATTTAGGAGATCCTACAGTGCCATGGAAAGATGAACTCAACCAATGTGGACCACCTGAATTCTAGGAACTTAGTTGTCCTCCTCCTGTTAGTGGAAAAATGAAAACTAAAAACACCAATCCCAAGAAGCAGTAAACTCTGTTGAAACCAGTTTCCATGAAGAAAACTGATGACTTTCAAAGCTATTAAATGACAGTGCCATCTGACCTTGCTGGATATCTAATTACAGCCATTCTTTTACAAACATAACAGTTGCTTTAAATGAGCATCTTTCTGCTTTCTTTACTGTGTAAGAAGGTCCCTATGTTTCACTCAGGATTTTACTTTCAAAACTGATAGAAATCCCAATACTTTCTGAAAAAAAATGAGATTATTACATATCCCTGTTTTTTAAAGGCTATTTTTGTACATGGCAGTGTTTATAGTCTAAAATGTCCAAAATAATGTACCTAGTACAGTTCCAGGCAAAGAAAAGTAGAAACAGTAATACTGTCACAGAAAATGACCTCTTCTAAATTTCAGTTAGACAAGCTTTCTCCTAAATAAAATACAAATAAGTGTGTGCAAATCTAGCCGATATAATTACACAATCAACAGCTATGTGGTGAAATGGACTGGAAAAATAAAATTAAAAAACAAATGTTAATTTGTATTTGCTAACCACAAAAGATGTGGCTGGTGCTCTGCAAGGCACAAAAACCCTTTAAAAAAAAAAAAAAAAAAGATTCTCTTAAAAGTTCAAGGAATGATATGTGGAAGTCACATATAGGAAAGTCTATGTAGATGGCATTCATTTGGATTATAAAACAGCTACAGTGAAAATTCAAGGCTATGTACACATGCTTATTGCTCTGGCTTAAAAGGGCCACCAGAATATATTTGGAATCCACAGTTTAGAAGCAAGAATCAAATTACGACTGCATTTTCCTATGATGCGAGTGCACACATTTTCCAAACTGCAATCTTGTGGCAGGAAGAGTATTTGAGTCATGTGTGCTTGCATGACTCACAAAACACATACTAAGGAGAGATCTGAAAGAAGGAAGGGGAAAGGCCCTGTATCCCTAACTGGGAGATTACTCCTTTAGCAGGATGTGGTTTCAAAACAGGAGGACAGCGAGACATTGAATCGAACATTGCTAGAGGAATCACAGAGAAAGGGGGAGTCTGCACTGGAGATACATAGGAAGGCTCCCAAGGTTTGGAGGATTATAAGAACATAAAGGAAATTCCAATAAAGCATTAGAACTGAAAGAGTACCAAGTTAAATTTTAGATATGCTTTCCAAATGACTTGCAGAAGACAGAGTAGTGCCTTAAACCCCAGAAAAGCTGTATTGATAAGATAGAAAGGGCAATGGACTTTGAAAGGTAAAACATGTTCCTGCTTCTTGAATCATTTCAAACGTCACTGCAGTTAATTATGCATAGACAAATTCCACTTCCTCAAATCTCAGTTCATTATAGCAACCCTGTTTTCTAAATGAAGAATTGTATCATCCTGACCCCACAGCAGATCTGCACAAATTTACAGTACGCTTGAAGGGTTACCAAAATATGTTTTTCTCCCTTAATCCTCAGCTTCTCCTGCAGGAGGTGATCAACACCAATTTCTTTCACTCTTCTGTTTTCATATTTCTTTTGGTCTTTGTCAGCTCAGTATTGTCAACATACAAAAATACAGCAGAACTTGTTACAGTCTGCTTCCAAAGGGATGTCCATAAGAAATAAGAACCATATGACCAATACTCTTAATAATTGTGTCCACTGCTGATGGTATTTCCTTTTGAACTTCAGAAGATTTCCTGTCACCTTTGACTTACACTTTGTGCCTGTTTAAAAGCACAGTTAAGTTGCAGGCATAGCCCCAGAATATTTATCCACACTAATAGCTAAATATCTGGCTGCATAATTTTAATAAATTCAGATCTGTGGGTCCTGCCAGGTAATTTTTCTTCATGAAAATTTCAAAGGATTAACAGATCCCAAGAGCAAGAAGTAGAAATAAATCTACAGCTCATCACGCAACATAATGAAAAAGCTCAAGTAAGGCTCTAGCTTCATGCCATAAGATTTTGGGCAGAAGACTTTTAGCAGTTGGGTTGGTTCAGTGTCTCTTCTGACACTGCAGCTTTAAACCAGCTGCAGGAACATTACTAACAGGTAGTGTGCTGCAGCACAGGGACAAAACTAAGAGGTCTGTGAACCTTCAGTTGAGGTGTCTCCTCCCAAATCCCAAGGTCTCCACCAACTTGTCTCATGTTGCTCTGCAGTTAAAGCTCACAATAAGGTTCTTTCTTCACACTCTGCCTATAACTTACGGTAAAGAAGAAATTACTAGTAGAGGAAAAAAAAAAAAAAAAGAATAAAGAAACCAGCACAGAGAAATAAATTCAGCTCTGGTATATGGACACATAGCTCCATGAGCTGCCAGATGAAGGAGGTGCAACCCTTTCAACCAGCACTGAGCCTGACAATTCTCTACCATCTGCTCTTCTACCATCACACAAAGTCCATTCAGAAAGCTACAGATCAAATAATTGCTTCAGACGAGATTCAATTAATCCCTTTAGGTGCCTGAAGCCGAACGCTGCTGAAATTTCCCCTGAAACGCAACACAGAAGCCAGTACCATGGGCTGCTCTGCTCTCCTCTTCAGAGCACAGGGATGAAGCACCCCAGACTAGGTATCCAAAACAGCTAACAGAACCAGCAGAACAAAGACTCATTATGCAAGCTGAAGTGACCTTAGGAGATGAGGCAGTCTATGCCCTTCTGCCTTGAAGAATGTGAAGTTTAGACCAAGTTGCCAAGGGTCTGTCCAATACAGGATCTTCAATAATGAAAATATCACTACCTGTCTGAAAAAAACAGTTTTAATGTCTGACCATCATTATGATGAAGAATTGTTTTTCCTGGTATCTACTTGGGTTTTATCATGGTCTATTATTTGCACCTTTTGCCTCTCATCTTTATCACTAGGCACCTCGAGAAGAATTTGGCTCCACTGATCTTCTCTACACCTTCCCACTATGTAGTTGTAGACAGCTCATGATAAAAAAGATTATATAAAGTTAATTATATTAAACTAGCAACGTTCACAAACAGGCAAATTCTTGCCTTTCAAGGCCTTCAGTAACTTGGGAGACATGGAATCCACAGCATTACTTTCTCCTCCAGAAAAGTTGTCCATATCCTCGCCTTCAGAAGATTGGCAAGTAGAACTGGTTTGTGTAAGACATAACTAGGCGAGATGGAAGAGTGAGCTTTAAATTTTTTTGCAAGCCTTTGGAGTGGAAGCCTCACTTTGGAAGTGAAACACACAAATTCAAATCCTCCTTCTGCTTGCTCAAGCTCAGGTCTGGAACAGATTCCCTTAGCAGTGGGGAAAGCTACTGCCCATCAGCAGTGTATGGGAGTAATCTCCAATGCTCTTGTCCTACCCTAGAACTGAACAAGAAACATAGGGGAAGGAAACATAGGGTAGGAGGCAACATGGCTCAAGATCAACGGCAGCAAGAGGGAGGCGGCGCCTGCACTGGTCCTGCTCTTCATCTGGTGGCTCTCATGTACATGAGGCAGAAAGAATAAATGTGCATGGCTAAACTGCAACTTGGTGCAGAGATGGCTGAGCTCCTGGAGAGCTGAGCCAGTGAATATAGATAGAATATTGCAACATGGCAAGGACTTCACCAGCTTCACAGAGGAACTGCGTGAACATGGAGTTAGCATAGCAGGATAGCGAAAGAAATAAGCCTTGCCAAGTCGGCCAATATGGCTAGACTGTGTCTGTGTGTAAGTGAAAATCCAAGCACTGCTGTGCCCTATGTTTTTCCCAATTTAATCTCTACTTGCCTCAGCATCACTGGCTCTATGCTCCATTTTACACCAGACACATTTCTGGGAACAAAAAGTAAGCCTACACTCGTGAAGAGACCAACATTTCTAAATAAGCACTGGGCTTCCTCTGAGATTACCAACCAGATCCAACTGTGTGAACAACTCAAGACACAGAAAGGCTTCAACTCCAAAAAGACATTGGTGTGATCTCAGCACTGGGCTGCTTAACCCTATCAATACTGAGGGAGACCCCGCCATGCACAGATGCAGCTTGACATGCTCAGGACACTTTAAAGCTGTAACAGTGATGCACCTGGGAATGAGGAGGGTTAGAGGCATGGCACTTTGGGTTTGAAAGGCAGCTACTGTTTCAAGTGCACAAGTTCTTTTGTGACCCAGAAGCAAAATACTAGGCTTCAGCTGATTTTTTGTAGTGTTATCCTTGATGTACACACTTGGAAGAAACAAGGATGAAACAAACAAACCAGAAAACTGGTACAGGTGTATGTACACGTCCTGAAAAGGACCAGGTGTCATGTCCTCTACCCTTAGATCTATCAATTCCTCTGTTTGGACTTTAAATTGGCATATCATATAATTTCATTTTATGCAAAATTCAAATTGTCTTTTCAAGTCGTATATACACAGATCACATTGATTTGCAAGCTATGATAATACTGCCTTAAATATGTGAGTGTGGAGTCCAAAATCTTCTAATTAAGATGTGATTGGTGCTAAACATCAAGGAAGTACCTGTCCTGAGAAAGTGACTTGGTTGTTCTTCTCTATCTAAGGGCCTGAGTTATAAAGCACTCAGTCTTCTCAGGAAAAGTGTTTGGGACCCTGATATATTTTATATATATATACCTGCAGCATGATCTGCTTTCCATGATGTGTTAGTTACTTTCCATGCATGTGTAGCATGAGGCAGTTCACAGCTGCCTTGAAAATAAGAGCAATAATGTTATGCAGACTTTGGAATTTATTACTAATGTAAAAGACGAAGAAACTTTAATACTGTGAAAAGCAAGTCATCATATGTCACCTTCCAACCCTACCATACATATCTGAAGAACCCAGTGACCCACAGTCCTCTTTCCCCAAGAGCTTTTCACTTACAGCTGAATCCTGAAGACAAAGTCATGTAGGATGATTGGAATAATGATGCAAAGTTAACACTCAGACTTAAGTATTTCCAGACACATTTTCCCTATTTGGCAGGAAACTTGTTTTGTAAGACAGAGTCCTCCTAATATAACAGCATAGCAACTGCATCTTAGAACAGAACGAGTCGGTTAATGGACTGTTAGGACACTTTGGCTGTGTAACAGCATTTAGACGCATGTATTTAAAAAACAGGTGGATAATCCAAATGTTCAGTTACTAGGACACTAACAGTTATGTCCATGGCAATTTTGTTTCTGTTCTTTAAACAAATCATCACTTGCAAGCACTAATGTTAAAACCAGAAAGCCACTCTAGTACACAGTGGCTATAAATGCCAAATCAATTTTCAGCAGATAATAAAGTCCATGTTTTACAATCAGCAATACACTGTTTTACTACCCAAAATGTAAGCTAATAATATATAGCTCTGCTAAATGGAAAATGCAGATATGCTGTTAAGAAATGGGCTGGCTGTGAGATGATGGATCATTTCTGCCGGGACCTTCTTAAAGCTATGTGCAAATGTTTTGAAAATATCACATGATGTGGCCATGTGTTAAAAATTACAGCCAGTTAAGTTCTCTGCTAAGAAAAATATGTGGGCAATTTATGAAATGCACTCCAGGATGGAGATATCTTAAGTAAAACCAGATTTTGAAAACAAACCCATTTTTTTTTGAAACATGAACTTTAAAAAAAAAATAGTTGCAGCCACATCTGGAGAGCAGAAGTAAAGAAAGGGTGGTCTGACCTAATACCAGGCCATCTTCTGAAAGAGCAGCATTATTTCTGGGCTACAATGACTGTGATCACTGATTGTCCTTTTAAGGAAACCATGCTGAATACTGCCATGGGCAATAATAAAGCATTTTGTAGGCCAACATCTGTTCTTTGAAAGTACTGTAAAATGACTGATAGATTTGTAATGTTTCATAAATAAAGTCCGGAATAAACAGTACTGAAAAGAAAAAAAAAAAAAAAAAGAAGCCAACCACCACATTCACAGTAATCAGAGAAACTGGTTTACGGTATTAGATTTGAACACTGTTCCCCCAGGAACAATTATTTAGAGATAAACGCTTCCTAGAGTTCGCTACACGGAATGACAAAATGGTTAACTTGGTTACGGCAAGCTGCATGTTAACGGGATTATCTTGCTAGAGACTTTTCTGAGTTGCAGCAGTGCCTTCAGAGAGGTCTGAATGGTTTTTACAGCGCTTCATTAGCCAGCCCCGCTGCTGTCACTTTGCCCCGACAGGGGAGCGAGGAGGTGAGCGCCCAGTCGCAATTGTAACAGTATGAGCAATTCATCTTTGAAGGGCAAATTTAGTTTGTATAATTGTTATCAGCACACATAAACCAGAACCCATCTTTATTACTTCATGTTCTTTCACCAAAAGAGAGACTTCAGATGTCAGAATCATTAAAGGGATGGTTCTGAAATCAAGACTTCACACGTACACAAAAGGCACTGACATAATATCAGATTACATAAAAATACACATCCTTTTAATCTCCTGTACATAATGTGCTTACTTTTAAAATACAAAATCTGCCCCAGATGGCTAATAATGCCCATTTGAAAAAACACAACACCACAATATTAAAGGGCTAAAATATGCTGTGAACAGATTGAGAGGCAGTTCATCCTAGAGGAGAGTAAAAAAGTGCAGATGGGTGTCAAAAATAGCCAAGTGTCAGATCTGTTCAAGTATCTCCATTCTGGCACATGCTCCCAGTCACAGCTGTTAGTGTATTCTCTGTATCCAAGTGCAAGGTTTTCTAACACTCAGAGCTGACATTAAAACACACTTCTTGCTTCCTACTGCTTTAAGAGAATGCTGCAAATAAAAGATTTATTTAATGGTAAAGCTTAACGAGTATTGATAAGGGTATACGTACTTGAGTGTAGCACATGCCATTTTGATTAAAGATGCATGAAATTTTAACCAGCAGGTAGATTAAGTAATTTAAATGCCAAAGGCTTAATAGGTTTTCAAAAACGTCCACTCTAGGCATTCCAACAGTTTGCCAATAGCTCCGAATAATGCACACAAAGATCAAAACTGATAAGAATGTGTCATTTTAGTACACCTAAATATCTTGATAAAACACAGAAAGAGTAAACTGCATGAGAAGATGAGTTTCATACAAACATAAGGAAAACATTAGTGGATTCAAATTATGCACAATGCACAGTTTTCCTAATTAATTAATTACCACGGTATTTCTAATGAAGACCACACTCCCAGGAATGCAATGCATGCAAATCAAATTTGATGTTTAAAGGGTTAAATTGACCTTTCATAGTCCTCAGTTGTTATCTATGCAAATTAATTTGCCCATATTTCAACCATATAAATCCTCTTAACCTTGTGCTTTGAGCAAACAGAGCCCACTTTCTTGTTACAATCACAGGATCAGCAAACATACCAGCAGTAGGGTATGACCGTGTACAAAAATCCTAAAAGGAAAACATTCTTCCAACAACTGGCAATACCTACATGCAACTGTGGCTGCAATAAACTGGCAGATACTGTTTCAAAACACCATCTGCGAGGTGTACACACTCCCTGTGATCAAGCATAGCCTCTTCTGCCTGTCCTACCCAAATAATCCACAAGAACCAGCCAGCTGTAGAATCTCTAGCCCTGTCTTTTTTTTTTTTTTTATCCAGAACACAGGCTGTTATAATCAGGCACATGGCTTTCTCCAGTCCTTACCAAAGGGGGAAAAACCACAAACAAAACACACCAAATTCAATCTACTCAGTAGTCGTCAAGCATCTCACAAAACCCCTCAGACAAATCACCCTGCTTAGAAGTGTTTTTATTGGCAATAACACTTAACAATTAGACAAGTGATCATAAGATCCAAGGGTAATATTTTCCTGAGGAAACCGACCTATTGTAACTCCCAACTCCAAAGCAATTCCTCTAATTCAGCAGATTTTTTTATTGTTTTATTTTGAATCAACATATTTGCCTGGTGACAGTGAAGGACTACGATTTAGGACAAGGCTGGAATAATCTGTTTTATAAATCTCCTTCACTTCTCCAACATAAACAGCTTTTCACAGAGATAATTTCAGCTGATGGGTAAACGCTGTGAATGATCTCTGACAATCAAATGTTTGCAGATTCAAGGTGCAGCTGACAGTCATGAAAGCCAGCCCAAAGCTGTATTTTTCTTTGCTAAAATGATCCCCCCGTGCAGAGACCTGCACCCACAAAGCTGGTGACTTTCTGCTATTTCTACCCCTTTTCACTGAAACATCCAGTCCTGCTGTAAGTATCATCTCTAGCAGTTCACTTGCACAAATTCCCCTCCCCCCAACACATACACAACAGAATTAGCATCCGCGATCGCTCTGTACCCGTATCAGCTTGCAAATCACCCTCTATATTAAAAGAGAAAAGAAAAAAAAGAGAGGGAAAATATACTATCAAAAAAACGATTAGCGTTTCCTCATTTAGAACCGAAAGAGCTGCAATAATTTCGACTCACCAGGCATCCTTGGATAAAATATACCACACTGTAAATGGCTCTCTCCTAAAAGCAAGCTTATTTAGGGCTCAGTGCCTCCTGTTCTGGAATGAACAGAGAGAAGCGAGGAGGGCCATCAGAACTGGCTGTGGCAGCGTAGCTGGAGGCAGGATGCTGGGCGCGTGCGTTTGCCAGGCAAAGACAGATGGAGAGCTGACACTCTGTATTGCACTTGGAGCAGAAATGTGAATGATGACAGGAGCACATGTGGCCTTGAACCCAGCCCTGTCTCTTCAGGCAGAACAATGACAGGGATGTGTGTGCAAATTATCACAACCCCGGCTCCCCTCAGCTGACTCCTTTTACTCTACCTTTCACACCAAGTTCCAGATGACCAAAGAATAGAAACTAAAATGCAGAGTGATAAGCCAAACACTGAATTATTTATTTTTTCTTTAAAAGTTAACCCTTTCCTCTGCTGACAACAATTAAAGAAAAAGCATCACTTTGCATCAGCTCTCCTCCAAATGTGGAAACTAATTCATTCTTTATTTTAACAGCCGTAATTTTGCACTCCATAGGACTACGTTTGTTTATTTAGCCGGAAATTCAAAACGTGCACAAGAATATACAAGAAGGAGCCCCCCCTTCTTCCCACACTTATGTCATTATTATTCTCCTTTACTATAGGGAACGGAGTATCAAAATCACTCCCTCTCTCAGATCCACAGTAGTATGTGTAAAATAGAACACACTTAAAAAGCAGACCACTTACATTTTACTATGGTGCTTTTAACCCCCTGGGATTCTTGCATTGATATGTTCCAAACATTTGCAGCTTACTCTCCTTTACCTTGCATAGTGATCCATGGGGGATGAAAACAAAATCTTCCCTGTAAAGCTTTTTCAAAAGCTAAACAATCATGTCCTCCCAATTCCTGATTTTGTGAACCCCTTCAATGTTTATCCTTCACATGAATAAGGTATGCCTGGCTAGGTTCAATTCACTCTTCCCTATTAAGCTTTAATGGACACCATGATACATAAAACTACAAGTCTTTGTTATAGTGCTTTATCTAAAGCTGGCTATTTTCTTCTCAGCAGTCCCTCTTTAGTCCTTTGTAAAACATCTTTGCCTCTTAGAAGAAACATACGCTTGACTCGCATGCCTTCTGTAGCACATACAGCTTTGCACAAAATTCCAGGCACAAGAAAAATATCGTCTTTTTTAAAACTCTCCTCCCATTCAGCACTTGCAAAAGCTTCATTTAGTAACGAGCATTTCTCCAGCAACTAGCACGTACGTCCTGGTTCTGGTTCTCACTTTGCCTTTGCATTATACATTCAAACCCTTTATGGAAAGGCAACAATTCTCAGTCAGATCTTCTCAGTGTAAGGTCTGTCCTTGTGTACTTATTTATGCACCCCCTGATTTAGCGTTATGCCTTCTGCCTCTATTACACAGAAACAACTCTGCTTTTAGGCCTTCCTCTTCCTTCCTCTAGCTAACACAGAGCCTGATAAAGATCTGTTTAGGAAAAGGACACACATGCAAAATTAAGCAGAAAATAAAGTCCCTCCTAATGTCTGGAGTGAACTCATGAATATTTCTCACTTAAAGAAAATGAATCACTTAATTTACTGATATTTCCATAATACCTTTTTAATACAATCTAAATGACACCCATAAGTTTCAAATAAATAGGAGAGAAACTCCAAACAGAGAACTAGCAAATCCAAGACTATCAAGAAGAAAAGGAGCAGCTCCCCTGCCCCAATAAACAGCCCAGCACTAACAACCTAATGTGTCTGCTACTTGAGGCAGGTCTTTTCTTCATCTTCATTAGACATATATCGTAATGAAGCTCCCCATAATGGATTTTTGAGAGACAGCCCAAGAGAAACACCAAAACATGAAAACATTTTCATGACAGTCCACTTTCATGAAAGGGAGAAAAGCAGAGGGGCAAAGGGAGAGAAGCAAGGGAAAACAGAGACAAGCCTCCAACAAGGCCTTTAAAGACTTTACCGTCCTTTGGGTTTTATTATTTGATGCACTATTTAAAACCAGTCAGGTAGTATTGTATTTGCTATGTTGTTTTTCTTTTGTAATGCTGTACTCTACATGAAAGGAAAAACATTTTCACAGTTGGAAATGCAACCTCTCATCAACATAGATGCAGCCTGAATCAGCTTTAGAGTAGAAAGTAACGTGTCAAAGGTATGACGCATTTTAATAAAACCGAACAATATTCACTCTTAAAAGAAGGTCTTAATATCAGTACATTGTAAATCCACAGACCACGGCTCACGAAATTGAACTTCCATATGTGTGATTATGCATCTTTTTTCTGTGTGTAAAAAGCCTTTTTAAGCTGTTATCTGACTACAGTAATTGCCACTTAAATTGATCCACGTCAACAAAACCTGGATCCCTGGAGATTCTCACCTAGAAGTCTGCTCATGGAAGGGGCTAACAGAATGCCTGTGCATCTGAGACTACTTCAGCATTTTCTCAAGCAGCCAGCTGCATGAATAGTTTTTCCCTCTCATTATTTAATACACTGAGGCAGGCTGCAACCCATTTGGCAGTCCTCCCTGAAGAAGTATTTGTGGATAGGATATTTATTTGCTTTCCCCACCCCCATTTTTAAATCAGTCACCTAAAGCTTGCCCCAGAAGTTTTTGCACCAGGTCTAAAATTTTAGCAGGCCAAGCAAAAGCAGACAGCCCATTCTGTAAAATGGTTTTATTCTCCACCAAGAAAGGAAAGGCAGTGGTTTTAACACAGAACAGTTCTGCTGCATCACAAGAGTCATAGTACTACCAAAATGAAAGGGATACAAAGAGAGTGGAAAATCCACAAGACAATCTAGGGCCAGTTTCTTTATGGTGCACATTACATTACACCAGCCTGGGCGGGCACCAGCTCCTTCTTTGACAATCGCTCAAAATGCTTTACAAAATCATTTTAAATCATCCTCTAGGAGTCCTTATTTTGAAAACAGGTAGAGAAGGCAAACCAGTCTCCATAGTCTTGTATTCGAAGGGGAAGAAAAAAGATTTTTATGCAGCGGATGATATAAGGTAGCCAAGACATGGATCTGATGGAAAAGGGAAATTCCTAATGATCATCATTTAAAAGTACAGAGACTGCCTTTTGTGCAAACCCAGCTTAATAACAGGGATTGGAAGTCCACTGAAACACATCTGTAGTTAATGAAAGCTCTCTATTAACAGTGAAGGAAGAATTTAACTCAAAGCTTTTCTGTAGGACTTCTCAACTTCCTGCTCTACTTATAGCAGACTGTTGTGATACATTGTGACTTCACACAGTGGGTATTAAGTGAGTTAATTCAAAGGAGCTGAAACCTCATTGATCCTAATTGAAAGCAATACACCCAACCAAATAGTTTTCTACCCCATCTGCTCTGGCCTGCCACCAGCTATTCAATACAAGAGAATTAATAGTTTCAGATATTCTAACAGACCCAATAAAAGCACTCATTTAAGCAGGACTGCATTAACAAAGTGAAAAACCAAGGGCAAAATGGGTTCAAATGGAGCATTTTACTCCTAGTTGGCTTTAACAAAGCTGAATAATGCTTATTCTGACTTTTTATGTGCAAGACTTGATAAACTGAATGAGAAGGCACTCAATGATCAGTCAACGAGCATTGATGAATGGTCATTAGGACCCCCCCAATCTCAGGGAAGGCCATTCCACAAAGTGGCACACCAGCTTGAAAGGGCGGACTCACTAATGTCCAGATTTCCCCGCTTGCTTGTTCCACTTTCACTTTCAGACCACTGGCCACCAAATGAGGCTGACATATTGGAAAATAATCTTTTATGGGCGAGTGGTAAATAAAAATGGAGGCATTAGCTGGGCTTTCAAATTCAAATCTACTAGTTTTGTCAGCCCCAAAACGTTTTGATTTTCCACCCAGCTGGAAGCTATTAGTGTTTTCTTAAGGCATCCCACTGACAGGGCAAACCCACCTAATGTGTGAGCTGTGGAGCTGATGCAGGGGACAGGGGACAACCACTTCTGGATGCTTTCTTAACTTTATTCAGTTGACTGTCCAACCAAAGTACAGCAAAGGCAACACCTTCAGAAGAAGCTCACTAATTTCTTGCTGCCCAAGTATCTCTGATTGCCTGGTGCAATGGCAGCCCACCTAAGGCCAGCACCCTCAGTGGAACCTTTTTCATAACATTGTACCTAGCCTCCCTTGGTTTTTCCTGCACTACCACGAAAGGTTCAAGCTATCCAAGAATGGCATTTCTCTATAAACTTCTAATTCTTTGCTTGGAAATGCAATTTAAATATCCCAATAAGATATGTGCTTATCTGTTAACAGCAGCTCTTTATGCATGCAACACAAAACATTTGCCAGATAACACTAAACATTTCCCTAAGCATTTCCTTATTGGCAAGGCTTTCTGGACTTCTGAAAAAAGACAAATGAGACATTTAAAACATACACTGCTCTGTGAAACATAGACTAATTGATATTACCTACACAAATCAAATACTGAGCAGTTGAAAGAGTCACCAAGGTGGGAAGAAAATATTGTTGGTTGTCTAAGACAAACTGTTTCTGATGTTACCTCAAGTACTGGACTAAATTAATTGGAATTGAGAAAGCACTCGAGTATTTTCAGTTAAGAAAACTTGTAAGTTATATCCATATTTCAACAATACTCCAAAGAGTATTTTAAATCATCTGTTAAGAAAAGGCAGCCTTGATAGTGGATTAGACTTAACAACCTAGACTGCCTATTGCTTTTTGATCAAAAAAAACCCCAAAATTAATTCTTGTTGAACATTTAAAAATTCCAGTGACATTTCAGGTGCATTTCAGGTTTTAAAGCAATGAAAAGATACATTAAGACCTAACATGAAAGAATAGTTCCACAAAAAATTAACTGACTCAGAATGGGAGGGACAACATTCAGGCCCTAATGACTAAATGCTCATTTACTCTCTATATATATTTTAGTAAGAACACTCACATGGACAAACTCACATTTAAGTGTACCTGTCTTGGCATCTATTTCTTTCACTAGATCTAGGCTAAACAAGTTTTACCTCACATTTTTATTAAAAACTTTATTTTCTATCATGTGGGTAAAGTAAATTAGAATTGACTGCTAAATTCTATCATCATTTGATTTCAAAGAAAATTACCACACCATCTGTGCATAGACACCACTCAAGCACTTTAGAAAATTTGATATTGATTTGAAAATATTTCTGAAAGAAAATACTGATGATGCTGTCTCACTAACAGAGAGAGAACACATTCAGTGTGACCTGGAGAAGCCTGGAAGAGAATATCTGCTCCTGCTGAACTATGGCCATATTTTAAGATACAAAAAGAATGGGGGGGAGGTGGGGG